>JAHNEJ010000300.1:0-193062 GCA_022559845.1 Amorphophallus konjac
AGGCCACCAGAACTGCCTTCGCAAGTTCCGATACATCTTCGTCGCACCGGGTGTACGGTTGTACCTGCTCCCCTGAGCCTCGCGCAACACCGCACGATGAACCTGCTCCTCCGCTGGGACATACAGCCTACCGCGAAACCTCGCAACACCGTCCTCGCCGAGCTCCACATCAGCCATAGCCATAATCCGGGGTAACTCAGGGTCCGCATGCTGAGCCTCTGTCACCTGATGACAGATAGCAGCAGTGACAGTCAGGCTCACAAGCACTGCCAACCCTGGCTCTTGGGGAATCTTGAGCCTAAAAGATACTTCGGGCACTTGTTCCCAGAGCCTCCACTTCCCCAACATCAAGGCACTGACCGCAACCTTCCGACTCAAGGCATCGGCGACGACATTCATCTTGCCCGGCTGATAAGACAGGGTGAAGTCATAATCCTTCATGAACTCAATCCAACGCCTTTGTCTGAGGTTCAGGTCTCTCTGTGAGAACACATACCTCAAACTCTGATGGTCAGTGAACACCTCGAACTTCTCGCCGTACAGATAATGTCTCTAGATCTTCAGCGCAAAGATCACCGCCGCCAGCTCAAGGTCATGGGTAGGGTAGTTCTCCTCGTGGGGCTTTAGCTGCCGAGATGCATAGGCCACCACTCTACCATGCTGCATCAACACAGCACCCAATCCGACGTCAGAAGCATCTGTACACACCACGAAACCTCCCGATCCAGAAGGGAAAATCAACACCAGAGCTGAGGTGAGTAATCTCTTTAGTTCCCTGAAGCTCTGCTCACACTCCTCAGACCAAACGAAAGGCACATCCTTCCGCGTGAGTCTAGTCATCGGGGCCGCAATGTGAGAAAAATCCTTGATAAACCGGTGATAATAACCCGTAAGGCCCAAGAACCTCGGATCTCCGTCACCGACCTCGGCCTCGGCCACTGCATTACTGCCTCGACCTTGGGGGGGTCCACGAAAATGTCATCACCAGAAATCACGTGCCCCAGAAAGTGTACCTCGCTGAGCCAAAACTTGTACTTACTGAGCTTCGCGTATAACTGGTGATCTCGCAACGTCTACAGCACCACACCCAAATGGTACGCGTGCTCCTCAGCAGACCGCGAATAAACAAGGATGTCATCCACAAAGATGACCATAACTGGTCCAAATACGGATGAAACACCCTCTGCATCAAGTCCATGAAAGCTGCAGGGGCATTGGTGAGCCCAAACGGCATCACCAGAAACTCATAATGCCTGTACCTCGTACTGAATGCAGTCTTCTCCACATCGGACTCGCGAATTCGCAGCTGGTAGTAACCGGACCGCAAATCAATCCGCGAGAACACTCGCGCAGACTGAAGCTGGCAGAACAAATCATCAATCCGTGGCAACGGATACTTGTTCTTAATGGTCACTTCATTCAGCTGCCGATAGTCAATGCACAGCCGCAGACTACCGTCCTTCTTCTTCACAAACAGCACGGGCGCACCCCAAGGGGAAAAGATAGGACGAATGTACCGCTTGACCAGCAGCTCCTACAACTGCGCCCTCAACTCCCTCAACTCAGCGGGGGCCATACGGTAGGGAGCCTTCGCCAAAGGTCCCGTACCAGGCACAACCTCAATCACGAAATTGATCCCGCTGGGGAGGCAATCCAGGCAACTCCTCGGGAACGGAAAAAACGTCGGGAAACTCGCACACCACCGGAATGTCCTCGACATTCGGCTCCATCCAATCAGACACAATCACGGACGCAAGAAAACCCTGACAACCTGAATCAAGCAATCGACGGGCTTGAATAGCAGAGATAAGGAATCGAGAAGAGGTGGAATGGATACCTTGGAAATAGAAGGTCTGCTTGCTCGGATGCTGGAAGTAGACCCTCTTCATTCCACAATCCACCACCGCTCCATGAGTCTCGAGCCAATTCATGCCTAGAATCACATCATAATCCCGAAGCTGCAACGCATACAGCCTGCCTTGCATACTCCGTCCATCGATCCAAATCGGAACCTGATCGAAGCAATACGGAGTGATCATGAAATCACCGAAGGCAACTCCACTGCCAAATCATAGGACAGCTGGGTCACCGGCTCCTCGACGCTCAGCGCGAAATCCTCCGAAATAAACGAATGAGACGCGTCAGAATCAAACAAAACCCGAGCTGCACAACCCAAAATCTGAACGGTACCTTTCACGAGCTGCGACGCCACTGTCTCTGCCCTGGTCATGTGGTGATCTGGCCTCGAGCTCTCTGCCTGCCTCCCACACTAGTTGACCTGGGTAGCGGCAGATACTGTCCTGCTGCTGCTGCTGCTGTTGGGGGAACCTACTGCTGTTGAGGAAACTGCTGCTGCGGCGGCCTCTGAGGACAGTCACGCGCCATATGCCCTAGCTGGTCACACCGAAAACAGATGATCGGCGCCGTACACTGCCTACCTGGGTGGGTCCCACCACACCATGGACACAGTCCACGTGATCCCCGCTGATCCCTGACGCTGAAAAGGAATCGGCTGCTGTACACTGCCCGATGAAGTCTGCCCTGATCCTTAGACTTCTTCTGATGGGGACATCGCTTACCACTTCCCATTTCTCCACGGGTCCCGTTGCTTGCCAGCTATGCGTCATCATGTTCGCGGCATTTTTTCTTAATCATGGCTTGTAATTTTTATATTTTCTTGAGTCATAAATTATGTAATTTCCCTTTTATTGAGTCAAGTACCTAGGTTAAAGAGTCATCTACCTAGGTTAATTGTCATTGGAGTGGTTAATGAGTCAGTTGGGCCCAATTAAGCGGGTTAGGCCATAGGCACCCCCCCTTCCCCCTTGGTTTATTGTCATTAGTCAAAAACTCAGGGTCTTTTGTTAAATTATGGGTTTCCTATAAATAGGACCTCAATTCCCCCATTTGGAGCTAATGAAGTATTGATAGAATTTGCCAAGTATTAGTGCACCTCTCTCTTTCTCTCTAGCTCTCTCTCTCTCTTCTTCTCTCTCTCTCTCTTACTCTCTCTCTCTAGGGCGCCACTTTCTCTCTCTTCCCCCAAAATTTCGAAATTCTCTCTCTCTCCTCCTCATTCACTCCTCATTAAACCCCTCTCCCTTCCCTATACCTCCCATTTACTCCCCCCCCCAACCTCCTAGGTGGAATACCATTCTCCTAGACACCTTTCCCCTTCCCATTCACCCTTTCACCTTCCCAAGGGAGACTCCCTTCTCCTAGACACCCCTTCCTATCCCCAAAGCAACCCCTTCCCATCCCCAAGGCTTCCATTAACCACCATTAACCCATCTCACCAATTCCAAAGGAAGTCCTCCCTATTCCCCAAGCTACTTGCGCCCCATCACCCCACCACCTCCCCCTTGGCCAATTGCGCACCCAGCCCCTCTCCCTGCTAGCTCCGCCCCTGGCCTCCACCTCACCACCCCTCCCACCTCCCAAACCACTCCCCTCCACCAAAGCATCCATCTCCCTCACCCCTCCACCAAAGAAACCACCCCCACCCTTTTCTCTCTTCTCGTTTGCATACAGCTGAAGACTTGCAGATCAGCACCCTATTGCAGCGTCACCCACGACCTCACCCCAGATCTTCTGGGGGCGTGGCCTACATCAACGGAAAGCTCTGCTAGTCTGCTTCGCCACCGCGTTGGTCTCGTCCCCATCCGAGGTCCGGACTGCCCGGGAGGCCCGATCCCCCCAACTGTGCAGAATTCCTCACACCGAGTTCCTGAACCGGAAGAGAAGCTGTACCACGAAGAACCGTAGAAGAATCAGGCCACGAGCTCTTCTCCAAAGTTCTTCCTCGTCCAGTCCACTTTCAGAATCAAGAAGAGGAACTTCGTTCAGCGTCCGTGGGCCAAAGTTACCATTTTTCTCCCTCGGCTGCGCAGGCCTGCCTCCCACAGTCTGCAACGACCTGCCTCCACTCTTCTGAGCCCCCCAGTCCTCTCCGACATCAGACGGCTTCCCCGCCAGTTTTTCTGCGAAAAGGGCTCGTCCACGGTTCCAGAAACAATGGCGGTTAGTAATTCGGAGTCCGGGAGCCATCGGGACAACCTCTGCAATCTTCTATCAGAAGCCTGAAGCTGCCTCGCCCAGATTCTGTCACCATGTTCGAACCTCCACCACGGCCAGCAACGACATCAGAAGAATTCCACAAAATTCTGAGGCATCCCTGCCCCAGTTACGAAGAGTTCCTCGCTGGACTCATCATCGGAAAATTCCAAACCGAGAGTTACGACCTCAACAGTGACTGTCAGTCATCCACCACAGAAAGCAAGCAGATTCGACATCGGCGTCTCCTTTCGCGATTTCGGCGAATCTCCCTTCCCCGCCTGGCCGGCTTACCGCCCCTCCCTGCCTGGAGGTAGTGTTTGCGTGTAAATCAACATCCCCACCCAGGTCTACCCTCCTGTGTGAGGTGTAGTGCTTGTAATTACTTAAACAGGGTTCAAGCTTCACCGGCGCAGTGTGCGGGGAACCCACACTTCCCCGCTCGCCCATCGTCTCCGACCGGGGTTGGTTTCTTCAAACCAACCAGGTGATGTTCTACCCTTGTTCCCCTAGTATCTGTTTATTTAATATATGCCAAGCTAGTCCGCTGGATAGTGAGAGAGTGCCCGTTCCCGGATCCACCATCTTGAGTGGTCATCGTGGATAATAGTGAGTGAGTGACCTAGTGCCCCAAGGCACCCGGCCGCCCTTGATTGTGGGCATCTTACCTTCGGGAGGGTGAACCTTAGTAGTGCTGGCCCTCTACCAGTAAGGGTCTTTCTCCACCACCTCGACTCGGCATCATCGAGTCACCACGGGTGACGGGTGCGCACGGTGAGACGGCGTCTTCAAAGTTTGCTCGAATCTTGTGATTGTGTTTGCGAATTAAATCCAAGGAACCTTAGCCACTTGCTGCATCATTGTGTCACATCATCTTCTTTCGAAAATTCTTCGAGAGGAACTTCTTGACCTTCGAGCCGAAGGATGCGGATCCTACTACCGACGCTGCCGGTGCCGGCACTCCTGAACCACCCGACGCGTGCTGGAAGGAACCCTGCTGCTGGGTAGCCGACTGCTGGCTGCGACATGACAAGGACTGCCCCTGGCTGATCGGTCCTTGAGTCCTCTGCATATCCATCTCCAAAGAAGCCGCAATACGATACGCTGTCTCTAAATCAGTGGCCCCATTCGCGATCAGATGGTGCCTCAGCTCCTGCCTCAAACCCTGAACAAACTGCGCGGTCTTCACCCTCTCATGCTCCATGATGTGAGGTGCATACCTACCCAGCTCGACAAATCAGGCCCTGTACTGCAACACGGACATGTCACCCTGCACCAGCTCCATAAACTCCCGCATCTACTGCGTAGCAACATAATCTGGACAGTACGTACGCTCGAAAACACTGACGAAGTCATCCCACTCGACCTGCTCAAGTGGACGAAGCTGAAAAGACGTCTTCCACTCGGAAGACCACCACTTCCGAGCCGTACCCTGCAAATGGTTGTAGGCCAACACTACTCTGTCCTCGGCAGCACTCCTCGCGGAACTAAACACCCGCTCCATCTCATCAAGCCAATCACGAGCCGCATCAGGGTCTGCCTGGCCGTTGAAGTAAGGTGGATGGAACTGCATGAAGTCCCTCACTGCTCGGCCTGGTCCACCCCTAACTGACGAGCCCTCACCAGCCTCTCCCCGAACTGCTGAGACATAAGTTGGTACATGCCACGGAAGAAATCCTCGGCCCCCGGAACTCTCGCGGTATCCGCGGCCTCGGTAGCCCCCGGTGGCACTCTACTATGCTCCTCCTGGTCCCTCTGGATCGCCTGCTGGATCTCCTGACCTCCAGCCGATTGCCCCTGCTGAGAGCGAGAGCTCCTCCTTGGCGCCATGCTCGCTCCTGAAGCAAAAAGACAGAAAACACGAAAACGGCAAGGTCAAAACAAACACGCGGTGTCCAATGCCAGCGTCACCTGTACATCATCGCTGTGGACTAGTGGACCACTACAATTACCTATGATTCTCATGTAATTCCACAACCGCGCTCTGATACCAGCTGTAACGACCCGAGAATCCGATTACCGGGAATGCCCGATAACCCGAGACTCGTATCGCCACCCACAAGTCTGAGGACTCGGAAGGGTTAGAAGGATGGTGTGGAAACTACACAAGTATCACAAGTAATTGCAGAAATTAAACAGTTATAATATTAAGCAGGAAATAAATTAACATTTTACATGGTCCAGAATAGAAAATAACAACAACAGTAACAGTAGTCCATGACTAGTACAGTGACAAGAAGGAAAAGTACAGCTACACGGGCATACCCCGGCTCTGACCTCTGGCACTACCTCTGGGCACCCGCACCACGCTGCACCCCAGACGCGCTCCCCCGGGGCGGCGCCTCACCTGAAACACGGTGAAAACACGTAGGGAATGAGTCTCGGAACAAGACTCAGTAGGGATCACTCGAACCCTACCTCGTAAAACGAGAAACCACTAATTTAGCGGTAGGAAAGTACCTCAGAAAGGAAAAGTCCTGTACTATACAGAACAAAGGTCCCACGGCATGCAAACTGACACACGTGCCACGGTGAGAGGATCGAAACTCAACGATCGACCCGGTAAAACCCGAAGGTCGGAAACACCCGACTGACAGTCTGTCACTCCGTACTCGACAGGAGTACCACCCACTAGAAGCACAGCCGGTAGCGTCCCCTGACGTCTTACACCGCGCCGCAGGTTAACCGCCTGACGTGGTAGCTCCTACCAAAGGCACAAACACCGTACAAGTAACCACAAACAAGTGACTAGTTGGGGTCACGCCCGTCGACGTGCATCCACTGTCCCCAACCACGTGTGCACACACAGACCACCGTCCTAGGTCTGGCCATCTGACTGGTTTTCCCCTGGCACTGGACTCTGATTAGACGAGGGGTCCGACGGAAACCAGTCTAAAACCGTCCTCAAGGTAAGCCCGTACACCACTCCCTGGTGCGACCAGCACACGCGTACTAGTAGGCTACGACTAATGGAGGGTCACTGAAGGAGTAGACTCTCAAGTCACAGAAAACAACGTCACAAGCGCAGGCATGCGGAACGCTCCTTGTACCAACGCCGTCACACGACGACACAAGCCGAAATCACCACCTCCCGGGACCCGTGGCACCTCCACGTGTGGCCCCCACATGATGTCCAGCATCAGTCAGACCACGGGTCAGCACAGGGATCGAGACTCGCTCATCCGGGACTCGAATCGGCAAGGAATGGGAGTCGCGGTCGCCGGAGGACCGCCTCTGTGGTAGCAGTCTGCCCGGGACCGCAACCACACAGTTGCGGTCCTCCCGGGACCGCAACCACCCTGGCGCAAGAACGATGAAAGCGGTCGCCTGATGACCGTTTTCACCCAGTAGCGGTCTCCAGGAGACGACCAGAATCCAACGGTCAAAAATGCCTCGAGGCCCGTGCCGATTTCCATGGTGAAAGCGGTCATCCCCAGACCGCAACCAGCAGTCGCAGTCTGTCGCAAGACCGCGTCCGCCTGCCGACACTCTAAAGCCCCAACGGTCAAAAACCTGATGAGGGCGGTCCCCGCCTAACCGCTACCAGTGAACGCGGCCACTGGTAGACCTCTATCACCTTGGAAAACCGAGAATGGCGGGAAACAGCCAAAAACGCCATCCACGCCCCCATACCTCCACCGGAGAGGGGAAAATCAAAGGGGAAGACCCCTGGGGACCCCCAGCATGATTCTAGGCCATCAAAACGCGAAATCATGCATCAAATCCATAGATCGGGCGGCTCTCCCCAAATCATGGAAAAACCCCAAACATGCTTAATCACGCCCCTCTCGGCCTCCCCTCGGCCTATAAATAACAGAAATGATCGGCAAGAGGCTAAGGAACGTCACCCTACCTCAAGGGAGCGAATGCTCCCCCGAATCGTCCACGAATCGCGAAGAACGCTTTTAGAACCCCGCCTCCCCACGCTTCCCACGCTTGCCGCACGCCCGCACAATCGTCTCGACGTCACCCACGTCCTCGCCGCGTCGCACCGCCGCCGTCTGCAGTCGGAATGGTGGTCGCCGCGTTCGAACGGGAGAGAGGGAGAGGGAGAGGGCGGCCACGGTTGGGGAAGGAAGGAGGAAGAAGAAGAAGAAGAAAGAGAAAGGGAAAAGAAAAAGAAAAGAAATGAGAATATATAGAAAATCTGATTTTTCAAAAAAATACCAAAAAATAGAAATAAAATATGTTTTCGGAATCCTCGGAACGCACCGATCGCAATGGTACCACTTGTGCCCAGGTGAATGACCCAGTCCACCCGCAGCGAGCTTCCGAAGAAAAAGCCGAAACACACACCGGAAATCGGAAAACACACGCGAAAAAGTCACGGAACGCCTCTGGACCTCCGAAACGACTCCGGATCGCGCCGATCCGAACACGAAAGATGTCCGAAACGAAATTTTGGACACAATAGAGTCTGACACTCCGAAAAAAGATCCGGATCCCACAAAGAAGGATCCGAAAGGTCCGGGATATTACAGTTTTGGCCTCGGGTGGCTGTAACGGCCAGGGTCCAACGCGTTACAGTTGATATAACATGATGCGCCCAGACCGTTACGCGCGGTGACAGCGTGGCCGCCGACCGTTACACCCTGTTTGATCGTTGTGGGATTCATTTGGCTTCGGTGGCTGTGACGGTCAGGGGCGGACGCGTCACAGTCGATGTAACGCGTCAGCCCCCGACTGTAACACCCTTGTGACGCGGTGGCAGCAGACCGCCACACGCCTGTCAGTTTCAAATAGTTGCCGACCTATTCTTTATTCTTTCCACAATGTTAATATGTCATGCTTATGTTATTCTATTATATAATGGCATGTTTTTAGATCCCAATAGAGTAGCTTTACTTTCCTTGCTATGGAGCCACTGTTGTAGCCCTAAGGTCTGTTGAGTGCCGCTTGGGAATAGCGGAGGGGTGTTCCCGTACACGATTTGTAAGCTAGTTCCGTGGGCTCCCGGCCAACGGTAGCATCCTACAGAGGGAGAAAACTAGCTAGAGGGGCTGGCTCAGGCGAGAGTCAGTGTGTGCACACGTGGTCAGAGGCTTTGGACTGACACTGATGAGTGTCACTCTGAATGGTCACTTGGTTTGGTACTGTTTACGCGCTTAGCTTATCGTGTTGCCGAATTCGAGTGCTTGAGACGCAGTGTAAGCCGTCAGTGGACGCATCTGATTTCTGTTCCCAATGGTTGTCCTGTTCCCTGTGGCTTGGCTAGTTGAGCACTTTTTATTGATAGATTTTAGTTTCAGTCGTTTAGACTTACTTGTTATTGGCATGTGTTAGCTGTTATATTTGTTTAGTTAGATTTTACAGCTTTACTATGATTAGTCATTCATGCCAATGCTTGTTATTTTCATTAAATGCATGCTCTAATTACCTTTATGTTTGCCTGTACGCTTGTTTAGTGCGAGGTAGGGATCCGCGTGACCCCTACTGAGTCTGGCTGTGACTCACCCTTCTCCTTTCAGGTGAGCCGCGCCCGCCGTCTCCCGGTGTTTCTCGAGTGCTCGGAGACCATTCTTAGCAGCCAGCAGTTGACGGGTCACCTTTTTGGGCTGTCGTTTGTACTTTTGCCGGGGTATGCCCCGTGTAGTTGTACTTTTGGACTAGCACTCTTGCGCCTCTGGACTAGTTTATATATTTAGCACTTGTTTATTTTAAATTGCTTCCGCACTCTTGTCTAATTGCATTGCTTAATTCTAATATGCGCGCTTGTGATTGTAATTTGTTATGCATTCTCTCGACACACTTCACTAACCCTTCAGGGGCCTCATCAGCCTCTTGGGTGGCTTCCCCAGTTATGGGTATCGGTGTATCGATGTTATCGGTATATCGGTATCCGGCGCTCTCGGTCGTCACAGCTAGTATCAGAGCAGTTGAGGATTTGTATAAGGAATTGGAATTTGCACTTGTCCAGAGTTAGTCCTTTGAGTTGTCTATTGCTGGCTTAGGATGTTTCCCGTATGATTGATGGATTTGCCATTGTTTTGTGTGTTAGGCAGTTGTAATTATGCCGCCTCGTCGAGAAGACCTCCTCGAGTTCCTCGAGCTCCTAGAGATGCGCCCAGGGAAGAGAGTGGTTCTACTCTGCCTCCTGCAGTTCCTGCTGTTCCTGTAGTTCCCCCTCCAGCACCAATTGTTGCTCCTCAAGTTGCTCCTCAGGTTGAAGTGCCTGGTAGTCGAGGCAAGGCTTTGAAAGAATTTCTTTTGTTCAATCCGCCTGCTTTCGATGGACAGCATGATCCAGAGGTAGCGAGGCAGTGGCTGGATGTGATTGAGCGCATGTTCCTATCAATGGAGTGCGCGGAGGACGAGAAGGTTATGCTTGCAGCGTTTCAACTCCAAGGTATAGTCATTACGTGGTGGAAAGCCGAGTGGCAGATTGCATTTCATTCCAGGCCCCTTCGGCAGATCACTTGGGCAGAGTTTGTTGCAGCCTTCGAGCGTGCCTATACTCCTGCCTGTTTGTAGATGGCGAAGATGTATCAATTTATGGAATTGATTCAGGGCGATATGACCGTGCTTCAATATCGGAACAAATTTATGGAATTGGGTCAATATGTGCCCCATGTGCTAGCTAATGAAGCTTTGAAGACTCAGCAGTTCTTGCGAGGGTTGAGGTCAGAGTTGAAATTGCCCTTGATGGCGAGTCGTGTTGCTGATTTAGATGGTGCGTGCCAGGCAGCCGTGGCACTTGAGCTGGAGATGGCGAGACCAAGAGGGTATCCACAAACGGGGTTGGTTCAGCTGATGATGCAGTTTAAGCAAGCTTACCGACCGCCAGTGTTAGGAGCTCCCTCTATTGCGCCAGACGTGAGCAATGCTTCTTCCCCTTCCAAAACCAAGTTCAAGAGGTTCAAGAAGAAGAAGAAGTTTTTCCAGCAGCCGTCGTCAGGTGCAGATACTGTTCAGCAGCCGACAGCACCTTCTTCCCAGACTCGTCAGAGTTCAGCTGTCAGTCAGCCGTGGACTTGTCGGAGATGCGGTGATCACCATAAGGGTCAGCCGTGTTCTCTTCCTATGGTCTGTTTTCGTTGTGACCAGCCTGGTCACGTTATTCGAGATTGCCCGCTGAGGCCGAAACTGGTGCAAGCTCCTCAGTTTTCTCAGCCCCAGCAGTCGCAATTCAGACCTCCTTCGTTACCTCAACCTCAGCAACAGTTTTATTCTCAAGCTTCGGCGTCTTCCCAGCAGTCTTCAGCCGGATCTAAGAAGTAGAAGGGCAAGGTTTCTCACATAACTCTGGCTGAAGCGGTTGCATCCCATCTGGTTGAAGGTACGTTTATACTTTATGGTCATTCAGCACGTGTCTTATTTGATTCTGGTGCTTCTCACTCTTTTATCTCTGAGGATTTTATAGCATGCATTGAGGAGCCTACATTAGAGACGACTTGTGAGCTGTTTGTTGAGTTACCTTCTGGAGATTTCATGATTACACCTTTGTGTTTAGAAGAATCTCCTGTTATGATTAACAATCATCAGTTGCCGGCGAGATTATATGCGTTGCAGCTGGCAGATTATGACATCAAATCTTTTGTGGAGGTAGGGGGACGGATCCTTAACCCTTGTACTTCCATTCCTATGATTTTGGTAGGCCATGGTGAGCCAGGCGGGCTTATTTGAGCATTTTGAGAAAAATACATATTTTTGGGGTGTGAGCCGGATCTAGCGTTTTAACCACGCTTTTGGGGTTTAAATGGGTCCTCTCGGTGCTAGAGAGGTTGGGGACTACTTTTCCCTTATTTTTCCCTTCACATGGGTGTGAATGGGCCGTGGAATGGGTTTTCGCGCTCAGGACGACCTAGCGGTCGTTCCAGCGACCGCTAAGGTGCTAAGCAGTCATGAAGAGACCGCTAGAGCCCCCCCTAAGTCGGTTCGAGCTTTGCGGTCACGCGATAGACCACCATTGTGCCTAGCGGTCTAGAGGACCGCTTGAGGTTCGTGATTTCTGAGGCTTAGCGGTCCAGGCTAGACCGCTAGGCAGGGCTTAGCAGTCGGGGCATGACCGTTTTCAAGGTTTTTCCGTCCGAGTGTTTTTGGGGCCTAGCGGTCTAGGGGTAGACCGCTAGGCATTGTGACGATCTAGGGAGGACCGCCACTTTGTTTTCCGTGTTAGATGTGTTTTGTTGCGTTGTGTTAACCCCGGTCGACCCGGTTGTGACCTAGTTGTCGACCTTCGGTCTCGTGGATGTCTCGGACAGCCCAGGAGTTCTGTGTCCCTATTTTCGGGGGTGTCTGGAGGTACAGTGTTACCTTGATTAGCGTACCCGTAGGTTTGGTGGGTCCGGGTGACCCCTCGTGTTCTGGGCATTCGTGTTCTCGCTAGATCGAGTCACCGAGTATCGGTATGAGTGCGGTGGGCCTTCCTCGCACAGAGTGGGTTCTCCGAAAGGTGGTTTCCGAGTGGGCCATGCTTGTGGACTCTGACTATGAGTCTAATCAACCAGCCTGGGGCTGGAGGTTTTCGGTGTGTCTCTTGGATGAAGGTTTATTACGGCAACTTGTGAGCTGCCTCGATAATCATGTTATCGTAGTTTCAGACCTAGGGATTAGGCCAGATTGACGGCGTTGTGCTGACGTGTACAACCGTCTTGACCTGAGTCGTGTGACTCAAGGACCGTTGGATTTAGTAGGTCTAGTGGACCATCTAGAGTCTGGTGGCCTCGAGCCACCTATTACTCTGCGTTACTCGCGATGGGTGTGTGCGTGGTTTCCGCATTCACATTTAGTGAGCCACCACTAGTCGTAGCTTTCCTACGCACGCGTGTGCGAACCCACTTAGGAGTGGTGGAGAGCGTGACCCAAGAGAGACAATTTTTAGGCTGGTTACCGTAGGGCCCCCACGCGTAGCCGAGTATGGGCTTCGGGGGAAGAACCAGCTAGAGGGTCAGACCTAGGGCGCATGGTTTGTGTGTGCACACGTGGCTGGGAGCGTCGGACCCGTGCTGACGAGTGCGACCCCAGCTAGTCCTTGTTTTGTGTTCCTGGTTACTGTACGGTATCTTTGTCTCCGCCTGGGGCGTCGTAGTGAGATACCTGAGGCTGCGGACTAAGTCGTCAGTGGACGCATCTGGCCTTGCTTCTGGTGGGCGGTACTCCCATCACGTGACGTGAGTTCTTATGTTTCGAGTTTCCACTTCCCGTCTACGAGACATGATTTTTCGTGTAGCTTCCGGGTGTGTTCCCGAGGTAGAGGTCTAGGGTTTCCAGTGAGCGTCACCGAGGGCTTTCCCTTAGACGGCGTTGAGCTCACGACGGCGAGGTCGTGACAGTGTTTCTAGACATCGTGGTTTCAGTGTGGGCCTTTGTCTGTGAGCACAGGCTTCCACGACAGAGGTGTCGTGACATTTTCCTAGTAGCGTGACTAGGGTGGTTCGTAGTCTGGTGGTCCCCCGACTGTGAGATCGGGGTGTGTGTTTTTCGGTACAGTAGAAGTAGTTGTAGAGCCGAGGTGTTACCGGCCACCATGTTTGTTGTTCCTGCTGTAGTTACTGCTTTCCGTTACCGCCGTTGTTTACGGTTGGGGTTCCGCGGGACCCCTACTGAGCTAGGGACAGGAGGCTCACCCCTGCTTTTCATGTGTCGCGGTTCTGCCTCGAGGTTCGAAGGCGTTGCGTGTAGGTTCTTAGTTGCCAGCTCGTCGGGCCAAGTGTTCACTCGGCATTCGGTGCGTTTCCTGTCTTAGACTATACTTTCTGTTGGACTGGACTCTGTTGTAGTTAGATTATTTATTTCTGTTAATTATTGAATTATCATATTTTGTTTCATATTTCTTTGTACCTCCACACTCCTTTTTAGCCCTTCCGAGCCCCGGCTCGTGGGCGGCGGGTCAGGATTCGAATGGTATCGGGTTCCCTTCCCGGTATCCGGATCTTGGGTCGTTACAAAAACCCTAGAATCGCATCGGCCAATCCCATTGCTAAATAGATAGTTGCTACCACCCAACCTGACATGTTTCAAGTCGAGTGCAGGACTACAAGAAAACCCCAAAGCATGACCACTCTCTTGGATGCGAATTAGAGAATCATGACACCTATTTGTGTCGTGAAACTAGAGGAGATCCCGACAGAGCCCCATCTCAGACGGACGGCTTCCTCACCACCCCAAATTGCCATATTGTAGGCGCAGGAAAGTGCCTCTCCGATACTACTCTACAGTGCACGGATTAGAAGGAAGAAATGGGTGTGATTGCCAGAGACTTATACCTGAGTCTCACAGGAGTGATGATCGCAAGTGCCTTTGAAACGGGAGAATATGGGTTCTACCTGTCCTCGCTCTCGGCCGGCCAAGAACGGGGAGCTCGAATCTTCGAGTCGGTGATGAGGTTCCTGCAAGTTAACCAGTAAACAGAGAAAATAAACCTATTAGACTTTGAAGTTGTAGTATCTACTCAAATAGGAAAAGAAATCACGCAAATGGGGGTGATCGTACTGGGAAGGGGGATGGGAAGGGGGATGGCCGAGAGTCTCGGCCATCCACCTTCCCTATGTTTTGGGTTGAAAATCTCGTTGAAATTGGGATTTAAGAAAGTCTATTGTGCATGAATGCACGAAAATGAATCAAAATGCAGCAAGATAAAGAGCAAAGGAATAAAACGGGGTTTGCCCGTCGACCAATAGAAGGCGGCCAAGCATGTGGCCGTTCAAAGGTGGTAGGCGGTTATGTCGATGGCCACCTCTTGGAACCTCGGCCTCTCCCACGGCGGAGCTCTTCGACTTCGAGTTCTTCTTCTCGGATCAGCAAGGGGAAGGTCGGTAAGGGTTTCTCTCGTCCTCCCAGCTCTCCCTGGGCTCACCGAACTACCAACCCCCAAAATGTCACCCCCGCTCCCTGAGATTGTTTCGGACGGGTTTTTGTATGTGGGTTGATTTCCCTCCCTGAAAATATTTAAAAATGGAGCAAAAGTCATTTTTAACCAATTTGGAGGTGAGGACATGTGAGACTACGTGCACCTCGACCCCCCGAGTGGGAACGACTGCAGAGGATGTGCCAAAGTGGGCGGAACCGTGGAGTTGACAGGCAGTTATCAGGAGCCGGCCAGGTCGATGGCCGTTTCAAAGGAGGCTGGGCGGCCAATGTTGTGGTTGTCTTGGGAATTGGGTGGCCAAGAGTTTGGGTGCCTTGGGAACTGGGCGGTCAGTACATTGGCCACCTTAGATTTTGGGCAGCCAGCACCCTGGCCGCCTTGACCACTTGGGTGGCTAAAGATGTGGCCGCCCAAGACCTTAGGTGGCTAGCTCTCTGGCCTTCTTCCGGAGGCTGAGCGACCACCGGTTTGGAACACCCAAAAAATATATTTAACTTGATTGTTTTAATGGTTTTCAGAATGATCCGCGAAAGGATAGGGTGGATGCTAACTAGATAAAGATCAAACCCCACACTCTCAATCATCCAGGAGAAAGTGTCACTTCTATGATGGCTGAATCAGATCGACGGTATGTTCAAAATTAGGTATCTACAATGAGCACGGGAAACACCCCACAAATCTCATCCCTCATTTGGGGGACTCGATTCAAGCCAAAGCAATGAGGGAAAAAATCACAAAGGAGATATGGCCGAACACAGTTACCCCAGCACAGAAAATGACCCTCAACCAAGAAAGGAACGTCGATATGTGGTCCAAAACTGAGTGGTAATGTCACCCTACCTCAAAAGGATGGTGCTACCCATTGGTGTCTTGGTGCAGGTTGGCCACCTCCTCCTCGCCCCCACATCTCGCTAGAACCTGCCAATGCCCCCTCGTCTAAGCTTGTCACCCGTGACAAGACCATCGTCATCATTTGTTGCCTTCTAGCCACTGCCCGTCGCCCATGGAAGGAGGAGAGGATGAGAGATGGAGGAGGATGAGATTGAGAGGGAGGGAGGGTGTGAGAGAGAGAGAGGGGAGGACCTCCCCCCCCCCCCCTTAAACCCCTCCTCGCACCAAACAAGCACGGACCAGTGGCCTCAGTTTTTCCCAACCTCCATCCCGGAAGGAGAGAAATCTGGAAGCAATGCCCACCAATCAAAATTCTAAATTGTGACACACTTCTCCGTCGTCTTTGCTTGAAACGTGACACACCTGCCCGTCGTGAATCCCTATCATGACATCATTGTGTGTCAAGCCATGACTAGATTTGACCGGAAGTAATTCAAACCGAATCATGGCACTCAACCTCTTTGCCTTCTACCAGATCATGTCGACCTGACTTTGGCACGAAGCCAATACAAATATCCCTTGATCGTAGCTGGCTAACTAGTCGCATTTTGCTCGAGCGTGGAAACCAACCGTGATTCATTTACACCTATTACGCATCATTCACTATTAAATCACTCATAATTCTGCACTCCAAACTCCAAGTTGCATTTATAACCACTCTACGAAATCATCACTCAGTGACGTCTGGTCTACTGCAAAGCAGTAGAGCCCCTCTAGTTTTACCCCCAAAACCCATCATTAAGGCCGCCAATCTACCTCCACAACCCAACTAACAATTCTAAACGGGCACCTGACACCTGAGTCTAATGATGAACTACGTATACCGTATACGAGAAGAGACTTTTCCATCATAGCTAGCTACCTAGGGTAACAAAATCTGACTTACGTTTATTAATTAATTAATGAGGCGATCAAATATATCTTTTGGGGGATATGTAGAGCATATCCCCCAGGCCCAGCTGATGTTCTCACAAAATATATCTTTTGCAATATATATATATATATATATATATATATATATATATACCCTATGAAATTAATTAAGATGCCCCCAGCCGATGTTCTCACAAAATAAAACCAAACGTAAACGTATAGCACCCCCACTTAATTAGTACAGAGTTAGAATAATTAACCTGGATTAAGTTAATTCATTGGGTCAAAAAAAATCTCTCATTTAATTACTCACAGTTGGTTTGACCACGAAAAGAGTTAACTTAACTCACTTATTGAGGCGGGATAGACAATCCAAGGTTAATTTGGATTTACTTTATTTTTAATTTGTTTAA
The DNA here is from genome assembly GCA_022559845.1 of Amorphophallus konjac. NCBI lineage: Eukaryota > Viridiplantae > Streptophyta > Magnoliopsida > Alismatales > Araceae > Amorphophallus > Amorphophallus konjac. Next base: position 17,038 of record JAHNEJ010000300.1, read on the forward strand.
TTAAATTCACCTTATCAAATCAAAATGAAAGTTAAAATAGACTTAACTTAGGTTAACCCCGAGATAATGACCCAGTATCAAAATAGATCATGGTGTTTAATTAACCCCTCTCCCTGAGCTGATAACGGGGACACCATGCTTAGTTTTTTATTAGACACGGTGGGTCCTCCATGCACAGAGTGTCCAAACAGTTTGGATCATCCCCTGCTCTTCTAGCTACCTCACGTTCTTGTTCGTCAAATGGGCGCTGTCAACTTATAATTTTAGTTAAAATTAAAGAGTTTAAAGAGTTTATATATATATATATATATGGAAGATATTTACATGGAGTCGGTATTATGACAAATTATCATGGTGCCAGAATATGGACCTTTAAATGCATAAGAGATGATCTCTCTATATGTTGATCCCATATATTTAAAGGTTTAGATGTCGGCACCATGACAAATAATCGTGGAGTCGACACCATGTGAACATCTCTCTCTCTCTCTCTCTCTCTCTCTCTCTCTCTCTCTCTCTCTCTCTCTCTATATATATATATATATATATATATAATCATGAATAATCTCTAAATATTATGAATACTTACGGTTACGTGTTCATCGTAACTCTCTTGTATTTAACTCGAGATAAATGTGAATTAAATAGTAAAAAATTTAGTCTATCTCTGATTAATAAAATAAAAATAAAAATATGATTATTCTCTCTCTCTCTCTCTTATTAAAGATATTTTAAATATTTCACACGTCGTAATGACGTGAGATAGTATATTTTACATAATATCTATATTCTGATAATAATAAATTATAGAGATATAATTATAATATTTACACATTTTTAAAAGATATTTATGATAGTATGTTTAAATAAGAGACATATTTAATAATAAAAAATCTAAAATATATATATATGCAAAAAATCTAAAACTAAAAGAGAACAAGTCAACATCGTAGAGTCGTAGACAACTCCCCGACATCATTAATCTGTGTCACGGCCCATTTTGCGTGCGTGCAGTATACACTACTCCCGGTGGAGGCACACCACGTCATCCGCATTAATCCACGTTACAACTTAACAATTACACGGATGTAGACTCAACCCGTCGTGGAGCCACGTCGATATATAATAATGTCACCGAAAAGGTGACGACAAAATTAATGTGACGGAGATACATTTGTCCATATATACACGTACGTATGTATGTTGTATTGGTTTCGTGCACTTGTTGGTCGATCCATCAATCCTCCTCTTCCGATTGTATTAAATTTGGTGGGTTAAAGTGATCTTATAATTAAGCAAATCCGTATGTCATGGTTTAATTAATACATCAACCCGTCCCCATGACGCGTGTTGTTCTCCTTCGAGCTGTCCACCTTTTAAATACACGTACACGAGTCCCCCAGACTGATTTGATGTGCTAATTAATTAAGCAACGTCGTCGATCGGTGGTGCCCTGCCACCGATCAAAGCGGTCGTTCTCAAATGCGTTCACGATGGAAATGGACAAGAAGTGATCTGGCTCTCTTCATCTGTAATATTTTAATAATCTGGTAGTATTGAATGTGAACTTCCCTGTGATGTCCTGTAAGACGTCAACCAACTGGGGAAGAGAAACTCGGATTTTCGTCGTTGGAGTCATTGGTTTACCTCATGGTTTGACGTCCGGTCCGGGTTGTTTGGACTCAACTTCGGAGATAGATGACACCTGGATCGTGGGCAAGGTTCGACGGATCGTCCGTCTTAATTTTTAACTTGGACGAGATAAGATAGGTTGATACCGTTCCATAAAAAAGTTATATTATATATATAACTTATAGAACAATATAACTTAAAAATATTTATATCTGAGTTAATTACGTGTGCAGTCGTTCTAACGAAGGTCTCCGATTTAAATCTCATCTTTCTCGTTGTTTTAAATATTTTTATTAAAAAATTTATAAAAAATACTTCAAATCTAAGATCCTCAACCAACTAATCTATAAAATTATTTTTTATAAAAAAATTAAAATAATATATAACGCGTCCCGATTGCGTCCCACAGACCGGTCATCCCGGTCTGTGACTGGGATGAGACGGGACGGCAGGTTTAAGCCGTCCCGGAACGGTTTGGAAAACCCTGATCGTTGGTCGTGATCAAGATACTTTATTATTTTAATATTTTATTATATATATTATATATAAAGAGTCTATTTTTATTATATTATATTATTATATATATATTATATATATATATATATAATTTTTTATTTTACGAGATGGGTCTTGACGGAGCGAGACGAGATCGACCCGACTCATCTCAGATCGTGACCGAGGCGGACGAGTCAATCGAGACGGAAAATCCTGATTTACCTCATTAATGCGATGTTATTATTGACGAAGAAGCTGTGACGAAGAAACGGCGCTTATGTATGTATCCACTAGACCTGTAAACGGTCGGATACGGAGCGGATAGTGTGATATCCGAATTCGTATCCGATTAATAATCGGATTATCCGATTAGTGATCGAATTATCCGTCGGATACTTTATTCGGATAACGATCGGATAAATTCGAATTCGAATTCGGTTCGAATTTTAAACGGATAATTACTAGGCCTACTTAGGGGTGAGTTATGTTAGCCGTGTGAGAGCATCATATATTGTTTTCTAAAAAAAATAAAGAAAGAGTGAATTTTTTTTATTTTGAGAGATGTTATCAAAAGATTAGACTTCATCCTAAAAAAATAGGAGATAACTTACCAAGTTGATGTAAGTGAATTTCTTGTTTTTAAATTATATTTTGAGACCAAAAAAGATAAAAAAATAATAATCAAATAATATATTAAGATTTAAGTTAATTATATATAGAATATGTTTATCATTAGATTTTTATCTAAGGGTTCATATTCGATCGGATAATATCGGACACGGATATCTCAATATTTTGAATTCGTATCCGATTAATAATCGGATATCCGATATCCGATTAAATTATCCGTCGAATATTTTATTCGGATAATTATCCGATTAAACGAATACGAATTCGAATTTGGTTCGAATTTTAAACGGATAATTGACATGCCTAGTATCCACCTATATATATGGGAGATATTCACGTGGTGCCGGTCCCATGACAATTTGCCATGGGATCGGCATCTGGACCCTTCATCTGGGAGATGAACATCTGGTAGGTGGAGGGTGTAATGCCCCGGATTTTTCGGATATTTTTCGGATCATTTTAGCGGGTCTCGGAGTGCATTTTGTGCTTTACACGTGTTTTCCCCTGATGTGCCTTCGGAACTCTTTGCAGGGCAAACCGTGGCGTTCTACGACTCCGGGACAGTACCACTGCGTTGTGTTCCTTCCGAGGATCACAGTGGTAATTTTTCGTAATTTTCTGAATTTATCGAATTTTCGGGTTTTCCTATATATACTAACCCTTTCCTCTCTCCCCCTCTCATTCTCTCTTTCTCACTCTCTCTCTTCTCTCACGCCCTCTTTCTCCCCTCTCTTCTCCGGCGGCCGACGGAGCGAGGCGGGGGTGAGGCGGAGGCGGCGCGGGCGAGGACGCGGGCGAGGATGGGCGAGGATCGAGGCGGTGGAGGCGCGTGGGAGCTCGTGGCGCGGTCGCGAGCCGGCGAGGGTTTCTCGGCGTTTCTTCGCGGATCGGCGAGCTCGGGGCGCGAAATCTTCGGTGGAGGTAGGGTGATGGTTCCCCAGCTCGTGCACTTCCTTTCCCGCGAGTTTCGTAGGCCGTGGTGAGCCGAGCGGGTGGAATCGGGGTTTTTGGGCAAAATCCATGTTTTAGGGCTTGTGGGCCGATCTCCCGTTTCATTGCGTTTTAGGCCGATCCGAGGCCGTAGATGCATGCTAGGGGCTTCTGGGGAGCTTCCCCCTTGTTTTCCCCCTCTCCTGTGGGGGTATGGGGGCGTGGGACGAGTTTTGGGTCGTTTCCCGCCGTAGCGTTCTCGGAAGGAAGTGACGGTCCTTCCAGTGACCGTCACTTGGTGTGACGCGCCTAGGCAGGGCCGTTACATTCCCCTTCTGTTGGCCTTTGGTGGTCTGTGGGTGTGACGGTCCCACGATAGACCGCCAGGTGCTGTGACGCACCAGGGCTAGACCGTTAGAGTCTCTGACCGTTGGTTTTCGGGTCAGGCGTGTGACGCACCAGGGTTGGCGCGTCACAGCCTTGTGACGCCCCAGGATGGGTGCGTCACATTCCCTGTTACCCAGCTGAGGGCTGGGGGTGTGACGGTGCCCTCTGGACCGTTACATGCTTGTAACGCGCCCAGGGTGGGCCGTCAGAGCTGTTTTATCCGTTGAGGAGGGCAGCGTGTGTGACGCGCCAGGCCAGACGCGCTACATCCGTGTAACGCGTTGGGGCAAGCGCGTTACATCCTGCTTTCACGCTGAGCGCGTGAGGCATGTAACGCACCAGGGAGAGCGCGTTACATTCGTGTAACGCGCTGGGCCAGGCGCGTTACATCCTGCGTTCTTTGGGCCGTGTGACGGTCTGCGTTCGACCGCCAGGTGGAAGTGACGGTCCCGCCTAGACCGTTACAGCCGTGTGACGGTCTAGGGCTAGACCGTCAGGCTCTGTGTTGCACCGAGGCGAGTTTCTGTGTTCTCCGCCTTGCTCCGCGATGTGTGGATCCCCGGTCGACCCGGTTGGGACCCAGTGGTCGACCTGCGGTCTCGTGAGTGTCCCAGACACCCGTGGGATTCTGTGTCCGTGTTTTGAGGGTGTCGGGAGGACCGTGTTACCTCGTTTGGCGTGCCCAGAGGGTTGAGAGCCCGGGTGACTTCTCGTGTGTTGGGCTTTCGGGTTCGCTCGATCGAGTCACCGTGTATCGGTGTGAGTGCGGTGGGGTCTCCCCCGCGTGTCGTGGGTTTTCTTTGGAAGGCGATTCCCGTGTGGGCCAGGTGCTTGGCCTTGGACTGCGAGTCCAGTTATCCGGCCTGGGGCTGGAGGTTTCCCGCTTGCTTCAAGATGGGAAATCGTCGTGGCGGCTTGTGTGCTGCCTTGGGAATCGTGCTTCTGCGTTTTCCGTGTGGCCCGTGTGAGTGGCCTTAGTCCTTTGCGTTCCCTCTCCGAGGGAGTGGTCTTGGCGACTCGTGTGTTGTCTCGGCACTCGTGCTACCGTGGTTTCAGACCTAGAGATTGGAATAGATTGACGGCCTTGTGCTGTTGCGTACAACGGTCTTGACCCCGAGTCCTGCGACTCAAGGACCGTTGGGTGTAGTGCGTCTAGAGGACTGTCCAGAGTCTAGTGACTTAGCGTCACTTGGGTTTTCTCGACTCTCGCGCAGGGTGCGTGCGTGACCGTGGACTACGAGTCCTGTTTCTTCTCCGACTGTGGTCGCCGTGCGACGGTGCCGGTACGTGGGGTGGTCCCCGTACGTCATCGGATTCGGACGTTGTTTTCCGTTGAGTTGAGAGTCTACTCCTTCAGTGACCCTCCACTAGTCGTAGCCTACCAGTACGCGTGTGCTGGTCGCACCAGGGAGTGGTGTACGGGCTTACCCTGAGGACGGTTAGACTGGTTTCCGTCGGGCCCCTCGTCGTAGCCAGAGTCCGGCTGCGGGGGAAAACCAGTCAGAGGGCCAGACCTAGGACGCGTGGTCTGTGTGTGCACACGTGGTTGGGGACTGTGGACGCACGTCGACGGGCGTGACCCCAGCTAGTCACTTGTTGTGGTTACTTGTACGGTGTTCGCGCCTCGGGTAGGACCTACCACGTCAGGCGGTTCACCTGCGGTGCGGTGTAAGACGTCAGGGGACGCTACCGGCTGTGCTTCTAGTGGGTGGTACTCCTGTCGAGTACGGAGTGACAGACTGTCAGTCTCTGTGTCTTTGACCTTCGGGTTTTTGGTCGTGTTGACCGGTGAGTTCGGTTGTTTCATCTTGGCGCGTGTGTCGGTTCTTGCGCCGTGAGATTAGTGCTAGTGGCTTTACCGAGGTTGGGTCTTGTTGTGCGGTACCCGCGATCGGATGGTCGGGGTTGCGCCTTGGACAGCGTGTCCAGGTCGGCTGTGTCCGGGGGACAGGCCTCTACGGCGTGGTTGCCGTGTGTTCTTACTTCGGTAGGTGGTACTAGCGTGGTTTGGTAGCTTCGACTGTGTGATCGAGGTCTGCCTTCTTGCAGTAGGAGTAGCTGTAGTGCCGAGTTTTGACCGGCCACCGGTTTGCTGTTCCTGCTGTAGTTGTAGCTTCCTTTCCGCTACCGCCGTTGTTTCCGGTTGGGGTTCCGCGGGATCCCTGCTGAGTCTCTGTTTTAGAGACTCATTCCCTGCTTTTCAGGTGTAGCGGTTCTTCCTCGTGGTTCGAGGGTGCGGAGCGGTGGTTCTCAGTTGCCAGCTTGCCGGGCCGAGTGTTCACTTGGCATGTGGTACGCTTTACTGCTTTAGACTGTACTTTCTGTTGGGCTGGACTCTGTTGTAGTTGTTTATTTATTTCTGTTAATTGTTGAGTTGTCCTGCTTTATTTCCTATTTCTTTGTGCCTCCACACTCCTTTTAGCCCTTCCGAGCCCTCCCGGCTCGTGGGCGGCGGTGCGAGTCTCGGGTTATCGGGCCTTCCCGGTAATCGGATTCTCGGGTCGTTACAGCTGGTATCAGAGCGGTGGTTGTGGACGTACATAGGAATTCGAGATATTGCAGTGATCAGAGTCCATAAGGTCCAGTACAGTCGGCAGCTGGCTTAGGGTTTTGTGCTTGTTTTTCCGCCTTGTTTCTCGCTTGAGAGCTTGAGTGCGCTGTGCGGCGCTGTGAAGGTGGTTGCTGTCCGCGGCTTTCGTGCCAGCATGGGGTCTAAGGATCGAGGTCGAGAGTCTTCTCCCTCATCGGTGGTGGCCCTGGTTGTGCTGCGTTGGGCAGAGGTTGCTGGCAGGCGTGAGCTCGCGGTGCTGCGTTCGAGGAACCTGCAGCGTGGTCAGGTGGCTGGTGCGGACTGTTCTTGGTTAAGTGGCCGTGAGCGTGCTCTGAGGGAGCTGCTGTCGGTTTTTGGTCACTCCAGCTTGAGGTTTGTCCAGCCCCTGAGGCGTTCTGATCGAGAAGTGTGCTCGGGTGAGCGGAGGATCTTCTCGGTGAGCTGCTGTTTCGTCGAGCCTGATGTCTTGTCGTGCTCTGTTGCGTCAGAAATGACGTGTCGGTCCCGATTGTTCTGCTGATTTCGAGGCAGGATTTGGCAGAGATGTCCCGTTAAGTCTTTGCTCCTGTGCTTCTGTCAGTGGATGGGTTGTGTTCGCCTTGGATTTGGTCTGAGGTGTGAAGGTTCCGCGGTGAGTTTCGGGACTCGAGGATGAGCGTCGACGGTTGTCGTTACGGCTCGTGTTACGGCTCTTGGCATGCCGTGTTGCAGTTCGAGGAATTGCAGCAGTGGTGCATCGAGAGATGCTGTGATGGTGGTCCGACGTGACACTCGTCGAGTGTGTCGGAGGCGCTGACCTGATGGAAGCGATGGTTTTCCTTGGTGCTGGATGGTGCTGTTTCCAGCGTGCGCGAGGTTCGAGGTCAGGTCGAGCGTGGAGTTCTTCGTTGGTCGAAGTGCGCTGGTTCTCCCTTTGGTTGGAGAGATTGCGTTGGGTTAAGGTTCGTCGTCTTGCATTGTGTGTTCAGATTGGTTGGCCTTGTATGCCATGAAGTCCGTGCGAGACGTGCTCCTCGTCTTGGCAGGGCGGTTGCCTGTGAGAAGTCGTGCCCATTCCCTTGTCGTGTGAGGGTGCCGGTGCTGTTCCGGAAGGACGAGTGCTGGTTGGGCGATGTTCACTTTCTCGGCTGTGCGCGTGGATTTGAGTGCGCAGCGGAAGCGGGGTGGGCCCATAACCCATTAGTTCAGGATCGTAGCGTTGGTTGCTACGGGCGGATTCTTGAGTTTGCGTTGAGCATTGGAGGATTGGTTCCTCTGTGTGAAACGTGTTGTTGCCATGCCGTTGCTCGAGGTATTATGGTTGTTGGCACTGGCAAGTTGGAGTGTTGGGAAAAGTGCTGGCTAGTGCGCCGCATGAGTACCATGTTCCTGTGATGGAAGCCGTGTCAGGCGTCGGTGTTGGACCTGGATGGGGTTGTTGAGAATGTCGCCTGACGGTGGTCGAGGACGTGTTGGTCAGAGTCGGTGGCTTGGCGCCCGACTTGTGTTCCCAATCGTGTCCTCGGTTGAGATCGTGCTTTGAGGATGTGGTCTCTGGCAGACTATGGGTCCCGGTTGGCGGCTGTGAGTGGCTGGTGAGCCTAACCGGGTGACCGACCACAGCAACGTCTGTTGGTTCTACGGTCTTGTCGGATTGTGACGGTGAGATGGTTATTGCTTAGGGACCCGTGAGCACTGTTCAGGTGGTGTCCCGTGGCTCTGTGGTAAGGGCGGAATCGGGATTGGCGGGTGTCCACTTGGATTGATCGAAGGATTTGATGAGACCAGATGGATGAGTGACGCCTGTGGGCGGAGGCCTTTTGTGAGGTGGGCGTCGGAGGATGGTCCTTGATAGGACGTTGGTGTCGCAAAGGTTATCCCTGGTTGGGTGACTAGCATGGGGTGGTTCCCTATAAGTCTGAGTCCCGTGAGGTGATGACTGAAGACGCCATGTTCTGTCATTTGGTTTCGTCGTGCTCCCCGAGAGGGTCGAGTTGGCGAGCAGTTGGTGACCAGTGGATGGTCTTTTCAGAGACAGAAGATGCTGGTTGTTGGGGCTCGAGCGTGGCGAGAGCCGTGTGCCAGCGAGACCTTTGGTGGTCGTTTCTGTGATGTGCCTTTCCGGATGGGATCTGGACTTTGTCGGAGTTTATCTTCTGACGAGAGTTGGCACAGTGTTATGTCCGGCTTTCGGCTTGCCATGTGTGGGGTGTTTCTTGGTGTTGAGCCGATGTGCTGGTTGCGGTCTGCTGAGATGGCTGCTTGAGCTGGTGGAGGCTCTGTTTTGGTTGCTCCCTTGAGGAGGGTGTGCGACCTGTCAGCTGGTTGCGAAGCTGATGTGTGTTTTGTCTGCTGACCATTGGATGGATCAGTAGCTGTTGCTCGTATCGAGGGTTGTGATTCTTCGGTGAGCGAGATCGTGGCTGCGGCGCCATGGTGGATTCTCGCGTTGTCTGAGGTGACGCCAGACTGTGTCCTTTGGTATATGCCTGCTCTGTGGCCGGTGTGCTCGGCGCGAGGAGCGAGGTGTTGTGTGTGATTGTGAGTCTGGCTGTGTTCCTCAGGATCCGTGTTTTCGTGAGAATCGAGGTTTTCTGTGCTGGGGCCCTGACAGCGTGTCAGTTGGTTCAGTGTTCTTCCCCTAGGACGTCGTGCTAGGTCCTGAATTTCGAGGACGAAATTCCTTTAAGGGGGGAGGGCTGTAATGCCCCGGATTTTTCGGATATTTTTCGGATCATTTTAGCGGGTCTCGGAGTGCATTTTGTGCTTTACACGTGTTTTCCCCTGATGTGCCTTCGGAACTCTTTGCAGGGCAAACCGTGGCGTTCTACGACTCCGGGACAGTACCACTGCGTTGTGTTCCTTCCGAGGATCACAGTGGTAATTTTTCGTAATTTTCTGAATTTATCGAATTTTCGGGTTTTCCTATATATACTAACCCTTTCCTCTCTCCCCCTCTCATTCTCTCTTTCTCACTCTCTCTCTTCTCTCACGCCCTCTTTCTCCCCTCTCTTCTCCGGCGGCCGACGGAGCGAGGCGGGGGTGAGGCGGAGGCGGCGCGGGCGAGGACGCGGGCGAGGATGGGCGAGGATCGAGGCGGTGGAGGCGCGTGGGAGCTCGTGGCGCGGTCGCGAGCCGGCGAGGGTTTCTCGGCGTTTCTTCGCGGATCGGCGAGCTCGGGGCGCGAAATCTTCGGTGGAGGTAGGGTGATGGTTCCCCAGCTCGTGCACTTCCTTTCCCGCGAGTTTCGTAGGCCGTGGTGAGCCGAGCGGGTGGAATCGGGGTTTTTGGGCAAAATCCATGTTTTAGGGCTTGTGGGCCGATCTCCCGTTTCATTGCGTTTTAGGCCGATCCGAGGCCGTAGATGCATGCTAGGGGCTTCTGGGGAGCTTCCCCCTTGTTTTCCCCCTCTCCTGTGGGGGTATGGGGGCGTGGGACGAGTTTTGGGTCGTTTCCCGCCGTAGCGTTCTCGGAAGGAAGTGACGGTCCTTCCAGTGACCGTCACTTGGTGTGACGCGCCTAGGCAGGGCCGTTACATTCCCCTTCTGTTGGCCTTTGGTGGTCTGTGGGTGTGACGGTCCCACGATAGACCGCCAGGTGCTGTGACGCACCAGGGCTAGACCGTTAGAGTCTCTGACCGTTGGTTTTCGGGTCAGGCGTGTGACGCACCAGGGTTGGCGCGTCACAGCCTTGTGACGCCCCAGGATGGGTGCGTCACATTCCCTGTTACCCAGCTGAGGGCTGGGGGTGTGACGGTGCCGTCTGGACCGTTACATGCTTGTAACGCGCCCAGGGTGGGCCGTCAGAGCTGTTTTATCCGTTGAGGAGGGCAGCGTGTGTGACGCGCCAGGCCAGACGCGCTACATCCGTGTAACGCGTTGAGGCAAGCGCGTTACATCCTGCTTTCACGCTGAGCGCGTGAGGCATGTAACGCACCAGGGAGAGCGCGTTACATTCGTGTAACGCGCTGGGCCAGGCGCGTTACATCCTGCGTTCTTTGGGCCGTGTGACGGTCTGCGTTCGACCGCCAGGTGGAAGTGACGGTCCCGCCTAGACCGTTACAGCCGTGTGACGGTCTAGGGCTAGACCGTCAGGCTCTGTGTTGCACCGAGGCGAGTTTCTGTGTTCTCCGCCTTGCTCCGCGATGTGTGGATCCCCGGTCGACCCGGTTGGGACCCAGTGGTCGACCTGCGGTCTCGTGAGTGTCCCAGACACCCGTGGGATTCTGTGTCCGTGTTTTGAGGGTGTCGGGAGGACCGTGTTACCTCGTTTGGCGTGCCCAGAGGGTTGAGAGCCCGGGTGACTTCTCGTGTGTTGGGCTTTCGGGTTCGCTCGATCGAGTCACCGTGTATCGGTGTGAGTGCGGTGGGGTCTCCCCCGCGTGTCGTGGGTTTTCTTTGGAAGGCGATTCCCGTGTGGGCCAGGTGCTTGGCCTTGGACTGCGAGTCCAGTTATCCGGCCTGGGGCTGGAGGTTTCCCGCTTGCTTCAAGATGGGAAATCGTCGTGGCGGCTTGTGTGCTGCCTTGGGAATCGTGCTTCTGCGTTTTCCGTGTGGCCCGTGTGAGTGGCCTTAGTCCTTTGCGTTCCCTCTCCGAGGGAGTGGTCTTGGCGACTCGTGTGTTGTCTCGGCACTCGTGCTACCGTGGTTTTAGACCTAGAGATTGGACTAGATTGACGGCCTGGTGCTGTCGCGTGTAACGGTCTTGACCCCGAGTCCTGCGACTCAAGGACCGTTGGGTGTAGTGCGTCTAGAGGACTGTCCAGAGTCTAGTGACTTAGCGTCACTTGGGTTTTCTCGACTCTCGCGCAGGGTGCGTGCGTGACCGTGGACTACGAGTCCTGTTTCTTCTCCGACTGTGGTCGCCGTGCGACGGTGCCGGTACGTGGGGTGGTCCCCGTACGTCATCGGATTCGGACGTTGTTTTCCGTTGAGTTGAGAGTCTACTCCTTCAGTGACCCTCCACTAGTCGTAGCCTACCAGTACGCGTGTGCTGGTCGCACCAGGGAGTGGTGTACGGGCTTACCCTGAGGACGGTTAGACTGGTTTCCGTCGGGCCCCTCGTCGTAGCCAGAGTCCGGCTGCGGGGGAAAACCAGTCAGAGGGCCAGACCTAGGACGCGTGGTCTGTGTGTGCACACGTGGTTGGGGACTGTGGACGCACGTCGACGGGCGTGACCCCAGCTAGTCACTTGTTGTGGTTACTTGTACGGTGTTCGCGCCTCGGGTAGGACCTACCACGTCAGGCGGTTCACCTGCGGTGCGGTGTAAGACGTCAGGGGACGCTACCGGCTGTGCTTCTAGTGGGTGGTACTCCTGTCGAGTACGGAGTGACAGACTGTCAGTCTCTGTGTCTTTGACCTTCGGGTTTTTGGTCGTGTTGACCGGTGAGTTCGGTTGTTTCATCTTGGCGCGTGTGTCGGTTCTTGCGCCGTGAGATTAGTGCTAGTGGCTTTACCGAGGTTGGGTCTTGTTGTGCGGTACCCGCGATCGGATGGTCGGGGTTGCACCTTGGACAGCGTGTCCAGGTTGGCTGTGTCCGGGGGACAGGCCTCTACGGCGTGGTTGCCGTGTGTTCTTACTTCGGTAGGTGGTACTAGCGTGGTTTGGTAGCTTCGACTGTGTGATCGAGGTCTGCCTTCTTGCAGTAGGAGTAGCTGTAGTGCCGAGTTTTGACCGGCCACCGGTTTGCTGTTCCTGCTGTAGTTGTAGCTTCCTTTCCGCTACCGCCGTTGTTTCCGGTTGGGGTTCCGCGGGATCCCTGCTGAGTCTCTGTTTTGGAGACTCATTCCCTGCTTTTCAGGTGTAGCGGTTCTTCCTCGTGGTTCGAGGGTGCGGAGCGGTGGTTCTCAGTTGCCAGCTTGCCGGGCCGAGTGTTCACTTGGCATGTGGTACGCTTTACTGCTTTAGACTGTACTTTCTGTTGGACTGGACTCTGTTGTAGTTGTTTATTTATTTCTGTTAATTGTTGGATTGTCCTGCTTTATTTCCTATTTCTTTGTGCCTCCACACTCCTTTTAGCCCTTCCGAGCCCTCCCGGCTCGTGGGCGGCGGTGCGAGTCTCGGGTTATCGGGCCTTCCCGGTAATCGGATTCTCGGGTCGTTACAGAGGGCGCACGAGATGAAGGGCCCAGATGTCGACCCCATGACAAATTGCCATGGAGTCGACATCATGTGAACATCTTCCTATATATATATATGAGAAATGTTCCAATGGGGTCGGCCCCATGACAAATTGTCATGGGGGCGACACCTGGGCCCTCCATCTCATCGGGAGATGAATTGCATGGGGCCAGTCCCATGAGATGGAGGGCTCAGATGTCGGCACTATGACAAATTGCCATGGGGCCGGTCCCATGCTCCATGAGATGGAGGGCCCAGATGTCGGCACTATGACAAATTATCATGGGGCCGGCCCAATTGGAGCATCATATATATATATATATATATATATATATATGGGAGATGTGCACATGGAGCCGACCCCATGGCTATTTGTCATGGTGCCGACATCTAGGCCCTCCATCTCATGGGGTCGATGATCGTATGGGACCGGTCCCATGCGATCAAGAACCCAGATGCCGACACCATGGCAAATAGCCATGGGGCCGACCCCATGTGAACATTTCCCTATATATATATATATATTGAGATGTTTAAATGGGGCCGGCCCCATGTTAATTTGTCATAGTTCTGACATATGGACCCTCCATCTCATGAGACTGACCCAATATATATTTATATATATATATCAATTGGTATGGGTCTACTTCAACAATACTTTTATCTCCTTCTTAATTGTTTTTTAAGAGGGGAGGAGGACTCGCTCCCAAGTTAATTATGAAACTAAGAAGATCCGCCCACTTGACCACGATCCATAACTTGTTGGGTTTAAAGTAATTTAATTCTTTATAATCTACCAACACATGTGAAAAAAATAACATATCCATCGTACGCTTCTTTTTTCTTGTTTTTAGTTAACACCTTGTTTGTCTGGACTCTAACGTCCCTCTTTGTAAAGGGGAGGTCTTCGAGTTTAATATCTAATTCTCTCTCTCTCTCTCTCTCTCTCTCTCTCTCTCTCTCTCTCTCTCTCTCTCTCTCTCTCCGTGTGTGTGTGTGTGTTAAAATAAAAAAATATTTAATAAAAAAAATTATCCGGACTCTTGAGAAGGAAGTAAAGAGAGAGAGAGAAATTGCCATTCCCGATGATGAACTTTGCTTATATATACATACATGTTGTATGTTTTCTGACAAAATTAAGTTTTTTATGAATATTAATTTAAAAGGTATGCATAATTCCAAAATCATCATAAATATATATAAAAATCCTCTTGGCAAATAATTGCTCATTTCTTAATTTGATTAATGAAAAATTTGGAAGAAAAAACACTGGACAGAAATATCATGGTTTGCCGTCCCGCCCCGACCCGCAACGACCCGCACGACCCGACCCGACCCAGGCATGCGTCGGGTCGCACGGGCTATGGGTCGTGGTCGGGACGCACTGGACCGCATGGTCCCATGCGTCCCGCAGCGTACCGGAGCGGGTCGAGGCGTGGTACGTGCGGGACGGCGCTAACGTGCCGGGCCGCCCATTTAGCGGGCCGGGGTGTGGGCGTATGTGGCATCCGCAGCGGGCTAAAGGTGGTGGCCGGCGGGTGTGGGCGGTGCAGAGCGGCGGCGGACAGCGGCGACGACCGGCGATCAGAGGTAGGTGCCCTAAATTTTTTTTTTTTGAATTACTTGGGGAGGGAGAGGGGGCTGGATCTGGCCGAAGGGGGGCGTCCACCGCCGGTGGGGGGGGGTGAGGGAGGGGGGGGCGTCTGCCAGCCGGATCCCATCGCCGGTGCGGGTGGGGGTGAGGGAGGGGGGCGTCTGCCAGTCGGATCTGGACGAAGGTGGGGCGTTGGTGGGGGTGGGGGAGGTGGGGGAGGGAGGGGGGTGTCTGCCAGGCGGATCCCGTCGCCGATGGCGGGGAGGGAGGTGGGGGAGAGGGTGAGGGGTGGAGGGGGGGCGTCTGCACCACCCCTGCCGCCGGTGGGGGGGCGGGGAGGGAGGTGGGGGGCTGGATCACGTCTGCCACCGGGGGAGTGGGGAAGGGTGGGGGGGCCGTCTGCACCACCGTTGGTGGGGGGGCGGGGAGGGGGGGGTCTACCAAGGGGGGGTGGGGGGGGATTGGGGGCTCGGCCATGCCCGGTGGGGGTGGGGGGGAATAAAGTAAAAAATATTTTTTAGTTTATTCTTAATCTAAAAAATGTAGAAAAAAATTTATTAGATTATTTAATATTATTTTTAATGTATTATTTAATTCATGCTATATAAATAATATAATTTTTGTTTAATTTATGTTGTAGAAATATCATTTTTATGATGTATTATTTAATTCATTTTGTAGAAATAATATAAATAATATTTAATTCATGCTATAGAAATAAATTTATTTTTTATGTGTTATTTAATTCATATTTAAATATTAGATTTAATTAAGATGTATTAAATTTAAAATTTAGTCTTGCATGTTTTAGAATTATTGATATTAATATCATTATTAGTTGTAGATGTAAAATATTTTTAAATGCATAATGTATATTAGTTAATTTAATTGCATAATGTAATTTAAGTAGACATATTTTTAATGTAAATATAAATTTAGTGTTGAATATTTTATAAATAATTTTAAAGTTAATTTATATGTATAATGTAAATTACTTAGAGATGTTTATAATTTATATGTATAATGTAATTTAATTAGAGATGTAATTTTAAATATATAATTAGTGATACATAATTTTAAAGTTAATGTATATGTATTAATTATAAATATTAACCTTATATGTATGTTTTAGAAATAATGATATTATTTAGAACTAAATTATATTACGATGTATTAAATATTGAATTTAGTCTTGCATGGTAGGCAAATAATGAAATTATTTTCATTGTTAGTTGTAGATGGGAAATAATATATTTTTATAATTTGTATTTCTTAATTTTAGGAGATAGCACTCTATGGCTCCTAAGGAACGAACAAATGATATTGGGTGGTCACACGGAGTTTTGTTGGATGGCAACCGTAGGTGTTGGCGTTGTAACTATTGTAAAATAGAACACCGGGGAGGAGGGGTGTCTCGGTTGAAGAAGCATTTGGTAGGAGGAGTCGGGGCAGGATACTCTGAGGTTGCTGGGTGTACCCATGTGCCTAGAGATGTGAAACTTGCAATGGCTAGGCACATGCGGGAGAAGAGAGCTGAGATGCAAGAAAAGGAAAAAAAGAAGAAAATGGATCAAGCGGCAGTGAGCGGAATAGCAAGCGGTAGCAACGAGGAGGAATGTGCATGGACACCCAGTGACGAAGACGAACAAGCACGTACTGAGCAGGCTAATGTGTATATCACTATGAACGATCCATACGAAGCCGAGTTTCGTGAGGCAGTACGTCAGAGCAGGGAAGAGTCAAGACATCCGAGGAGACGAGAGTCCGTAGTCGCGAGGCGGCGAGGACCGGAGCATCAGGGAGTGGTGGTTCATCTACGACTCGACAACCACGAGGAATAAGGAGTTTATTGACTGGTGACTCGGGGACATAAAGAAAAAGGACACAATCGATCAACATTGAAGATGTGGAGCCCGGTGCACTATCCCGAGAGCATGGCAAGCAAACGAGGATGGACGATGCATATGGCCAGAAGGGACATAAATAGAAACTTGGTCAGGCTGTTGTAAAATGGTGGCACCACGCGGGTCTGCCTTGCAATGCAGCCAATAGCCCTTACTACAAGCCAATGTTTCAGGAAGCACAGGTCCTTGGACTACACGTGCAGCCACCTACAGCGAGAGAATTGGCTGGCGTATATCTTATGAACAAGTTGCTGAGATCAAGAGTTACATTGACTCATTCAAGCAGAAATGGACAAAGTACGGAGTCACACTGATGTGTGATGGATGGTCAGGTACCACAAAATCTAGCCTGATCAACTTCCTTGTTTATTGTGACAGACAGGTATTCTTTCACAAATCAGTGGATGCGTCTGGTCAAATTCACAGTCACCAATATATTTTGTCATTGATGGAGCAAGTGGTGACTGAGATTGGGGAGGAGTACATTGTGCAAGTGGTGACTGATAATGGGTCGAACTATAAGAAGGCTGGGGAGGAGCTAATGAAGAAAAAACGGCACATTTTCTGGACCCCATGTGCAGCACATTGTGTAGATCTGATGCTGAAGGAGATTGGGCAGCTTCGTATGGTCAAATCTGTGGTCGAGGTGGCACAAAAAATCACGAAATATATCTACAACCACACACTTGTATTGGCATGGATGAGGGAGCATTGTGGCGGCGAACTGTTGAGGCCTGGCATCACACGATTTGCCACCAACTACATCGCATTGTAGAGCCTACTGAAGCACAAGGATGGGTTGAAGCAAATGTTTAGAGGTGAGACCTGGCTGAGTTCCTCTTTTGCTACTTCACGTGAAGGGGCGAAGGTCGAGAGATTGTCAACACCTCGAATTTTTGGGATAGAGTGAAGGTATTAGTGTCATTGATAGAGCCACTGTATGAGGTACTGCGATGTGTGGATGGGGATAGAGTACCAACCATGGGGTTGGTGTACAGCAAAATCGAAGCTGCCAAGCGGAAGATCCTTACAACGTCCAAAAAATATGGACCCACCATTCTAGAGATTGTGGAGGACAGATGGGACAGACAAATGAGCCGTGATCTTCACATGGCAGGTAAACACTTACATTCTCGTCCAATCAATGAGCTGTGATTTTCAGTTGATACTAATATGTAATTCATTGTCTTACGATTGCAGCGTACTATCTACATCCGGCCTTCCAATATGCTCGGGGCCTTGCTTATGACGATACGTTGATAGAATCGGTCAACATTGTGGTAGACCGATTGTCTTTCACCCCAACAGATGTTGCTGATGCGTTGAATGAGGCTTGGATATTTTAACATTGAGAATATGAAATGAAATATACACCTAATATTTTTTGATAATGCAGATGAAAACATTTAGAGAGGCAATTAGTTCATTTGCGACACCTAATGTTGTGACCAGTCATGACAGACTCGACCCAGGTAATGTGTCTTCACAATGTACATTCTATATCTCGAGAAGTAATTTTTACATCTAATTATTATATTGTACGTGATCTGTCTTAAACACAGCTGAGTGGTGGTTAAATTACGGCACAAGTGCACCCGTATTAAGGAAGATCGCAATGAGAGTTCTATCGCAAACATCCTCATCGAGTGGGTGTGAGTGGAATTGGTCGACGTTCTCTTCTTGCATACTAAGCTGAGGAATAGGCTGACACACCGCAGGCTAGACAAAATGGTGTATGTTCATTACAACACGAGGCTAAAGGTCCGGCATGTGCAAATGGATACAAGGAGAGGAGAGGGAGATTACGACCCAACGGATGATGTGTACTTGCGAGACGATGATGACCCTATGGTAGCATGGGTTGCAAGAGCCACAACCGAGCGTGGTGAGGTAGAATTGGACGAGGAGGCTGAAGAACCTGGCGAGACACCACGGCCTAATACTTTTCTCGCATCAGCTGTACAAGAGGCAGTGGGAGAGGGAGATGACATCCATGTGCAATTGGGTGGTGACGAGTCAGCAACGGGACGTGATGATGAAGTTAATTTAGATGAAGACCTCGTCATTGGGGGTGGAGACACATCGTATACGTACGATGATACAGCATGGGAGCGATTGATGCAACCTCCATCAATTGAGCGTCAAGAGCCACCTCAGGTGAATTAATACATGAAAATCGAATCACAAATTTCATTAGATAGCGTAGTCATATATTGATGTATGATGATGTAAGAAATATATTACAGGTCGGTCCGACAAATGACAACATTGCGGGAGAACAGTGGTCCCGAGTTGCTGTACCGCGGCATTCAATATCTGCGGAACCAAGAAGGTTATCCACTTCAAGAGAGGCTAGGTGGAGTTCCTCATTTAGAGAGGTGAAATTATTTTGTCATTTCTACATTTGTCCTGTTGTATTTCATTGGTAATTGAATATATTATTCTTTCAATTGTATAGTCTTCGGTAGCATCGAAACAACCATCTCAATCTGCTGCGCCACGACGCTCAACATCTAAGGCACCTAATCAGTCGTCTCAGATATACGTACAGACTTACACAATAGAAAGTAAGTTGAAAAATTATCTAAGCAGGCTTCTGCTTCTCAGGCATCTAGAGGGACACAACATGCAGCAGGTAAGCCGCCCCCTGCTCCACAGAAGAAAAAATCATCATGCACCACATTATTCACCAACAAGAAGGACATGGGACCACCATTAAATCCGATAGATATTGCAGACATGGAGACATTAGATCCCAATGCAGATGACGACACTCCTGAGCTCTCTGTTGAGCCCCACATCAGTGGGAGTCATGACTCCGATGATGATAGTACACCGACAGGGTCTGCATCCCATGGAGGTGACAGTGGTGAAGGTGGTCAACGGAGTCGTGGTGAGGATACTAGTGCTGGTGGCAGAGAGTACAACAATGGTCATAGTAGAGGTCGTGGGGGCCGTCAACATACCGCATGGACAGAGGAGCAGCACTTCACACATGCCACACAAGATGAGGACCACGGTGCTCCACCGGCAGGGACGAGATGGGCAGCTGATCATTGGGATCCCTACTATGGAAGTTCGGTTGCAGACAGTACCAGCTATCAAGGCATGTTGTCTGATTTTGAGAGCATGAGCACACATGACTCCCAGTGATATGGAAGCTCGTATGGATGATCATGGCCGCAGCATCCGATGTATCATGGCGACTCAGATAACATTAGTTCATTTTTCCCATCGTATCCATATCCTTATGCCGCAGCTGCGCCAGTAGAGGTCATGTACGCACAAGGTTCGCAACAGTATGAATACTACGTACGCATGTACTAGGAGAACTATTAGGTTCAATGCGCTATGAAGACTATCTGTCATATCTGCGGACCACATTTAATGTCAAATTATTTGGAGATGGGCACTGGCCCAGTTTGGGTCCATACTCTTAATTAGTATGTATCATTTGGTTATATTTATAACTAACTAATAATTAATTGTAGATTTCTTCATATATAGAGTTCTATACTTATCATTGAAATCACTAATGTAAACTTTTACACCATTTGCAGGTCATCATGGACGGACGGCGTCACCCTGCGTGGGAGCATGGATACTCTGTTGAGGGTGATGGACATATGCACTGTAGATACTGCGAACATCGCGTCACCGACATACACAGATTTACGGAGCACCTTGCGGGAGTGAGATGCGATGTTCGTGCATGCGACCGAGTTCTGGGAGATGTCCGACATTCCTTTCGGATACAGTTACAGGATAGATACGGTTCTCGTAGCACACTCAGGACATCTTCTTCTACGTCTCGGGTACCTCCACCACGAGCACAGGGCGGAGCAGGATCTTCCTCCACGTCCAGAGTTCGAGCAGCACCTGCACCAGTCGCACATGAAAGAATTGAAGCTATAGATGTAGTGAGGACTTTTTTACAGATTTTCATGTACCCTCCACCGCAGCACACGACCCATCATTTGTGCAGATGGTTACATATTTTCAGTTCCATCCACATGTACCTCCACCCACTAGGATAGAGTTAGATTATACGAGTGATCAGTCTCATGTATCTGATGATGAGTTTTGGGATTCAGGCTTCACTGATGACGAGGATTAGTGAATTTTGGGATTCGGGCTTCACTGATGACGAGGATTAGTGAGTTTTGAGATTCGGGCTTCACAGATGAGGAGGATGAGTAAGTTTTGGATTCGGGCTTCACAGATGACGAGGATTAGTGAGTTTTTGTATTTTATACTTCATGAATGATTGTCATTATTATGTCACTGTTTACTTTAACATATTAAGTAATTTAAATAAAGTTTTATGTATTATATATAATAGGATGTTTAATTAAGCGATGTAATATGTAATTTTTATATAATTAATTATGTGTAATTTAGTATGGATCTATTATCATAAAAAACTCTACATTCTAATATTTTTAAATATATATAACATTTAATCTTTCAAAAAAAATTATTAAAAAATTTAAAAAAAATTAAAAAATCATGCGCCGAGGGCTCGAGAGAGCGGACCGAGTCGCTGTGTGACCCGGTCGACCCGACCCGTCCCGCGCCGTGACCGGGTCGACCAGGTCGGCCAGGTCGGCAAACCTTGAGAAATATAGAATACAGATCCCATCCAACGTCTGTCAAAAGCTATTCGACAATTACGTAATATTCCCGAGGGCTGATCAGTTATTTGGACTCTCGGGAGGGCACGTGGCAAAGGCAGAGGTGCCCATGGTGGAGCGTATTTAGCGGCCATTGCCACGCTGGCAACTTCAATTATTTGACTGCAAAGTCGTCGGGAATGACTAGTTTTGTATGTTAAAGTCGTGGCCGACCTCCGAAAATTTGAGTAAGAGAAAGACGCGTTGCACGTGTTCAGGTGTGTGTTGCACATTCAAATTTGTGTAGTATTTATAATTTTTATTTTAAAAAAATAAAATGATTTTAAAGATATTTTAATTTGAAGTATAATTCATGTAACTATTAAATTATACAGAAAAAATTAAATTAAATCAATAGTGTTTGACTTATTTTTTAAAAAATTAATCTATTTTATTTTTTATTTTTTAAACAATCAGATGGTGACTTATCTTATACTCAAAATTAAGATAATTTGGAGGTCACTTCAAAAAAATATCAAAAAAAAAGTAGATGATGCACACCCAAAGGGCACACCACACCCAAGGTGTGCTCATTGAGTAATGTTTAGTATAATAACTCGACTAATTATGTCGGAGTGTTACAAGTGTAATATTTTTTTATTTTTTTAAGTGACTCTCATGTCAAGTTAATTTTATGTCCTGATCACGTCATCAAGTAACATGACGTGAGAGTCACGTAAAAATAAAATCCGATTATGGAGCATAGAAGGGTGCCGCCGAGATAGCAGGAGGAAAGAGATCGTCTGAGGAGTGGAGGTGTGTCTCCCTCCTGGAACCTACGGGGCTTCCCTGGGAAGCACCGGAATATTGCCTCTACTCCATCCCTCCCGCCAAACCTTCTCTTCTCTAGCCACCTTCTCTACATGTCCCTCCCTTCCTAGGTGTTCCCCACCTGGGTCCTGCGGTGTCTCCCCCCCCCGGCGTTTCTTCACTGGACTCTCCATCCTCGACTCTCCCCCTCCTACAGCCACCTCCCGCAACCACATTGCCCCCAGGCCGGCCGCAGCCCCATCCCCCCACCTCCTCGTCCCAGCCCGGGCCACTCCCCCTCTCCTTCCAACCGTCCCCATTTCATCCTGTCGTGCTCCGCTGTCTTTTCCTACCCCACCCTCCCCTCTGTTTCAGCTGCCAGGCCATGGAGAACCCGATAAAAGATCAAATGCAGGAAGACGAAGAGGAAATCAGGAACAGATTCCGAAGATTAGCAGTCTGAGCGAAAGCAGGCCAGGTGATCGACGTAAGAGAACCAGCGAAAGAAGCCCAGGACCGGTGGAAATTCACCCTGGTTGTGAAGATCCTCTCAAAAACGCCAATCAGAGTCGCGGGATTGAAGGAATGGATGGAGAACATTTGGAAGCCCAAAGGTGAGTGGCAACTCATTGACTACCCTCACAATTCATATCTCGTCAGATTTTCTGATCCCTCGGAGGTCGACACTGTCTGCAAGAGGTCTCCATGGTTTTTCAAGAAAGATATGATGCTGATCCAAAGAGGACAACCTCATTTGTCGCCAACCCAATATTCCCTCAATCGGGCAGATATCTGGGTAAGGATATACGATCTCCCTGAGGAGCTGTTATCCTCTGCGACAATCAAATTACTTGCCAGGCAGCTGGGTGAACCGTATGATCCTATCCCCCGAGAGATTTCCACCTGGGGATGGTTTGCTAGGATCAGGGTGTCTGTCCTGATAGATAAACCTCTCAAACAATACATCTATGTGAGGCTCACGGGAGACAACATCAGAACTTTCCAAGTGAGATATGAAAGACTTCCATGGTTCTGTCACTACTGTGGCCGCATGACCCATGAATCGGAGAACTGCCAAGAATTGGGGGAGCTGAAACAACACATCAAACAGTCATACTCTCCACAACTGAGACAGGAGCTCATTAACATGATCGAATTTGAATTCGGTGATTGGATGAGGGTCAATTCTGCGGCATATCTCAGTACCAAGACCAACCATTCAGCTACAACTCAGACAGTTCATGACACCTCGGGAGTAGACAGTTCTACCACAGCAAGCCCAACCGAACAGAGGGGGCACCAGATAGGCATCAGTACCAGTACTTCTTCCCCAACCCAAACACCCGCAACATGCCCCCCCTCCTGCCACCCAGTGGTGATGAGACACTCTCCCAGTTCACCACCCCTATACACCACAACCCTCCCCACTCCCGGGCCCTGTCCCCTACCCCACAAGCCATCCATATCATGCCAACTACTCCCTGTCATCCTGTACCCGTGTCCGTTCCCCCTGCCGCTACCACCACCCCTCCACATGTCCCTGCCCCACAACACCCCTCTAGACATCATACCCAACCCAACACCTCCAGAACAAAACACCACCCCTTACCTCCCCCACTCCCACGTCCGTCCCCACCTTTCACCCCCCGTCAGCAAATCCACCTACCACCCCCAATATAAAACTTGAAAAAAGAAAACTGCATCTACCTCCCGAATATCCCGACGAACACCACTCCAAGAAAGCAAAGCCTGATGCTCTTACTATTCCAATAGAACTTTTCCATCCAGGCTCGGAGCACACCAACCACCCACCCAAAACCAAAAACCAAAATCCCAAACAAGCTGCCAGATCAAAACACCATGTCCACTCTCAGACCCCCAAGAACTCACTTAAGCAGAATCTTACACAGGTTGTTGCGGCCGACCTCAACGAGCCGCCAGGGAAACAATGAAAATCCTATCTTGGAATTGTCGGGGTGTGGGTGGTCACTCCACAATTCCATATCTAACCCAAATAAACCATTCCATAAAACCACAAATTGTCTTCTTGTCTGAAACAAAAGCTTCCTACCCCACCAGTGCCTCCTTCTTTGCAACTAGGAACATTGATACACACTGTATTGTTGCACCCGTAGGCAGATCAGGAGGCCTTTGGGTCTGGTGGGACCCCAATATCCAGGCCCACATCTTCCACACAGCTGAGAATTGGATAGCCTTGGACATTGAATATCCACCTCAGAAACACTGGACACTTTTATGCATTTATGCTCCTGCTAGGAGAACTCACATGCAAGCTTTCTGGGCCGAACTCTCCCAATTCATACATACTCTCACAAGCCCCATCATGGTCACTAGGGATATGAATTCTATTCTCGAACAAGCAGATAAAGTGGGAGGCTCCACTGTCGACACAAGGCAAACCAGAGATTTTCAGCACTTCATACTTGACACTGGTTTACTTGACCTGGGTTACGATGGCCCTGCCTACACCTGGACCAACAAAAGAATGGCCAAATGGCATATAAAAGAACGTCTGGATAGATCACTGGCTAATGTGGACTGGAGGCTGCAATTTTCCCAAGCATATGTTCACCACCTTCCTAGAATTGCTAGTGATCATAACCCCATATACACAAACCTGCTGGGAAGCACTGTCAGGAGGAAGCCCCCATTCAAACTTGAGTCCATGTGGACCCGTCGGCAAGATTTCGAAAAGGCGATTGAACAATGCTGGAAGAATACTACCCCTTTATCTGTTAGCTACACCCACAAGACTAAGCAGCTTCAAACCCAAATCCGTAGATGGAAACAGAGAAATTTCACTAACCCCCATCACCGGGCGAAGGAAATCCAAGAAGAAATGGTCAAAATCAGATCTATGCCCATCATTGAAGAAAACATCACCAAAGAAACTATGCTGGAAAACCAATATGAAGAACAGACTATGATGATCGAGGAGTATTGGAGGCAAAGATTTAAATCTCATTGCTATAAGGAAGGGGATAGAAGTACAAAGTTCTTTCATACCAGGGTGCTGGCTAGGAGAAAAACCAACAGAATTGCTTGGATGAAACTTCCGGATGGCAGCTGGACTGGGGATAGCTCCACTATCCAAAGCTCCTTTGTTAACTACTTCCAAAACCTATACACCAATACTGAGCCCACCCACTGCCCCACTGGCTTTCCCCCTCTTCTCACAACTATCACCCCGGAAGAAGACCTCAGGTTCCACTCCCCCCCCCCTCAGACAAAGAAATAAAAGATGCCCTATACAGCATGAATCCCAGGAAATCTCCTGGACCGGATGGCTTCCCACCTATATTCTACCAAAAATACTGGCACATCCTCCTCACCCTCATACCCAAGACCCAGCCCCCCGAGACACCATCAGATTTCATACCAATTAGCCTGTGCAATGTCCTCTATAAAATCATCACAAAAATTCTTGCCAACAGGATTAAACCCATTCTCCACAGGATCATATCCTACAACCAAAATGCTTTTATACCTAACCGTTTTACCTCCGATTGTATTATTGTTGTTCAGGAACTGATGCACTCCATTAAAGCTAAGCAAGGGAAGGGCGGCTCCTTTGGGCTCAAGATCGATATCAGCAAAGCATATGACACTTTGGAGTGGGCTTTCATAGACAATACCATGGAACAGTTCGGTTTTTCTGAAACCTCTCGGAGACTCATCAACCAATGCAGTGGCACAGCATCCTTCTCGATCAATTTTAATGGAGAACCTACAGGTTTGGTCTATCCCACTCGAGGTATCCGGCAGGGCTGCCCCCTATCCCCATACATATACATCATGTGTGCTGAAATCCTCACTGGACTGATCAAAGACAGAGTGGATAAAGGAAAAATTCAAGGGCTCAAGGTCAACTGTAGGGCACCGACCATCACCCATGTGATGTATGCTGATGATATCTTTATATTTAGGAAAGCAGAGGAATCGGAGGTCCAGGAATACATGAACATTCTTCAGCAATATGCAGATTGGTCTGGACAGAACATCAACAGGATGAAGTCCGGGTTTGTTTTTAGTCCCAACACCCCAGCTGAAATGCAAACACACATATGCAACATCACTGCCATCAAACTATTGCCTGCAAAAGAATTATATCTGGGAGTTCCACTCAGACCAGAGAAAGGCAGATTACAACAATTCAGATTCCTGGAAGAAAGAATCAACAACATACTGAGCAATTGGAAAAAGAATACCCTTTCTCCAGCTGGAAGAGTTACACTGATTAAGTCGACATTATCAACTATCCCCTCTCACATTATGGCTACCACTATCCTCCCTAAAGGTATCCTCCGAAAATTAAATCAGTTGCAATGTCAGTTCTGGTGGGGGGAAGTCCCGGGGAAACGAAAAATTCATCTTTGCAGCTGGGAAAAAATCAAACAGCACAAAGCTTCTGGTGGCCTTGGTATAAGAGACCCTTATACCTATAACAAAGCTGCAATTATGAAGGTGGTCTGGAGGTTCATCAAACAACCCCAATCTCTGTGGGCCTCTATCCTAAGAGCAAAATACCTCAAAGGGCTGGATTTTTGGGAGGTTCAAAAGGCAACCAACTGCTCCCATACCTGGGCAGCCATTTTATCTGTCAGGAAGGATGTAAAGGCTGGCCTCTTCCAACAGATTCAAGATGAGAAAAGCACTAATATATGGGAGGACAAGTGGATCCCTAACAGACCCGGGCCACCGAGGACCTTTGTTGAAAGCACTCCGGGGCCCCTCAATTTGGTTTCCCAACTGATATCCCATCACCAATGGAACCGGCCCCTCATCAACCATTACTTTGAGAAGCAGACTGCAGAGGAGATTCTCACCATCAACCTCCCACAATCTCCCCACCCTGAGGGTGACTGCACCATCTGGAGCCCCACTACAGAAGGCAAGTTTTCCACCAAATCGGCATACAGAATGCTGATCGAGAGATCTCAACCACCATCCTCCTCCAACCACAAGGACATCTGGAAGCTAATTTGGCACCCCACCATTTATAGCCTTCTCCCTCCAAAAATTACAATTTTTATCTGGAAATGCCTTGCGGGGGCCCTCCCTCTAAACTCCAGGATCGCCCAATTCAGTAACAAATTGGACCCTCTCTGTCCTGTTTGCCACAGCCAAGATGAATCCCTTCACCATCTTCTCTTCTCCTGCAACAAAGCCAGAGCCACATGGAAGCTCTCACCGCTGAACTATCATTCAGATGCAGACCCTCAATTGCTTGAAGATTGGATTCTGGAATGGACCAAGCCTCCTTTCTCCAATGGCAAACATGATGTACAGATCATTACCTTAAATTTTGCTATCATGTGGCAGATTTGGGTCGCAAGATGTAAGATTGCCTTCAAAGACATCGAAGACCACCCTAGGCAGATTATTGCTTCAGCCCTCAATCTTCATCATAGTTGGAATGTCAACCAAGCTGCCTCCTTCCAGCATATTGCACATCTGCCTGCAACTTGGAGCCCCCCCCCCCCCCCCGCTGCTCACTGCCTAAAAATAAATTCAGATGCAGCCTTCAGAGACGGCCATGGTGCAGCCGGTATCATTATGAGAGATTCCTCTGGTGCCACCATCCTCTGCAAAAGCTCCTTTTTCCAGGCTCAGTCCCCAGAAATGGCAGAATCCCTTGCTCTGCTGCAAGCTATCAGGTTAGCTACTACTCAAGCTCAGCCGGCTCTGGTGGAAGGTGATGCCCTCCACATCATCAATTGTGTAAATGGGATTTCCAGCCCCCCTTGGAAGATCTCCACTATCATCCAAGATTGTATCAATCTGCTGTCCTCATCCTCTGTCCAAGTATGTTTTGCCCCCAGGTCTTCAAACATGGCGGCCCACACACTCGCACAAGAGGGACTCCCGGCCAAAGTTAGCTGCTCTTGGTCCCCCGCTTGTATCCCTCCTTGTCTTATACCTTTTGTATCCTATGTTTCCCAGTCTTAATGAATATCAATCCTGTTTTTTACAAAAAAAAAAGTAAAAATAAAATCCGAGTATTATGAATATCACATATTCACATGAGACATTTTTTTTTGCGTAACCTTCACGTCACGTCATCTGGTGACGTGATTAACACATCAAATTAATTTAACATAAGAGATGTTAAAAAATTAAAAATTAAAAAATTATTACCTATGTGACACTCCGATATGTAATTAATCGAGATGTTACATTAAATATCATTTGAAAATTTTTCATAATTCCCTCGTCCCGCAGATATGGGGTATGTACCCTTGTGATTCTCCTTTTAAGGTTTGTCGACCCGGCTGACCCGGTCTCGGCCTCGGTTGGGTCGGATCGGTCTCGTCTCGATCTAACCCGATCCGTCTCGTTCTAAAAAATCACTTTATATATATAATATATGGAGAGGGGGATTTCTGCAGCCCACTTAAAGAGCAGCCCAACAAGACCCAACAGGGTCCAACGAGGCAAGCTCACCTGAGTGACAGCCCACAGGGCCCACTTAGGAAAGAAAAGCCCAATGAACAAACACTCGAGGAACCAACTCTCCCCGGCGGCCCCTAGGCTCGGAGGGCCCGAGTAATGGTCAGGTCACAAGGAGGGTCCGGCCCAAGCCGTTTCCCCGCCCGGGAGAGACAGGCATTCGCCGACCTATCCAACTCCTCTTTCGCCGAGCTATGCTCATCGCCCGGACAGGGCTGGCGTTTCAGAAGCTCGGCCAGACCGGATATTATCCGTTCGTGCTGCCGTTAAGAGTCCCCAACGGACAGGGGAATCAAGAAGCCGCCGGACTTCGAGGCGATAACGTTCCCACGATAAGGCCATGAAAGCCCACGTTGAGGACGTAACTCCCGCCGGAAACCCCTCAGCTTGCAGGACTCCTGAAGGCGGCGTACTATTTAAACCAGGGATACCCTCCGGTGGAAGGTAAGGGCCATTAAGGCACTCATACACTCAAACTCCTGAGCACAATCTGCTTCACCCCTCTGGTGGAGAGGAATCTCGCGCACTAGTTTTTCTCCTCCCCATTATTGCTTCCACCACAGCTCTACTGACTTAACCATCGGAGGATTTTTTCCCAGGGAAACCCCCTGGGCCCTCTGATACGTTTCCCTGTCTTGCAGTTCATCTTCTGGTGATCCACAGCCCGCTCAGGACACAGCGCGAGATTTCGCCTCTTCATCTGGCGCCGTCTGTGGGAAACGCACGAAGAGCCAAGATGGTGAGAAGAAGCTCAGGGAGGAGGTCCGCCGGCGAGGGGGGTAAGGCCATGGTGGTGGCAGGAGATGGCCCCTCTAGGGCCTCACAGAACCCTCCCTCCAACGCCAGCGTCCCCACCAACGGGCCGCCGCCCCCTCCGACGGCGACAGGGGTACCCCCCAACGGTGGCGACGAGGTCTTCCAGGCCCTCAATAAGAAGCTTGACGTCCTCGTGGAGCTCATGAGGGCCCAGGCGGCAAGGGATGCCAGGTCCCGCGCCCCGTCCGGGAGCCCCCCCCCATCGAAGTGCGTCCCAGCATACCGCCGGGGGCCGCTTCTCCCTCCGCGGTCAGCAGCTCATCCGCAACAACGTTGGAGGACCCTCGCAAGCTCCGCCCCCGGAGCAAGAGGCTTCCTCCACGCCCAGAAAAGGGAAACAGGGGGCGAGGCCTCCGCTCCCGGGCGCTGACGTTCCTGAGGATCGCCACGACGCTCCCCCCAGTCCCACGGCACGACCGCAGCCGGAACTATCCCTCTGACTGAGGGATTTCGAAAGACGTTTTGCAGAGCAAGAGCGCGCCCTCTGCGCCCTGCAGAAAACCTCTTTCCCGGAGGACGAGGAGAAATCCCCTTTCTCCGAATACATCTTGAAGGCAGAGGTGTCTCCCAGAACCTCCATTCCGACCTTCAAGCTCTATGATGGCCAGGGCGACCCAGCCGACCACTACGACAGCTTCGACGCCCTGGTAACTCTGCATGGAATGCCGGATCCTATCAAATGCCGAGCCTTTGCGGCCACCCTGGTCCAAGGCGCTCAGGCATGGTTCCGGGCCCTCGCCCCTGGGTCCATTCGGGACTTCAGGCAATTCGGGCGAGTCTTCAAGGAGAGCTTCGCCGGGAGCGCCCCCCCAAGATCAGTAGCGGGGCTCCTGGCCCTCAAACAGGCGCAAGGGGAAAGGCTCCGGGCTTATGTCCACCGATTTAAATCGGAAGCCCTCAGAATTCCCCGCCTGGATGTGGCCTTGGCCACGACCGCTCTAACCGGGGGCACCCGGGAGGAGATTCTTCGTCGCGAACTGGTCCTCCACCCTCCCTCGACCCTTGCCGAGCTAGTGACTCTGGCACTGCGCCACGCCGAGTGCGAAGAAGTACTCAGCGCTTGCCGAGACACAACCGGCTCGGGTCGGGAGGGGGACAAGAAGCGGGCCTCCGAGCCAAATCCTGGCTCGGGCAAGAAGCGCGATCGGGAAGGAGAGCGCAAACGGAAGTATGAGCGATACACCCCGTTGACCGCGCCAGTCTACGAGATCTATGAAGATATCAAAGACTCGGGACTCCTCCGCCAGCCCGAACCAATAAGATCGAAGAACCGCAAGCGCGACAGGCATTGCCTGTTCCATGGCGACCACGGGCACCCCACCGGCGACTGTCACCAGCTCCAAGACGAGATCGAGCGTCTCATCCGTCAGGGGCACCTGGCCCGGTTTGCAGCCGGGCGCAAAGAAGACCGAGACGCCGCCGAGGAGATCGACAACGCCCCCCGAGGGGTCCACATCAACGTCATCTCCGGAGGAACGGCATCGGGCGGCGACACCAGCCGAGGAAGGAAGCGTCCTGCCGAACGGGCCAGTCGGGTCTTAGAGCCCTCCAGGGGCCCACCGAGGGAGCCCCAGGTCATAGTATTTTCTGACCAAGACCTGGAAGGGCTGAACACCCCGTATGATGATGCCCTCGTTATCTCGGCCACAGTAAACCATTGTAACGTAGATAGATTTCTGGTTGACAATGGGAGCGCCCCCGATGTATTATCTTATGACTGTTTCCTCAAGATGGGGGAAGACCCATCCAAGCTCCGCCCGATCCGAACACCCCTTTGCGGGTTTAACGGCCTGGCCACCTACCCCGAGGGAGCCCTAAGCCTGCCGGTCACCATCGGCACCCCACCCGAAACCGTTACGGTCATGGTGGACTTCATAGTGATCAATGGTATGATAGCGTACAACGCCATTTTCGGCCGGAAAATCCTCAGCCGAATAAAGGCCGTACCATCTACCTATCACCAGAAAATGAAGTTTCCCACCAAAAACGGGTTGGGGGAAGTCCGAGGTAACCAGGCCACGGCTAGAAGGTGCTACAACATCTCGGTGGAAGCCTCAAGGCCGGACGGGAAGGATAAGGGCCCCAAGGGAGTCGAAGGAAAGACCGTAACCACCGAGCCCGGTGGCGAATTGCTAACGGTATTCCTAAACGATGACCCGGCCCTCGGAGTAAGGATCGGAGCCGACCTACCACCTAAGGAACAGCAGCAATACAAGAAATTTCTTTCTGAGTACATTCAGGTCTTTGCTTGGTCCGATGATCAACTCCCTGGCATACCAGAGAAGACCGTGATGCACAAGCTCAACCTCGACCCCACCGTGAGGCCCGTACAGCAACGGAGAAGGAAGCATGCGCCCGAGAAGCAGGCGATCATCAAGGCGCAGGTCACCAAGGGACAAGAGACTGGCCTCTTCAGACCAGTCCTGTACCCAACGTGGCTAGCCAACGTCGTCATGGTGCCAAAAATCACAGGCAAATGGCGAATGTGCGTGGACTTCACCGATCTGAATAAGGCTACCCCCAAGGACTGCTATCCGCTACCGAGCATCGACCAATTGGTTGATTCAACCTCGGGCAACGAGATACTCAGCTTCCTAGATGCCTATTCGGGTTATCACCAGATCAGAATGAATCCAGAAGACGTCGAGAAGACCGCCTTCATCACCGACTGCGGCGTGTATTGCTACACCCGGATGCCCTTCGGGTTGAAGAACGCTGGAGCCACATATCAGCGACTGGTAAATCACATGTTCGAGGGACAGCTAGGTCGGAACGTCGAGGCTTACATCGACGACATGCTCGTCAAGACCCCCAAGGCCCAAGACCACTTCACCGACCTTGCCGAAACCTTCGGCACCCTCCTGAAGTACAACATGAAGCTCAACCCCGCCAAGTGCGCCTTTGGAGTAAAATCCGGGAAGTTCCTGGGTTTCCTGGTCACTCAGCGCGGGATCGAAGCCAACCCCGACAAAGTCCAGGCCATCCTGGACATGCGCCCGCCCACGTGCGTTAAAGACGTCCAGCGTCTGACAGGGCGTGTCGCCGCTCTCAGCCGTTTCCTGTCCCGTGCGGCCGAACGATGCTTGCCCTTCTTCAAACTGATGAGGGGACCCAAGCTAGCATCTGCTACGTTCGCATGGGATGAGGAATGCCAGACAGCATTCGCCGAGCTTAAGAAGTTCCTGGCTTCGCCATCGGTGCTCTCCAAGCCCGTCCCAGGCGAAGTCTTGCTGCTCTACCTCTCGGCGACGCCATCCACGGTCAGCTCGGTCCTACTCAGAAATGACTCGGGAATCGAAAGACCGGTCTACTACACCAGCAAGGTGCTCAATGAGGCCGAACGGAGGTACCCCGCAACCGAGAAACTCGTGCTAGCGTTGGTTACCTCCGCAAGGCGCCTCCGACCCTACTTCTAGGGGCACCCCATCACCGTGCTAACCGGCGAGCCGTTGAAGAAGATTCTGGCCCACCCCGAGGCCTCAGGGCGACTCGTCAAATGGGCCATTATGCTCGGGGCCTACGACATCTCGTACCGGCCACGATCAGCAATCAAAGGCCAAGCGCTCGCCGACTTCATTGCCGAAAGCACCATCCCGGCCGAAGACAGGCCTCCGACCACGACCGGGCCAACCTGGGAACTGTTCGTCGATGGATCGTCCAATTCGGCAGGCAGCGGTGCGGGGATCCTCCTGAGGTCCCCCGAAGGGATAGAGCTACAGTACGCCTTGAAATTCAACTTTCAGGCATCCAACAATGCTTCCGAGTACGAGGCCCTTATCTCGGGAGCACGCATGGCCCGACGGTTGGGGGTCGAGCGAGTCAGGATCCACACCGACTCTCAGCTGGTCGCAGGTCAGGTCAACGGTGAGTATGAAGCTCGGGAGGCACCCATGATCAAATACCTTCAGTTGGTCCGGAGCCTGGCCCAACAGTTCGAGGAATTTGGGGTAGTCCGGATAGCTCGGGAGCAAAACTCTCGGGCGGACGCCCTCTCTCGGTTGGCCTCCTCCCTAGACCCGGAAGGTACACGATCGGTCCTCCTAGAAGAGCTAGAGCGCCCGAGCATCGACACGGAGCTCCTCGCTGTTGACTCGGCCACTCCAAGTGACTGGCGCTCCCCCTACCTGTCCTGGCTACAGGACTCCCAAGAGCCCTCCGACCCTCGGGAAGCCCGCCGAATGAAGTATCAAGCTCGGCGCTTCGTCGTCCTCGACAACACTCTCTACCGAAGATCGTTCTCCGGTCCCCTCCTGAAGTGCCTCGGTCCCGACGAAGCAAGCCGAGCCATCCAAG
Organism: Amorphophallus konjac; assembly: GCA_022559845.1. Taxonomy (NCBI): domain Eukaryota; kingdom Viridiplantae; phylum Streptophyta; class Magnoliopsida; order Alismatales; family Araceae; genus Amorphophallus; species Amorphophallus konjac. The sequence continues at coordinate 50,264 of JAHNEJ010000300.1, forward strand.
AGATTCACGAAGGCCTGTGCGGAGCGCACTCAGGAGGTCAGGTCGCTAGCCAGATCCTGCTACGACAGGGGTACTGGTGGCCCACCCTGCAGCGCGACTGCTCGGCCTACGTCAAGCAGTGCGACCGTTGCCAGCGGTTCGACCATTTGGTCCATCAGCCGGCTACGGAACTTGTCACCCTAGCCGAGCCTTACCCTTTCGCTCGGTGGGGAATCGATATCCTTGGGCCATTCCCGACGGCCCAGTCCCAGAAGAAGTTCATCATCATCGCCATCGACTACTTCACCAAGTGGATCGAGGCCGAGGCTACGGCAAGGATCACCGAGACAGTCGTTTGGGGCTTTGTTTGGAAATCGATCATTTGTCGCTTTGGCATCTCCCGAGTGATAGTAGCGATAACGGTCGGCAATTCGACTCTCGGTATTTCCGAGACAGATGCACCGACCTAAATATCCGCAACCACTTCACTTCGGTCGCCCACCCTCAGGCCAACGGGCTGGTTGAAAATGCCAACAAGACTATCTTAAAGGCATAAAAACCAGACTCGGCAAGGCTAAGGGTAGCTGGCTCGAGGAATTGCCTCGCGTACTATGGTCGCACCGAATGACCCCCAGGACGGCAACCGGTGAAAGCCCTTTTCAGTTGGTATATGGCACCGAAGCCGTCGTTCCATTAGAGATCGCCAATCCGTCTCTCCGAGTGATCAGCTTCTCACCCGAGGCAAACGGGCAAAAGTTGCTCGAGAACCTCGACCTGGCAGACGAACTCCGAGAGATCGCGAACGTCCGAGCAACGGAGTACCAGCGCCGCCTCACTCGATACTACAACGCCAAGGTCCGAGACAGACGTTTTCAACTGGAGGACTTCGTCCTCAGGAAGGCCGAAGCCTCTCGACCACTGGAGGCGGCGGGCAAGCTATCCCCCAACTGGGAAGGCCCCTACCGAGTGGTCGAGACGCTCGGAAAGGTGCGTACAGGCTAGCTACAATGGAAGGGGAACCCATTCCTCGGACATGGAACGCAACCGCACTACGCAAATTCTATTTTTGAAATTGTACAGCAAGATGGACGGAATAAATCCCTTTTCTTTTCATTCCAAACCATTGGTACATCAGAAAGGCAAATGCTAGTACATAGCATAGCAAAAAGTAAAAATCCGTCTAACACCGCTTCAAGGGGTCATCGCTCGGCTGACTCGATCTCGATCTCCTCGCGTCCAGCCACTGACTCTGCCTCGTGAGAAACTGGCTCGGACAAGAGGTGGTCGAGCCAGTTGGCTCGGTGACCCTGACAAAGGTGACAGAGGGACTGCAGAGAGGTAGCCACCTTTAAACGTTGAGAAGGCTACCTCCAAGTTGGCAACAACCAGGAAAAAGGAGCGCCATGAAGCCTCCCTCTTCAATCTGCCAACTCCTTGGAAGGAAGGAGAGAGCAAGCAGCCCCGAAGAGTGAAAGAAATGAAGAGCAGAAGAGGGAAAAAGAGGCTGCAGACGGAGGAAGGCTTCGGTGAGGAGGGAACTTGATGCGCCTCCCCCCCCCCATGCAGAGGGGGAGTGGCGGCAGGCTTCCCTGATACCCCCATCCGTCCTCCGCCTCGGCGCCCGTCCGGAAGCCACGCCGGAACTGAGAAAGGGCAAGAGCCGTGCCCTCACACGTCGAAGCCCTCTCCAGATCCGCGCGGCGACCGTCGGACCCGTCTCAAACCCGCGCGGCGACCGTGGGACCCGTCCAACAAGCTAGGACGGCAAGAGCCCTCTGCTCCCCGTCGGCGGCGGCGTCGCCCTCCGAAGGATCCTCCATGCTCCGAATGCAACGGCACAACGCAGAGTGAAGAGGAAGGAGTAAGGAAAGACTGTTAGAGAAAATCCCAAGCAGTAAAGAGGAAAGGGCGCCTTTCGATCCTTCTTATAGGCCAAAGGAGGCTACACGCCTTAAATGACCCCCCCCCCCCTCGGAAACACGCCAAAGGATTTCTCCCCTGAACAGTCACCTCCAACTCCTCGTTTCCCGCTCTAGCGGGATTCACGAAGCGGCCGAACATTCAAAGCATGAGGGAACGGAAGGACGCCCCGTCAGAAACCTACCAAAACAGCATGCGAAAATCACGCAGGACATATCGGCACCTCCCAACTACTCCAGATACGCCAACCAAATCATGGCAAAGATGGTACTCAAACAGAGTAAGTCGTTCATTATCACACAAAAAGGAAACTCTCTAAAAAGAGGAAAGAGGGACAAAAAGGGAAAGAGGCGAAACAAGGCAAAATACATCAGGTCTCGGGCCCACTTTGACGCTCGAGAATGGCGGAAGGGGACGCGTCATCCCCGGCACCTTCGGTGACGGCCGGCTCGGACACTGACCTCGCCTGTGCGAGAATTGTCTCGGTCGTGAGCCCTCCCGAAACGCCCGGAGCCGGTGACCCCGATGGAGGAGACCCCTCCGAATCTTCCCCGACCGACGATGAGGAGCTAGAAACCGACTCATCCGAGTCATAACGCTGGCCAAAGGGGAACTCGATCTCGGAGTTTTGCTTGTCGGCGTAGTTTATCGCCCGGCGATAGCCCTGCTTGAACCCCTTTTGAGCGCCTCGGCGAAGTGCTACCTCGTAATAGGGTAGGGCGGCTTCCACCAGGTCGGCCGAGTAAGCATCCGAGCTCCTATAGCGCTCGATCGCCTCCGCCTCGATTTGCCCCACCCTTCCGACGAGCTCGACCCGAGCCCGCTCCGCCTCGGCCGCACGCTCCTCCGCCCTCGCCAGACGCTCCTCTACCTTGACCATCCTCCGCTCGGCTTCGCTCGCACGCTCCTCCGCCGGGGCCTGATCCACCTCAGCCTCAGAGCGGAGGCGCTCCGCCACCTCCGCCCGATCTAGCAGCTCGGCGCGTTCGAGTTCCCAGCGATTGTCTAGCTCGAGGCGACGCAGACGCTCCTCCTCCAGGGATCGGCTTGTCCTCTCAAGAGACTCTCGGGTCTTGGCGAGCTGTTCGGTCAGCACCCCGGCTTCCAGTCGGCTCGCCCGCGCCACCTCCCGGAACGCGGAAAACTCCTGCCGGAGCCCCTCATGCTCCCCCTTAAGTCGGGCCAGTTTCCTTTCGCATCCCCCAAGGGCCCAGGCGAGGTTCGACCGCTCCGCCTCCGTCCGGGCGTGCGCCTCCGACATCAAAGCCGCTGACCGAGCTATGACCAGGCTGCCCTCCATCAGAACATCAAGGATCCCGGGGGGGGAGGGATTGCGCCTTTCTCCCCCCTTCGTCCTTGCGGCGATCGACCGGCAGACCCGATACAGGTCGCCCGTAATACCGAGCCTTTCCAAGGGCTCCGGCAGAGGGAACCGCTCCGCCCTGGGCACCCCGCCAGAAGGCTCTGCTCGAGCGACGGAGCTGACCGCCTCGCGCACCACGGTCGGTTGGGGTTGCGACGCCTCCCCGGGCGAACCCCCAACCTCGACCGGCGCCGCGGGATCGACCGCACCGGGAACTTCAAGCACTTGGGGCTGCAACGCCCTCGTGGGCGAACCCCCAGCCCTGCCTGTCTCGGCCCGCACCTCGCCGACCGAGACATCATCGACTCCGACCGATCCCCCGGTCTCAGCGTCAACTACTTCAACATCGGCCCCCTCTACCCCCGTGGGGGGGAGAGCCGACCCATCGCCGCCCTCTGAAGGGCCCCCGGTCTCCTCGGCCCCCTCTCGCCTGGCAGGTGGGGGAGCTAGCCCCGAGGGGTCGGCCCCATCTTGCCCCCGAGAGGGGAGCGCCGCCGAGCCGGAGTCACCCCCGGCGGTAGTAGGAAGACCTGCCTTCTTGGCCCGTTTCCTGACCTTCGCGGCCTCCCGCAACTTTCCCGCGGTGGGATCCTTGCGCTTCGTACCAGTTGGTCGTGAAGATCCCTCGGGGGCCACCCCCTTGCCCTTATCTCGGGCTTGGGCGCGACCCGCAGAAGCATCTGGTTCGTCGGCCGCCGAGTCATCTCCCAGATCAATGACCTCAGCAGCTTCCTCCAGAGGTTCCCGCCTCACGTCTGCAACAAAGGAAGAAGACCCGGTCAGGAGAAAGAAAGTAACTACCACCCCAGGAGAAGAACCTCGAGAGCGGTACCTGTCGACGTCAACCGCGTAAGAAAACACCGTTCGATGTTCTCCGGCGTCACCAGCTCCTCGGTCGACTGGCGGTTATCCAGCAGACGAGCGGCCTGCCGCTCCACGTGGGGAGGGAACTCCTCCTGGCGAGGGGGAAGATTCGGATGAAAATTGGACGAAACCAGACATCTCCAAGACTCGTCCGTCGCCTCCGCCTTCACCCAGAAGAATTGGGTCTTCCACCCCTTGTGCGAGGAGTCCTTCGCTGCGAGTGTGATGCAACTCCTGTTCCTCCTCGCCTGGATAAAGTAGAAGCCCTTCCCCGCCGACGGGTGCGCTTTCAACTCGAAAAAATAGTGAAAGAGGTCCAAGGAAGGAAAAATGTCGTGCTGACGACAGAGAATCCGAAAGACGGAAAGAAGGAGATACGAGTTGGCCACCAACTGAATAGGCGCCAACCGGAAAAACTCGAGAAGCTTAAGTATAAAAGGCTCGAAGGGAAGGCGGAACCCACTCTTCCAAGCCAGAAGAAAAGTGCAAATGTGCCCCGTACGGCTGTCCAGACTCGTCTCATACGGGGCAGCGGCATCAAAGCTGTACCTGAGAGGCAAGCGAAAACGATGCTCCAGCTTCCTTACCTCGGCTTCCCCCAACTCACTGCAATTGGGGATGGGCTCCCGCCTCACCTGCTCGATTTCCAAAGGCAGATCCGCCATCGAGCTGGAAGATGATCCCTCGCGCGAGCTCGAAGACTCCGGGGGGGAAGGAAGTTGCCGGACCGCCTCCACGGTTACCCTCGCCAACTCCTCAAACGCCGCCGCAAGACTTTGCGTCCCCACTGTGCTCTCACGGCGCATCAAGGAGCCCCAGAAGCAAAGAAACTAAGGAAAGCCTAAAACCCTGAGAAGCCTAGAACGACGAACAGCGCCCAACGCCTATAAAACCCTGGAGGAAGGCGGCGCGTCGTTCCGTGCTCCGAGAAAAGGGGGGCCCCTTCATTTCAAATCCGTCAGGATCATCATTACGGGCCCAGGCGACCACTACACGTGGCTCCATAACGCCAACAGAATTCCACCCACCTGAGCCACGCCGGTCCAAAGCCTCAAAAACTACTCGACCGAGCCTCCATGGCTCGGGAGTAGGAGGGGGACAAGTGGAGAGGGGGATTTCTGCAGCCCACTCAAAGAGCATCCCAACAAGACCCAACAGGGTCCAACGAGGCAAGCTCACCTGAGTGACAGCCCACAGGGCCCACTTAGGAAAGAAAAGCCCAATGAACAAACACTCGAGGAACCAACTCTCCCCGGCGGCCCCTAGGCTCGGAGGGCCCGAGTAATGGTCAGGTCACAAGGAGGGTCCGGCCCAAGCCGTTTCTCCGCCCGGGAGAGACAGGCATTCGCCGACCTATCCAACTCCTCTTTCGCCGAGCTATGCTCATCGCCCGGACAGGGCTGGCGTTTCAGAAGCTCGGCCAGACCGGATATTATCCGTTCGTGCTGCCGTTAAGAGTCCCCAACGGACAAGGGAATCAAGAAGCCGCCGGACTTCGAGGCGATAACGTTCCCACGATAAGGCCATGAAAGCCCACGTTGAGGACGTAACTCCCGCCGGAAACCCCTCAGCTTGCAGGACTCCTGAAGGCGGCGTACTATTTAAACCAGGGATACCCCCCGGTGGAAGGTAAGGGCCATTAAGGCACTCATACACCCAAACTCCTGAGCACAATCCGCTTCACCCCTCTGGTGGAGAGGAATCTCGCGCACTAGTTTTTCTCCTCCCCATTATTGCTTCCACCACAGCTCTACTGACTTAACCATCGGAGGGTTTTTCCCCAGGGAAACCCCCTGGGCCCTCTGATACGTTTTTCTGTCTTGCAGTTCATCTTCTGGTGATCCACGGCCCGCTCAGGGCACAGTGCGAGATTTCGCCTCTTCAATATATATAATATAATATAATTAAAAAAGATACATTATATATAAATATAATATAATATAATATTAAAATAATAGACTGTCTCGGTGGCGACCCACGGCCCGACCGACCCGATCCCGACTTGGGTCGGGTCAAGTCGTGTGGGTCGAGACGACCCACGTCCGGTCGGCAAACCATGATTTATATATCTGCCTTCATGTTTCTTTTTGAAAACTATCAAGAATGAGTGCATAAAGATTTAAGTTGGTGGATACGATCGTCTTGCTTCTCAAGGAGGGCAGGAGAAAACGAAATTTCGACGCCAGCGCCTTGGAAATTCCGAATGGTCTGACCAGCTTGTGGTGTACTGATGTGTGGAATCTGTGGATAAATGATTTGCTCGTATCCTTTAACACCCACGTACAAATGATAATTGGTCGGGTAGACTTAAATTCAACGAGTAATATTTTATTTATCAAATTCGGTATACAAAATTTTGTCATAATATAATATGTATTTTTATTGACTTCTCAAGAGGTGAAAAGATCTTTTTCTACGTAGAAAAATATGTCTCCGATCTGTACGATATAGTTTTTTATGCATTAAAGATCAAATCCACTCGATATAAAAATATTGGACTGAAATATTTGATTATAAGAATAATTTTAAACCTCGCAACAAGATTCGCGAACTGAAAATAAGCTGACAGTCTAATGCAACGTCTAGTCCACAAATTCATCGAACCGATCCATTAACAGCCCATCACGTCCGTCATTCCTGTATGATGTCTCACTGTACTACCATGCACCATGCTGTGTGCGTGTGAGAGAGAGAGAGAGAGAGGGGGGGGCTTCACTGACCATAAAACCTCACATTTCACGAACTGCGAAGCTTTTAACAACTATCACCATAAAAAGAGAATAAAAATTCTCAGGGCCTTTTGGTTGGGATTATTTAGATAGATTTTTTTAAAAAAATCCCTGCATTCAATGAATATCATAGTGTTAAAAATTTTAGATCTCGAAATCTACTCCGAAATTCTATGAGATGAATTTTTGTAGATTATTTAACACCTCTCTTTTTATGTCTTTCTCTCTCCGTTTTAAAAAATTCACCCTAACATAAAAGTCGAGATAACTTTAAGTCATTTGATTAGATGAAATTATATAGAGATTTTAATGATTAGAATCTCCAAATAATCTCAACCAAAGGGGCCCTTACATGATACGGTTAAAAAGGACCATGCGTGACGCTGATTTATCTCTTGAGCATGATTATGGGTATGCTTAAAATAATATTTACATTAGGAAATAATCGACATTGTGTGAAAAAAAACTCTAATTAAGTAAAATATTCGAGAGATTGTTCAAATTTTGTAAATATCTTAGCAAAATACATATTTATATTTAAAAAGCACTTAGTTTTCAATTTTGGCGTCAAATATATGGAGCAGGAGTTCTTAAAGCGGCCATGAAACATCTCGGAAAATGTAAACTTTTAGGCACAATGAAGAACTTAAGGATGGCATTCATAGAAGCGAATTATGGGGATGGAGGTAGTAGGGAAATAAAGGGAAGGAAGCAAGGAAAGGGAGGGGAAAGAGAAATTAAGGGAAAAGGGTAACTATAATTGGACCGGGGAAGATGAAATTGGTGAGTGGAACATTTAAATCCATCAAAATAAGTAAAAAAAGAAGAAAAAAAGGCAAAAGAGGTACGAGAAAGAAGAGGCAACTTTCCTACTTACAGTGATGAAGATTACATGTGAAGCATTGTCTTTAAAAGCAGTACCCATAAAAACAGTGATAAGAGATGATCAAGTCATCGGCTATCGTTTACTATCATAATAGAGAGATTAGAGGGTGATAGGAGCAGTGTTATCAGAATCGGATTGGATCGCTCGATCGAATCGGTTCGACTGTGAATCAGTCGAAGAATCGATCTGATTGGGTCCGGTCCGATGTAATGTTAAAGAATCGGACGAACCGCGATTCAACCGGTGAACCGATCCGAATCGATTCGACCCAATTCACCTTTCACAAAAAATATATAAATATTTAAATATTCAAAATAATATGTACGTGTGAACAAAAGTATCTTATTATTATTAATTTGTTGTTATTTATCATTTTATTTTAGATATATTTGAAGTTTAAATATTTAAAGGAGTATAAATGCCAATTGTGAAGAGTGAACACTAATGAAATATTATAAATTTTAAGGTCAATTTATTTAACCATGTTATTGTTATTTTTTTACTTGTACGTAATCAAGATTAATAATTATACATGTATGTTTATTTATTTTGATCATTATATCTTATTTCTTATTGTCTTAGGTTATAGAATCAGATCGGACCATATATCAATATTATAATGACATCACGGTTCAAATCGGTTCGATTGAAGGGTATTCGAATCGAACCAACTTCTTATCCGATTCAGACACCGATTCGATTACGAAAACATTATATAAGGGATATAAATAAATTAAGATTTTGATCCCTAATTGGTTCTATGGCTATACAATTATAACTCATCTTCTATCATGATTAAAAGAAAGATATGATCATCTTTCTATCAAGATATCCGATTTTCCATGCTCCAAAGGTGTTGGTCCTCGTACTAGAGATGCTTATCGCGTCTCCCTCAAGTTTGACGAGACAGCATTAATTTTAAATTGGAGTTTTTCAATGTGGATTAGGAGCACACTCTAATCATCTTCCATATTAATTAGATCATACTTAGTTGATTGCGAAGAAAATGATCAATAATTTTAGAATATTATCGTGGAGTTCCATTCACAAGTTTCCATAAATCCAAAATTTTCAGCTTTGAGAGCACTAATTAATAGTCATATTTCTAAACAAGTTCAAGTTGATTATTGCCCAAATGGATTATGGGGATTGTGTCTTTTTTTTAATCTAACCATGTCTTTAATTAGTGCATCTGTACAAACTAATCCTTGGAAATTGGATTCTACATGGCGATTAAATAAGAAGAAAACGAGTACATGGTTCCTGATTGTTTTGAATGATTCATCCCATCGTTTCCCCCAACCCTTGTTGAAACATTGATTAACATCCTAGTGAGTTCATCATCTCTCATCGGGAACCTCAAGTTTAATAATTGGTAAACCTAGTCAATAAAATAAGCGTGCAGAGTGCCCACTTGTAGGAGGTTCTTGTTCTCCATGTCAAGATTTTAAAATTAGACTTAGATCTTAACTCGCATAGATTAGTGAGTTACAGTTCAACGATTTATAATTGTTCGAGTTGACCCGTGACTCGTAAGATTAGAACTGTTCACATCAATTTTATGTATTTATAAAATTTTAATATACCTTAAGTAGTAACTTATCAATACGAAAGATAATTTATTTTTCTACACTATGATTTTACTTTCTATTTTGTGACATGTAAGTTGTCCTATGGGACGAGGTCATGACAAGAGTTCACCAAGTTTAATCTTAGAATTTTATTTATGTACATAGAGAAAAAAAATTTAGAATCAAGATGTTTTCAACTTTCAAAACTTATGTTAATATAATTAAATGTTAAGGTCACAAGGGATATAATTTGAAGGATGGTTCTTCGTCTTTCATATTTATTTACGTATTAAATTAAAATTTAATCTAATAATATAAAATTAGAAAATATAAAATAAATCTCGAACTTGACCGAGTCATATTGATTTTATTGAGTTGAGTCGAGTTTTAATTCTCGACCGGTTTAAGTAGAGTTTTAACTCAATTTTAAGATCAGATCACGGATCAATCGACCAGGTCGAGTCGAATTTTAAAACAATGCTCCACGTGTCTCCCTCTTTATTGAATGTGAGAGAAGAATTATCTCCTTCTCAAAGGAGTGCCGAATGGATCACATGTTTATGTTCATTATTTTATCAACGTCAAAGTTGATGTCCGGGTACTTATCCGATATAAGAAGAGACCCCTTGGAAACGATTGAATGGTACTGCATCACTGCACATGTAATCCACTCAAAAGTTTTTGACATACGAAATGACCGCAAGTTTGTCATGAAGAATGAATTGGGGAAACTCAGCTGTGTCTTGTTTTTCATCAACAAGATGATGACTTTCATTAAACCATCGAGATATACATACATGAATACCAAAGTTTTGCCCAGCCATACAACAGGGGGAGAAAAGTCATAGATGGCTCAAAAGCATACCCCAAGTAATATGATACACAATAGTGCAGAGCCCAAACAGCAGTGGACATAGAGGGGGAAGATAAGACAGCATCTTCAGTGAGCCAATTTCTTCCAACTAATTGCAGCTGCTTTTCAGTATTTTGCAGCTGTGAAGGTAAAGGTATCTCGGACGCCATACTTTTAGGTAGAAGCATGGAATATGCATAATAAATCAAGATGCTCGGTCGACTTTGTCCATGTTCACAGACGGCTACAGTAGTGTTAACGTTTTAGCCGCTGCAGAGATCTCTTGATACAGCACCGCCATGATACGCAGTCGGCCAAACGGACCCTAATAAAAGAATCAACTGATGGGCCGGAGGAGCCAAATCCGGAGAACCTGATACACTGTCGGGGCAGTTGGGCATCTGTTTGTAGGATGTGTCAAGAGGGATGGACAAATGATCTTCAAGCAGAAGAGGTTGATGAGAGGTCTAGGAGGGGGAAGATAGGGAAAAGAGCCAAAGGGGAAGTGAATCTCTCCCAAGGATGGTGTCTTGGTAGGTAGGGGAAGGAGGTGGTGGTGCTGCAGAAGTGGGATGGAGCACAGTGATGGATAGGACGGTAATTGGTGGAGGGGGGGTGTAAGGAGTAGGAAAGGGGGTGGGAGAGACACCAAGCAAAACTGGAGTCGATTCACACGGAAATGTAGGTGTGAATAGTGAAGGGTAGGAGGGGGTGAAAGGGGCGCTTGCTGGCCGACAGTGGGGAAGAAGAGGCGGCGCAGAGGAGGAGAAAGAAAGAGGTCTATGTGGCGAAAGGTGGACAGAGAAATAGTGGTAGGAGGGGACGGTGGGGGATGAAGAAAAGGGTGTGGTGGGTGACAAAATAGAATACATGACGGCGGACGGTGAGGGGGGCGGAAAGATAGGTTCACAGAAGGTGTGGCAGGAAAATAGGGGGTGGGGGTTGGAATTGGGCATAGTCTCTGGACAATAGCCCCGTATTGGTTAAATGAATTGTGGTTCATGTGTTTATGACCATGGACCTATGTATCTCAACATTGTGGTTTTGTGGATTTCAACATGGTATCAAAGCATGGTCTTGGCCCAACTCCATATATTTTTCATCTTGTCACCTCCACCTAATTAATGTTCATGGCCCATCTTGACGATGAGGGGGAGTGTTGGAAGTTGGACATTGTGGTCCATGTGCTTATGACCCTGGACCTGTGTATATCAACACTGTGATTTTATGAATTTCAACAGGGGTCAAGTCGCAGGAGGGGGGGAGGGAGTGCACCATCCCGTCGACAGTGGAGGGGGAAGGGAGAGAGGGCGCAATTACTGACGGAAAATGGGGGGATGGATGGCAGATGATGGGATCGAGAATGAGAAGAGGACCACATGGCCGTGGATTTCAACAGGGGTCAAGTCGCAAGAGGGGAGGAGAGGACCACATGGCCGTGGATTTCAACAGGGGTCAAGTCGCAGGAGGGGAGGAGGGAGTTCACCATCCCGTCGACAGTGGAGGGGGAAGGGAGAGAGGGCGCAATGACTGAACCATATTGATTATGTCAGTTGTAGAACGATATTAATCTCTTCACGGGATTATATGATGATGATTTGTGCCCTCCATTAATATGTTGTGGTGAGCTCACACAAGAAAACACCAATTCTATTTGCTGGTATGTCAGTTGTAGAAGAATAATATACCTATAAGTGGCCCTATTAAATTTTGAACTTGGAGTGTCAGGTGTTCAGGTTAAAAAAGTCTTAAACAAATTGTGTTAAATTCTAAATTATTAGATGACCCCGAGTGGGTAGATTGATAAGGACCCCACCTTATGGTAGGGAGGTCCCAAGTTCGAATCCCGATTGAGCTTACCCGACTCACATGTAATCTTCGAGAGATGTGAGTCAAGATTTACTAGCCTTTAAAAAAAGAGATGCGCATGAGTTGGACAGCGTTGAATTTGAACCAAATCTCTTACACTCTCTAAAGATAGGTGTATCACTGTACTAAGTTTTCCGTCCGTCTAAAAAATAAAAAGGTGACATGAGCCCACGTGGGCCATTTGCCATCCAAGTTATTCTTTAGTGGTTAGAAGACGGTGTTAGTTTCTTTCTGAAAACGATAAAGCAAGTGGTTGTAGTTTAAGGTTTGAAGATTTTCAGCTAAAGGAATTAGGTATCAAAGAGTTTTTGGCCCCTGATACCATATCGTTGACATTTACCTGGCCTTTTGGGCCCTGACAGATATCCAGGACCCAAGTGTTGTCTATGTTTGTGTGTTAGAGAGAGAGAGAGAGAGAGAGAGAGAGAGAGAGAGAGAGAGAGAGAGAGCGAGTCTTTCGCAACTATAAGAAATTTTGTTTTCCCCTTGGATGATTGTAAAAAAAATGAATATGTGATACGAAAGAATGCAAAATACAGATGAAGTCTACTAAATAGGTCTTAATGCAAAATTTAAATTTCAAAAATGAAAAAAGGGAAAACACTCTCCTGAGGTTGCTAGGCTACGTTGGATGGGCATGATGTTACATATAGATTGTCTATTCACAAGAATCCCAACCGCTGACAGGAGTGACAAAATTTGAAGGCAAATGTTGATAGAATCATAGAAGGTATCAAAGTGGCTTCGCCGCTCACATCACATATGCTTGCGAGGTGGAATCAAATCCTTTGAGAATGGAATCCGATTCATTGGAAAAGGAGAGCATCTTGATGGGATCTACTTGGAATCCTCCTGAACTTTAAACACAATTGATGTGGGTGGGTTTAACGTGGGGCATACATAAGACACCATATATGAGATACTACCAAATGCTAGCTTGGTTGATGCCCCATGGCACACAAGCCAGTGCCCTACAAGATACTCTTGAGTTAGATTTAATGGGCAATAGCTCGTGCAACTCTCCATTACCATGCCCCACCGCTGTTGCTCACACAAAATAACATACCGAAGGCAAGAATGCTCTGGGGGGTTTATCATCCATCTTCTTTAAGCCACTTTGATAACATAAAAAGGGTAGGATAGGGTAGTTTATTCATCATATTCTATCTTAATCGACTTTGGTAGCATCTCGCTCCAAGTAACATAACTTATTCCGAGGTCGGGTAGAGTAAGTGAGGGTTAAGACCGGGTAATTTATTCTACCATAACTGGGGTCAAGTAGCACAAGGTTACGTAGGTTTCTTGCTTATTTTCTTTTTAATTATTTTAATTATTTTATTTTTTTTCTTATTCTTAGTAGAATAAGAAGTAGTTATCAAAATCAGTTAGACTTAATTCTATAATAATTGATCCAAACTTACCCTAATCGATTATCAAAGTGACCCTAAAATTTAATGGGGCTGAGTACCTTTTGATTGGATAGTGGGTTCATCATGCATAGTGCGTCCAATTAATGGCACCGCCCTTTTGAGGGGGGGCTCATTTTATAATGCATAATGCCAATTTCCCATTTGCTTGTTTCAGCCCTTTCTTTGTGCACACAGCGTAGTGAAAGACAAAACATGCACATCAGCCAGATGTAGACTGCCCTGCTGATATCATACGTGAAGACGATACATACACATGGCGTGTAGGAGTGTTGACACCAATTAGGTGCGTCGGATATTTGTTAATTTGTGTGTGGTAATCCATGGAGTGGGGGTTGTGCACTTGTTGGTATACCATTGCTTCTCACGATGACATAGTTGTGTGTCGGTGATTATGAATGGAAGAGCCCCCACCTTCCCATCCACCCAAACTGTTTCGGCTGTTTTGATCTTTTGAGCTGGACCAACCCATAACATCCACTTGCAAATGAATCATAACAGTACTCTCCATCCATGAGAAGGTAATGCTTCTTCTTTTTATTTTTTTTAGTAGGCAAGTGTTTTTCCTTTTTAAGGTGGAGGGAGAATCGGGTATTGAATCTGAGACCTCCCCCCTCGCAAAGGAGAAGGGTATTCACTCTGCCCCTGGCAGGGGTCATGAGAAGGTAATGCTATTATCAAGTACTTGCACTAGCTAGTTTATGCATGTCGGGAGCCCCTTACTCTTTCCTTGCACTTACCACTAGTTCACTGCCCATTTCGTGTAGGGTAGCATCAAATTGACTTCTCAATCACAAATATGAGAAATTCTCTCGTATGATCACTCTCGTTGGGGTGCAAACTAATTTACTAGTGATTTCACTTATTGGGTCAAACAATGTCTTTTTTTGTTATTTGTATAAACACATATACAACACATGAAGAATAATCAAGAAATCAGGTGCAAAAGCGAAATGTGTCTCTTCTCAACTGTAAATGGCAGGATCCAGTTAATATCTACATGAGATTCCAGAAACTTCAAATAACTTGCATCATTCTCTCTACAAGCTTCAGGAAAGGATAGATTGTCATGTTTTTTTTTTTTTTTGCTGTTGTTGTTTATGTCCACACTGTGGAGTTGATGGAACTCCTCAGAGAGCCGATGCCGATGCGTGCAACAAACAACCCAACCATTAGAGCTGCTCTCATCTTTTCATAGCAAAAAATGCCCATGGGTAGCCAAAGCCCAATGGTTGGGCTCAGCCCAACCTTCATTAAATGGGCTTGGATGGTAAATTGAGCTATTCCAATCTCGGACTGGGATTGATAAAATATTGAGTAATGCTTAGTGCACGACTGGGGGTTATTACACACCCCAAGGTGTGCACTATGTTGAAATTTTCGTTTTTGATATGGGCCCAAGTCATCTTAATTTATAGTGCAAGTCACACCTCATCCAAAGATTTAAAAAATTAAAATTAAAAAATGTTAATTTAAAAAAATAATGACCCGACACTATTTATTTGAACTAATTTTTTTAGAGTTTTTTGGAATGTCCAACGGAAACGTGACTTACACCACAAGTCAGATTGACTTGGGCCCCATATCACAAAATTTTTAAAAAAAATAAAAAAATTAAACTTTGTGTGCATCTAGAGTGTGTAATAACCTCCGGATGTGCACTAATAAACATGTTTATAAGATTTTCAAGTACATTCCTTTTAATGAGCCGACTTTGAACAAAGTGAAAGCCCAAAATCAGAAGCTTAACCGTCTGATAAACATTCTATTAAGAAAAATAATTATAGAACCTTTAGGGACGCTGAGAGAAAACTTTTGTGGCCCCCAGTAAATATTGTCTCCGAGGTGGAGACGTAATCTTATCCTTCGAACGTGAAAAGGTTATCAAGAAGCAAACAGATGTACCATTAAACTGTTGTAGAGGATGCTTGATCTGGCTCAAATAGGTCTAGGTCACTTTCTCTTTTGCAGCCCACTTATACTCTTATTGGTATACCACCGACATCATGTTTTATTAGGTCACTTTGATAACGGAATAAGACATTAAGATGATTTATTCACGAGTAAATGAGTTATTCAAATTTAAAAACCAAAATAAGTCGCGGGATCGGATAGAGTTAAGATTTTTAATCTTGGGGTTAAACTTATTTCATCTCTTTCAGAGTTATATCTTACTCGACTCCGAATATGATAGATACTAAATTAAAAATATAAAAATTTAAGAATAACTCATCCCAAATCCACTCGAGTTAACTTGTCCTTACATATTATCAAAGAAGCCATTAAAAGATGCGTAACCCATCATTAATGATGTCAATACATAGGAGCAACATTCTCATAATCCATCAATTTTACGACACGGTGAATCAATACATATAGGAGATGAACGAAGGGGTAAGTAAAACTTAATAACTAACAGCCTTCCAAACAGGTAACAAGACAAAGTATGTGAATATCTGACAAATAACCGATAAAGGAGGAACAAATATTTGTCAAACAAATATCACAGGGAGAGAAAAAAAAATTAGCCCTGAAATGGCTTCTAAGATCTAGTGTGATACTTGTGAGAGCTAAGATGTTTCAAATTAGAAGTTATATAGAACATAACCCTAGAATTCAAGTTTCCAGTTTGCAGTTTGTTCTCGGATTAATTTTAATGACCTTAATGTTACCTTTGTTTCTTTTGAGGAAATGCCGTGGTTATTGCCATTCCTAGGGTCCATTTCAACATTTGATCAAACATCCCGTGTTTAAATATGTGAGCAGCTAAACAAGTGCTAAATATTGATCAAATATTTATTAAATATTGATCAAATATTCCCAGTAAACTTCACAAAAATGAACGTAGAAAAAAGAGGGGGATTTCATTTTTTCCCCTCTCCTCTCTTTCAGATTTCTCTGTGGCCCTCTAATATCACGGTGACAGTATTGCCAAATTTGAATAATATTTTGTGCATCGAATTTGGTACACAAAGTAACATCAACTTGTAACTTTTGCCCTCATTGACTTAAAAAATAGGTGAAAAGATCATTTCTGTGCAGAAACGACAACCCACGTCTGAACGGTACGGCCTGTTTTTTCACACATTAAAGACGGAGTGCACTTGACAGAAAAACACATGATTGGAATATTTTGTAAAAGAATGAAATATTTTACATTTCAGTGAAATATTTTATTATAAGAATAAAATATTTTGTTTGAATTTAAAAATAAACCAATGAATATTTTATATAAATAAAATTTTTTGTTATATGAACCCGCGTCTGAACGGTACAGCCTGTTTTTTTACACATTAAAGACGGAGCGCACTTAGACGGAAAAACACATGACTGGAATATTTTTTAAAAGAATGAAATATTTTACATTTCAATGAAATATTTTATTATAAGAATAAAATATTTTATTTGAATTTAAAAATAAACCAATGAATATTTTATATAAAATAAAATTTTTTGTTATATGAACGAAACATTTGTTATCAAGATAAAATACCGTAGAAATGAAATATTTTATTACAGGATCGAAATATTTTTTATAAGGTTAAAACATTACGAAAATAAAATATTTTATTATAAGAACGAAAATAACAAAATGTTTCGATCCTATATCAAATATTTCATCCATGTAACAAAATATTTCATTCTTCTACAAAATATTTCAATCACGTGCTTTCTCGCCGAGTGCACTCCGTCTTTAATACGCAAAAAAGTGGGTCGTACCATTCTGACGTGGGTTGTCCTTTCTGCGCAGAAATGATCTTTTCACCTATTTTTTAGATCAACGGGAGCAAAGGTTGCAAGTTGACGTGGCTTTGTGCATCGGATTCGGTGCACAAAATATTACTCTTGTCAAATATACGTCGTAAAATATTGCAGTATGGTATTTTCTTATCGTACGGAAAATCAAAGGTGTTTTACAATTATTAACGTCAAAATAAATAGTCTGTTAGAAAATATTAGAGATAATTACACACAGACTCCTTACATACTACATATTCTATTCTATGCCCCTATATTTTTCATCTTATTATATATACCCTCGTAATAATCGTATTTCAGTAATAATCGTATTTCATCACACGTACCTGGTCCCTGCGCCTTTACCTACTACTAGTCAAATGAACGCGCTACGCGCGTGAGTTTACTTCGAGAGTTTTTTCAAATTATAATGACAATACAATTTAAATTTTTGATAGGTTAGTAGTTTCCCTTCTCCTAATTTATCTTGAGTTAAGATTTGTGATGAATAAGTGATGATAGAGTTATGATGCGACTTTTATAAAGATTTAAGATGTCTTATGATAAATACCATAAAGATTGGAATATTTTAGAGGTATATGGGTTATTAAGATTGTAAATTTTATATTTTTAATATTTTTTATTATAATCTTGAAATATTTTAGAGGTATATGGGTTATTAAGATTGTAAATTTTATATTTTTAATATTTTTTATTATTTTTCTTATTATTTATTTTGTCAGATTAGACTGGATTGAAATCAGGCCCTTACATTTTAATGAAAAAGTCAGGCTCAACCTATATACAGCTAGCTAGGTTTTTGCAAGTCGTACTTCTAATTTAAAAGAATAAGAGTTTTTAAGAAAAAGTTACCCCTATATTTTTAAAATTTTTCAAAATTATCTTAATATTCTCAACTTTACGATATTTATCATAATACATCTTAAATCTTCATGAAGGTCGCACCGTAACCTTACCGTCACTTATCCGTCATAAATCTTTAACTCAAGATGGATTAGTAGGAGGGAAATGACTAACCTATCAATAATTTAAATTGTAACATTAGATTTGACTCTCACGAGATTAAAAATATTAGCTTGGTTCTAAAGGGTAAACATTTTATATACCCTGTGCAGTAGACAATGCTCTATTACTGTATTTGAATATCAAATTGTCAACACACAATTCATGGAAACAATTTCTTCAACGAAATGAGTACATGTTTTGTTGCATTCAATCAGGAGTTTTACATCTGATACTAATGAATCCCTTCTTAACCAAAGAATCAATGCATTCCCCCCATCAGTAAACCACACCCTGTACAATATTGTCTTAGACAATCCATGTTTTACAGCAGCAACCTGCAATTCATGGGCACACAATTGCAGCAGCCACCACCCCTTGTAGCTTTCAGAAATCTTTCCAGGCAAGAAGAATATCATGGAAGATTTCAACTATCAAATCCCTATCTGCACATTGTAGGAAGGCGTTGAAATCATCACCAATGTCATATATCTTGCCAAAGTTCACCAGGTACCTAATGCAGTTGCTGTTCAGCTTTGGCAGTCTGTAGAGGTATGCAGTCTGCTGCCTCTCAAGCACATTCTTGGTGTCAATATCCTCTGTGAGGCTCTCATGGCACGCCTCCTTGAGGTCGGCAATGGCGTACTTGGCAGCACGGAGGCGTGCAAGGCGGTGGGTCAGGAACTCATCTGCTTGGACATTGACATAGATATAGCTGCGGAAGGCCAGGCAGGCCTCGATTGACATGTCGAAGATGTCGACGGCAGACAGCTCCTCCTTGAGATTGCATGAGAACATGTTATGGAAGACAGGGATCTAGGCAGCGAGGACGGCGCGGTGGGCTCCTATGTTGTCATTAGTGCCATTGATGATAATGTCAGTGTGGATGCCCTCGGAGAGCATCTAGCTGAGGGACATCACTGTTGTCACCGCCGCGAGCTCCGGCAGGTGGTTGCCAGCCCAGATGGAGGAGGGGTCACCACCCTGTGTTGATCAAACATGAACCAGTATATTAGAACCAAGAAGAGTCACTGCAAGTCAGTGTGACTTACTCTACAAGTTAGGTCCGGTTAGACTGATCATATGTGTTGGGTTTCAAGATTCTGATGTAGTAGCCACTATCAGAAAGATCATAGAGAATATGGTGAGCATATTTCCTAGGTGGCTTTCTTTAAGAGATAAACTTTAGGGTCAAAACTCTTGAGGTTGAAATTTTTATGTTCTGAACTGAAAGTGATATAGAAGTCAATGTTCTTAAAAAATCAATTTATTGCTTACTTTTGTCATATATACAGCATGCCCCAGTTCATGTGCACCTGTATCGTGACGAAGAAATCCCAGAGCTTCTTTCTCTGTCGTGTTGAAAGATTGTCAAGCAAAGGAGGAAATACAAACAAAAGGGTTATTAAACCAAAATGATAATGAGTAATTAACTATTCTGAACATTGACAGTGCTAGAAAATATAAAATAAATATGGCACATGATTTGGAAATATATATATATATATATATATATATATATATATATATCCAGGGCCAGTCATCAGAGCACATTAATTGTATTGCCTTTTTAAGCTTGTAATGTCGGAAGGTTTCAGCAAAGATAGGCTTCAAGGTCCAACATAACTTGAAAAGTCCACTGCTCAAGCAGTCAAGCAACAACCAGTAACATCAGCAGATTTCAATGGCTATATCATCCTAAAGCCAAAATATATACACTATATATGATGAAGGACATAGTGACATCTGAAGCAAACGAGAGCATCTCATTGATAAGACCGAGAAGAGGAATGATGCAGATAGCAAGTTAGGAAGAGTGCGCAATTGGATTTTCAAACGATAATTTTAGGAACAGTCATACATGTCTTTCAAATAAACCATTGCACAAAGATCACACAGCAACCAAGATAGAGAAAAGGGGGAGAACTTAAATTATTTACAAGGATTGCCATCTTATATCTCATTATGGTCTTCAAGCTCAACTTTTAATATATTGCTCAGATTCAATTTAACCAGCATCTCTTATATAAGCATTGAGATTTTTTTTTTCTCAGATTCAATTTAACTTAAGCAAGGCAATGAGTTTTTTTTTCTCAGATTAAATTCTTAGAAGCAAAGACGTGTCTTGATGTCAACTAAAATATTTGATGATCAGAGATATTTGAATATCAAGATATTCAAGAATTGATCAAATCCAAAGTCTTTCACTTCTGGGTTTGTTGGATTCTACATTGTTACCCATTTCAGACACCTATATGTGGACCTTTTTGCGGTGACATACAGCTTAAGAGACACAAAATGCAAAACTTTCATGAGTAAAGTTCCAATAGTGTATGTAGCCGATAAAAGTGACCAGCACAAATACAATTTACTTGAGAGAAATTATCCAATTCCAAGTTGCCAGTTTCCCGATTCACTTTTCCATGCAGCTAACACAGAAAGGCGGACAAGCAGGGGAATCAAACTCAGAAACCGTTTGTTAAATAAACTGATAGTTCCTATTGCTTTCATCATTAAAAGATTTTATTGAAAAAAGAAGGATAACTCACATGCTATCCTTTTCAAGGCCATTTGTCACTTGGTTAAGGAAATCAAGGGTAAACATGTGCAAACATACCTAAAAGAAACACAAAGCAGGAAACCTGAGAATGTAGTCATGTTGAGACCTAGGAATGTGACAGAAGAGCATAATGGATTTTATCTAACATTCACCGTGAATATTTTGTTTACAGGAAAACAAACTAAAGATAAGGTACAATAAAAATATTCATAGGCAAAGCAGTTGAATACTACACCCTGTATGGCAAAAGTCCAATAGCCAAAAGCGTAAATCTATACTATATACTATAAAGAAAAGGGCGATTTTTTTCAAAAGTAGATTGAAGAACATGTAGAAAAATAATGGCACTTCTGAAAGTGATGAAAATACAAAAACGGGTTTTGCAAGACGAGGAAAAAAACACCCAAAGAGGAAAGTAAGAACATCATAGGGAATGAAAAAGTTGCTCCAACTACCAGAAGCTATTAAATTGAGCAATTTTTATGTTCAGAAGCGCTTACCTCCAACTACCAGCGTTTGATCAATTGGGGCCTGCTCTGCGGGGGCTGATCACCTTGTCTCCTTCCCAAACCTCCGGACTGCACGGGGGGGGGGGGGGCTGTTGGAGCCGGAGGCCTGCCGGCCAGTGATCCCACGCCCCACGCCGGTGTTCGAGCTGTGGGGCGCCACGCTGTACGAGGCGGCGGTGGGTGAGGCGTTGTGGTTCTACTACTCCTACCGGGACTGCTTGGCGCTGCTATGGAGGGAGGAGGAGGAGGAGGGCGGCGAGGGCGAGGGGGAGAAGGCACTGCCCATGAAGGAGACGCGCGGGCACTGCGGGAGGATATGCTGCGTGTAGTGTCGGGTGCCGTGGCACGAGGGGCTAACCTGCGAGGAGCGCCAGAGGAATCTGCGAGCCGGCACGGGTCGGGAGTTATCTAATATCGCAATTGAACCGGCGGAAAAAAATTGCCGACCCACCGCCTTGCACGCCTCCGTGCCGCCAAGTAGGTTAAGATTAGAAAATGATTAATATATCCTCTTTCAATCTTCTCAGTTCCCATATAATTAATTAAAATAACGACATATATATATCTATAATATTTCATATTTATCTTGTATATCCCTTTAGACTTTATATTTAATTTTACGTGTTTAACAAAATATTTCATTAACTTTGAGAGGCATGTGTAACTAAACAATATTCCTTAATTAAAATGGGGATGTATATATACATATGAAAAGTATGAGGAGGGTCTGGAGTAATATATATACAGACAGATCGATGTCCTCCCTTAATTTGGTGGCACCGATCGATCTTGTCCGGGGGGAACTGCATATGCATGCCGGAGAAAATTAAGAGGGGCTGATCAGTTAAATATATAATATTTCCGCTCTCAAAGTAACTAATTAATTTTTAGGTAAGGTTTGTCAAATTGAGACAGGATGACTTGAATCGTTCATCCCAACCACAGATCGGGATGATCGATCTGTGATACACAATCGAGATACTTTATATATTTTATATTTTATTTTAAATATAAAATATTTTATAGATAAGTTGGTCGAATGTTTATATTAGTTGAGAGTAATATGAGTTCGAAACTCACCCGGTGCATAAATTTTTTTAATTTTTTTAAATTTTTAATCAAAAAATTTAAAATTCTAAGGACACATGATCTTAGGCCATCTTAAATAGAGCACATAAATCACCTAATCTACCAAGTTGAGAATTTTTTTGCATTAATTTATACATATAATATATATACTTTTTCTATTGTGACATTTTATGATACGGAGCAGTATAGACTGAGACGGTACCGTATCGTTTCATCTTGATCACGGCCCGAGATGACCGATTCGATCTGAACGTATTTGCATGCCCACCTTCTCCGGAGCTTCAAAAACGCAGCAACAACAACGATAGCTACACTCGCACCATGCATGCATGTTAGAAAAAACACGAAAAACAAATCTGCAGCTGGATGACGACCAACCCTTCGTCACAAATTAACCAACGAATCGAAGATATGGCAAGATTAAGAGGGGATATATATATATATATATATATATATATATATATATATATATATATATATATATATAATGTTCACATAAAATTGGTCTCATGATTATTTATTATGAGATCGACATTTGGACCTTTAAATATACGAGACCAACATATTAGGAGATCATCTCTCATAGATTTAAAGACTCAGATGTCGACACCATGATAATTTGTCATGAGATCGGCACCATAGTAATATGTCATGCACGACGACCTCACAAATTAATCACCACCGATCGATGTACTTAATTAAGACGCACTGGTTGAGATCGTCTATTTTATTTCACTCCGCAAAATATCTCTGAAAAGTGTGCTTAACGAATAAATGTATAATTACGAGGGTTTATATATCCAAATTGGAGAGACTAATATATATGCAAAGATAAAAGATCATGGAGGTTGAAAACTAAAATTCACAAAAGATTAAAAAAAACAGTCACGCACTTCACTATCACAAATCAAAGTGGAGAGAGTGATCTCTCTCTCTCTCTCTCTTCCTAATTAGGACCGTTGGAGTGAACTAAATGACCAAGCTTGCAGTTGCAGGGATCTTTCTTTTCCGGGGATAATTACGCATATATCTCCAGAATATTTAAGTATTGTACTGCACTCTCAAATTCTTGATACTGTCGTGTATAATCCTCCCATATTCAGGAATGCCATTTCAATTATACCCCTCGTATTCTAACTAGTGAAATTGAACATAGCATTCCACTGAACATTTAAAACATAAGGCTTTAAAGTGGTACAAAAAAAAAAAATTTCCCAAAGCCCTTCCTAGTGTGAGATAGGAGAGTGTACCATTTACCAAAGATAAAGAGAAAGTCACTCCACCGTCCCGACCACCAGTAGGTGTATTTTATTAAAATGAGAAGAATAAAATACAGTTACATCGAGCAGATGTTAGGCATACCTAGTTTATCCAGACGAGCTGCTCCCTTAGTAAACTTAGACAACTCAGAATGGGAGAAAAAAGAATTATATTTACTGTGGCAAGTAAAGGAAGCTAAAGAATCGACAACTCAGTTTACTTCTATGAAAATGTGAGATATAAAATACACAAAATAATATATATGAAAGTCTAGTATATATATATATATACCATTAACTATCTTTATTGTATGACAAGAATATACGTAGATCAATTAGTCATTTTTATCTTGATCTACTTAACACTAAATTGAAAAAACGATTAGTAATATCGAGAGTATATATGATAAAGTATAGTTATTACGATGGTATACATGACAATATACATGAATTGAAGAGTAGGTATCATGCTATAACGATATATAGAATATATGTAACTATCCTTTTTGAAAAACAAACCTGGCCAGCTCTTGCAGTGCACTAAAATGAGCTGCAAGGCTTGTGCCCGTGAGTTCGATCTGTGTGGTGGTAATAATTAAGTTTAATGCGGTGATAAATACTTAACTAATTGGTTATACATGGTTATTGTGTCCCTTAATTAATTAGTGGGTGTCTGTGATGTAGTCTGTGGGCGACACATGAGCATCCAGACTGCACTCAGGGCCTGTACCTTTAATTATAAGCGGTTGAGCATGCATGCACGCATGCATGTTATTGTGAAGGAATTAATTATAATGCTACACTTCATGGGGAAGAAAGGAGGGTCGGGCGTGAGCCCAAAGGGCCAGACTTTCGTGGTGGGCGTCCAGCAAGGTCTTAGTGGGCCGGCAGAAATTACCCTTCTAGTCCCTTGATTAGTGGGTGGGTGTCTGTGATGTAGTCTGTGGGTGAAACATGAGCATCCAGACTGCACTCAGGGCCTGTACCTTAATTATAAGCGGTTAAGCATGCATGCATGCATGCATGTTCTTGTGAAGTGATCGAAATAGGCTGTCTTGTCATCAAAATGGCACCGAATATGACCACCTAGCTAGCTAGTTAACATTAAAAAAAAATCAAAAGAAATGAAGTATCATGCTCTCTCTAATAAAGAGAGAAGAAAGCCCCTCTTAATTCTTGGGCGATTAAGAATAAAAACCTCTATCAAGTAGGACTGCCATATATAATGGGTCTAGCAGTCGAGAGTTGTCTCATTATGTATGAGGATATCCATTCCATTAACTCTTTGTCAGCAAAAATCTTAACTAGAATATTTCTTTTTTTTATTGTTGGGCGTGAGATAAGTGTGAGTATAACTTTTGAGTAATGTTCACTTCACATTTGAATGTATTTGTAAATTTGATATATATATATATATATAGTAATATTTTGTGCACCGAATTCATTACATAAAGTCACGTCATTTTACAACACCTCTTCTTATTGGTCTAAAAATATTTTGTGCACTGAAATTATTATTTTCGCACATAAAATGACACCCGTATCAGATCTGTAAGGCCTATTTTTTCACTCATTAAATGCGGAACGTATTCGGCAAAAAAATATAAGATTAAAATATTTTGTAGAATTGAAATGTTTTACATATGAACGAAATATTTTGTTACAAAAATGAAACATTTATTACATGAACGAAATATTTTGTTTGACTATAGAAATAAAGTAAATAAAATATTAAATAATATTTTACTATATAAACGAAATATTTTATTACAATAATGAAATATTTGTTAAATGAACGAAATATTTTGTTTGACTATAGAAATAAAGTAAAGAATATATTTTATAGAAATAATATTTTACTATATAAACGAAATATTTTGTTACAAGAATGGAATATTTGTTAAATGAACGAAATATTTTGTTTGACTATAGAATTAAAGCAAAGAAGATATTTTATAGAAATAATATTTTGATATATGAACAAAATATTTTGTTACAAGAATGAAACATTTGTTAAATGAATGAAATAGTTTGTTTGACTATAAAAATAAAATAAAGAAGATATTTTATAGAAATAATATTTTGCTATATAAATGAAATATTTCGTTACAAGAATGAAATATTTGTTAAATGAATGAAATATTCTGTCTGACTATAGAAATAAAGTAAAGAAGATATTTTGTAAACATAATATTTTACTATATGAACGAAACATTTTGTTATAAGAATAAAACATTTGTTAAATGAACGAAATATTTTATTTGACTATAAAAATAAAGTAAAAAATATTTTATAGAAATAATATTTGTTATATAAACGAAACATTTTGTTATAAGAATGAAATATTTGTTAAACGAACTAAATCTTTTGTTTGACTGTAGAAATAAAGCAAATAAGATATTTTATAGAAATATTATTTTGTTACATGAACGAAATATTTTGTTATAAGAATGAAACATTTGTTGAATGAATGACATATTTTGTTTGACTATAAAATAAATTAATAAAATATTTTATTAAAATAATATTTTTATTATATGAACAAAATATTTTATTACAAGAATTTAACAAAATATTTCAATCTTATACCGTATGTTTCGTTCATATGTAAAATATTTCAGTCTTATAAAATATTCAGTCTTATATTTTCTCGTCGAGTGTGCTCCCCATTTAATTAGCGAAAAAGTGAGCCATTCGAGTCTGATACAAGCATCATTTTCTCCGTAGAAATGATCATTTTACCTGATTTTTGAGCCAATAAGAGAGGATATTACGTAATGACATAATTTTATGTACCAGATTCGGTACATAAGATATTACTTAATTTTTAAATTAAAAAATATCTAAACATTATGGTCTAAAACTGAGATATACATATGTATAGATCACATCATAACTGACTAACTAAAAAATAAAAAAATAAAAAAAATGTCCTTAACGGGTCAAAAGTGGTTGGCCCCCTCCTACTCTTTGATTAGGTGGACCTTGAGATCTAAATGTCTAAAAAAAATCACTGCATAACGTGGGTATGCAATGCACATTGTACCCCAAACCATACTCGATCATAATTCCTTTTGGATCTATCTAGATCTATCCCAAGTATATAGTTCGTCTTTTCTAGCCATGTTTGTTGATCCGGTCTCGATCTGGGTCGGGTCGGATCGCTTCCGACTCGATCCGTCTCGATCCGTCTCGCTCTATATTTAAATAAAAAAGATTATATATAATACATATAATAATAAACTAAAATAGAAAAAATACACTATATATATAATATATTATTAAATTAATGAGACGACCCGGTGACGACCCACGATCCGATCGTCCCGCAAATAACCTGGGTCGGATCGGGTCGTGCGGGTCGGGGCGACCCGCACCAGGTCGGCAAAGTCTACTTTCTAAGTCAAGAAAAGTCGCAATCTTAAAACTTTTAGATATAATTACATATATACCTCAGGATTTGTTTTAATCTACTTTATATGCTTAAAGCACACTATTATAATAAATTGTGTTTTATTTTATATAACTTTATTATCATATGTCATTTGTTTGACTTAATCTTTGATAAGTGCTGCTGTTTTCCGATCGACCACCAAATGAGGTGTTTCCCTGTTTTTCGTTTCACACTCCAGTGCTCTAATCCGGTTTAACAGAAGAGAAAGACTGATCTACAATTAGTTAATCTCTCTACATAATCATAATATACCCTA
Source organism: Amorphophallus konjac (assembly GCA_022559845.1). Classification (NCBI taxonomy): domain Eukaryota; kingdom Viridiplantae; phylum Streptophyta; class Magnoliopsida; order Alismatales; family Araceae; genus Amorphophallus; species Amorphophallus konjac. The sequence goes on from JAHNEJ010000300.1 coordinate 77,613, forward strand.
AGTATCCTTATTATACATTTTTTAACAGGGTGTTTTGTCAATATAACTGGTAATCGGGGTATATCTGATAATATGGAAAATGAGGTTATAGAATAGATACAAGATTCTAAGAGTATATGCGATAATATAAGTATCCCAATTTTTAATTTTTTTTAAATAAATCATTGTTAAAGGTGAAATGATAAAAATATCATGTCTAAAAATATATTAACAGAGATATTTTTATTTTTATTTAAATAATGTACAAATGTTACCGTGATTAATTTTTATCGACAAAAAATTAAATATTTTAAAAAGATTCGAATACTCGTAACTTTATTATTGAACGATCGAAATATTCTTCTTAAATTCTAAATTTTTCATCTTTACAAATTACAATAGAGAGATCTACCAGAAGAGGATAGAGTAAGAGCATGGTTTGCTGACCCGGTGCATCTCGCAACGACTCGTACGACCCGACCCGACCTAGGCCGGAACCGGGTCGGCCGGGCCGTGGGTCGCCACCGGGTCGGTCTATTATTTTAATATTATATTATATGATATTTTATATATAATATATGTTTTCTATTTTATTATATTATTTTATATTATATATATATATATATATAAAGTGATGTTTTAGAACGAGACGGATCGGGTCGGACCGAGATGGGACCGACCCGACCCGACTCAGGTCGAGATCGGGTCGGCCAAGTCGACCGGGCCGGCAAACCATGAGTAAGAGGGAGGGAGCATCGGAGGAGACTCCCCTCTCCGACTCCGGTTACCCACCCAGTGGGGGTTGAGTTGTGCCACAGCCCTCCTCCCTGCGTCGGAACCCCCCTCCCCCTCTGCAACCTCCTACCGGCGGTGCTCCCCGCTACCTCCATATTCTTCTCCTTCCCTGTGAGCGTCGCACCCCGCGTGAGCGTCGCCGGACACGCCTGCACCCCCCTGTGAGCACCGCCGTCGGCACACCTGGACAAGCCCTGCCTCCGCCGACTGGCCCGCCCTCTCACTGACCATAGCCCCCAGTCCCTCTCGGGCCCCTTCAATACTCTCTCGCGGTGCCCCAACTGTAACACCCTCCTCCGAAGGAGTAGACGTTGGATTTCTCCATGAGCTACTACACTTTGAAGTAATCCAAGTAAATGTAGCCGAAGCTTCCATGACAGGCACGGGGATGCTGCACCGTGCAAGTCCCACTCGTCGCCATAGAGGAAGCTTTGGATGGTCCCCATCTCCATGAACTCATACAACAGGATCATCTGCCCTGCTCCTCACAATCGCCGATGAGGGAGACCAGGTGTCGGTGCCAGATCATGGATAGCATCATCACCTTCCTCGGGAATTCTGGGTTCCCCTACGTCGACCTCGGTGTGGGCTGCTTCACGGTGGCCCCGGTGCCATCTCTGAGCACCCCCCTGTTTACTCTGCCGAACCCGTCAGAGCCGATGACAAGCCCCTTGTCGAAGTGCTTCGTCGCGGACCTGATCTCGTCGAAGGTGATGTGGAGGGCGAGGTTAAGGATGGTGGTGACTGACTTTCCTGGAGGGGACCATGACCCCCTCCCAATCTCCTCCCTCTCTCGCGGCAGCCTTCTTCTTTGCCGCTGCGCTGACAGCAGTAGGGAGCAGTCGATGAGCAGGGCAAGCAGACTATCGCCTATGCAGAACCTCGCCTCATTCGCAAACCCTGCCGTTGCCCACCCTTTGCCTCCATCCCCCACTAGCGGCAGCCATGCCACCGACCCTGTAGATGGGTTCTCATCGTGTCAGCCTCACCAAATGCGACGTCGAGGCAATATCGATGGTGGCAAACCAGGAGAATGGGACCTCCAAGGCGGAGACAACTATGTTCACATCGGCGATCCTCCTCCCCATCGGTACATTTTGAGTTAGGGGTGAGAGAGATAAAGTTCAGAGAGAGAGAGAGATGTTTTTTTTTAAAAAAAATTATAAACATTATTATGCACTATTTAGATAAAAGTAATGATACCTATGTTAATATATATATTTTTACTATTTTATTAAAAATAATTTATTTGTAAAAAACTTTTTTTGGAACAACAAACATAGCACGGAATGATGTCGTTGCAAACCGTCAACCGCTAAACGTAACACCGGGCGGGGCGAGGGGCCGCGGTCGGAAAGGGGACGAGTCGGAGGAAGCTCGGAGGCGATGCAGGGCGACGAGGCCAGGAAGTTGCTAGGGTTTCCATGCGATTATCGCCCCTCTCTCTCCCAGGTATTCCTCCTTCTTCCCTCCCGGGCTTCGGCCCGCGACTCCTTCGAGGCCAGCTCCTTCGTGGTTCATATCTTCCCTGGGGGGGCGGTGTGTGTGTTGGGGGAGCTCGGTGTAGAATTCTAATTTATGTAGGGCTTTGCCGGGCCATCCATGGCGAGCCAGGTTGTGGCAGCTCTTCTGATGGCAGTGGTCTAGTACTGGGGACATGCCTGCATCCGCGATCCTTAAATGGTGAATGCGCTGTTTTGCACTCTCTACGTGTCGAATTGGATGGGATTCCTAGAATGAGGAGTGTCCTTATTGCGAATTCCTGGTGGAAGAGTAGTGTTGATTGTTTATATTGTTTAGAGTCCCCAGCTCCTGCAGTATTGGTGGACTTGGTAGAAGTTTGACAATGGTTACTGCTTTAGTTCGTCTTTGAAATTCTGCGTGGGTTCTGTTGCTACTAATCATAAGCCTGATGGATGGATTCGGTGCAGGTCAAAGCGGCCTACAAGAGGAAGGCATGGGAGTCGCACCCCGATCGATTCCCAGAGCACGAGAAGTCTCAAGCAGAGTCCAAGTTCAAGATGGTATGCCTTTGGAAGCTTAACATGTTATTGTTTTGTGCACTTTGCATTTTTTTTTCAGTGGAATATTTAGCCTTACCCATGCGTATTCAGGATTCAGAGATAAACAAACTTACAAGCTTCAGCTACTAGTTACCTGAAAGTTAGGCTCTATGTATAACAAACAGCAACTGCAAAGACCTGAACATTGCCTTGTGAGATTAGTAGCGTCCCTTTATCTTACGCTGTCCTGTGAATGGCCTACATATTTCTTGGAGGTCCATTTACATTAAAGCAATTGGGAAGAAGGAAAGTTGTTGAGAATGTGTCTCATATTTATGCCACGTTTGGAAATGCAGTGGGATTGGGGATTCTTCCCAAAATCCTCTAGAGAGAGAAGAAGCTGGGTTGGGCCAGCTTTTGGGGATTTTACTTCCTCACCTTTTTCTCCCTATTTCTCTCTACCTTTTTGTAGATGCGAGATGAACCTTTTTGGTATCCCCAAGAGGTATTGTCCCCGCCACGCCGGAGGGCGGCTAGGGTTTTGTCCTTGTAAAAGGGCCCTCTTGGGTTAAGAGATGAAGACCTTCTTTATAAGCACTCGGTTGCTTTCTCAACATCCGATGTGAGATTAATCCTGTGACCCTAGGTCCACTACACAAGCCCCCCCTTGAGAAGACAAGCAAGTGCGAGCTCAGGGTTCCCACAGACGGCGTCACTTTGTAGATGCGAGATGAACCTTTTTGGTGCCCCCAAGAGGTATTGTCCCCGCCACGCTGGAGGGCGACTAGGGTTTTGTCCTTGTAAAAGGGCCCTCTTGGGTTAAGAGGTGAAGACCTTCTTTATAAGCACTCAGTTGCTTTCTCAACATCCGATGTGGGATTAATCCTGTGACCCTAGGTCCACTACACTTTTCAAAATCTCTCCTTTTATGGGATAGGGTGCCATTTGGAAACTTGGTTGGACTTGGAATCCCCCCCACCGCATTTCCAAACCAAAGAGGGTATCTCAGGATTTGGAGTAGTAGGGGGAGGTTTTCCGTGGCGCTACAGGCGCTACATAGGTAAACATCCCCTGGTACGCTTCCCCAACTGGGAAGGGGGGTTGCCCCTTGTGCTACGGTATGTCCTTGAGCCCGAGGCAGACCACTGAGGATGGTGTCAACACCTCTACCATGGTGTCGACACTAGGCATCAAGTGTCGACACCCTAGCCAGGGGGTGTCAACACACTGTGGAGATTTCAGGTGCGTACTTACTGGATGGCAGTGGTGTTGACACCAATGTCCAGGGGTGTCCACACCAAGGTATTCAATCCCCGTACCGGCTTCGGTACCGGGCAGGGCTGGTACTGGTACCATTTCCTCACTTCTCCACTGGGTTTCACCTCCCCCATATATATTATATATATCTTATCAAATTCAGTTGGTTATGTATATAATTAACTTTTGTTCTGAGGGTCCTTTTATAAATAACGAACACTTTTTAACACCAACCCCAATCGAGCATTCGAGCCCAGCTTAGGGCAAAAGCGATGGCGGTGAAACACCATCACCACTGCCGCCATCGTCCTCGCCTGAGCCCGCTGCCACCATCCTCGCCAGATCTTGCCACTGCCGGAGGAGATGCGACTGTTGCGGCTCGCGAACACCATCACCACTGCTGTCGCCGTCCTTGCCCGAGCCCACTGCTGCCGTCCTCCCCTGATCCTGCCGCTGCCAGAGGAGATGCGACTACTGCGGCTCACAGTCCGGTCAGTCCCACCCTGTTCTCTCTCTCTCTCTCCCCCACCCCTCCTCTCTCTCCCTGTCTATATATCTCTCTCTCTCTCTCAAGAGCCCAGAGGAGGCAGCGGTCTGGTTTTTATTTTTTTTATTTTGTAATGCCTGTACCGGCCAGTACGATGTAGAATGGGAGGAACCGGACTGGCCAAGGCCGGTACCGGTAAGTACCGGCTCGGTACAGTCTGTACCTGCTTGGTATGGTATGTATCGGGCGGTACTCAATACCATAGTCCACACCACCCCTATCAGGTCTGGCTCAGGGGTATTTTGGGGATTGGATTTTTTGGTGTAATTATATATATGTAATCTCAGGAATTGTGCCCTAATAGACAAGGTGCACAAGAGGCTCTGGTGGTTCTTTCTAGGGTCCCTCTCTTGTACTTGTGTTTCCTTCGAGAAACAATTGTGCAAAGGCTGCGGTGAAGGAGTCGGGCTCCATGGATGTAGGAAGGCTTGCGCCTCTGAACAACATAAATATGTGTGTGCTCTTTCTCTCTTCTTCCTCTCTCATCTTTTCTGCAGTTTCTATTGTGTTTGTTGTATATGAGTGACTCCATTGGTGAGGAGCATGAGAACGATCCATCGCAACAGTTGTTTTCAGTTTCACTTTGCAGGAAAGAGTGGGTTGTACTACACAGAGAGGAAGATGGAGACCATGTAACGGTATTAGTTTTCAAGGAAGAGAGAAAGATTTGGTTGTGGTAATATCTGATATTCTTGGCACAATCTTCTGAGGGCTTGTAAGATCTGAGTTGATTATCCGTATTGGAACTCCCCAAAGCATCAAATGCCTCCTTTCTGCCAATGTACAATGTTTTTGCTACAGGAGAATTAAAACCTTTTGATTTTGATGCTTATGAACCAAGAAGGTGCATCACATCCTCTTTCTCTTTGAAGGGCTTCTTCACTTGGGTTCATTCTCTAACCTTGTCTGTGGTACTACAACGTTGCGACCCAACATGCCAGTAAAAATCTCCCACTTTAAATATTTCATCTCACCAAACATGAATCCCATATGTCCTCTACTGCCCAAGACGTTGTTAGATAAGGCTGTATTCAGATGCCATCAGAAAATCAACTTTACCAGAATCCTTTTCATATATCATGTCTTTGTGTCTTCATCGATACAAAATTTTCCCCCTCAAACTTACTTTCCCAATCATAATCTGTATTCTTCCATATTTAGCCAACCAATTTTCCTCTTGCTCTTCAACTTTATTGTTATCATCAATATACAGTATCTCATCACGGATTATCCCATCGCTGTTCTCAAATTAAACCACCTATACGCTCTCCCCCCTTCCCCAACCCCACACACAACCAAAAGAAAAGGGACAAAAACACATCTTCCCTGGTTTTGAGTCAGGACACTTCCATTACTGGTACCAATTTACGCAGAGCCTCCTAGGAGGTTGATCAAGGTTCCTCCTTGTCTATCCAAAAAGAGAATGTTGGATTTTTGTGACTTCCCTAGTGTTTTGATGATGAGCATCACTATGTTAAATATTGTCATTTTAAATCAGATATCATGAGTAATGTTATGCATTCGAACTTTCCATGATTAACAGGAAAAACTGCTATGAGATAATACCCTGCATGTCCGTACTGTTCCTTTCATACTTCGTGTTGGTTGTGTTCACTTCACTTCGTGTTGTCTTTTTGTACATCGTGTTGTTCCAACTATGTTTGTTGGTTGTCTTCATGTCGTTATTTGTTCCATCGCGTGCTGAACACTGCGGCACCTCGTGCTGCTTTCTGTACCACCTCGTGTCGCTCCATCTGTGTCACCCCTATGTCTTCGAGTCTTATGTTCGTTCCAAGTCTATACAGCCTCATTTTTACCTTCGTTCCAAGCCAAAGTCTACACATTGTCTTAGCGTCATGCTTCAGTCGTCAAAGTCCATACAGTGGCCTTCAAGCTTTCCAAGTCTATTCTTTGGCAGCTGTACTTTGAAGTCTATACATTGGTCTTCACTTCAAGTATGTACAGCCATTGTCTTGCCAAAGTATATACGTTGTGAACCCTCAAGTCTGTACAGACTTTGCCTTGTTCAAGTCTGTACATCGTCCAGTTCTTTGACAAGTCTATACCTTGTGAAAGTCCATACATTCGATTGCGTTGCCTTGAAGCCGTTCCAAGTCTATACATCCAGTTGAACGCAAAGTCTTCACATCGCCTCATCATATGAAGGCTGTACGTTGCAAGTGTCCGTCTTGTTTTGTGACCACACTTCGTGTCAGTTTCTGTTTTCGTCTTCGAGTTGGTTTCAGTCCATGTTATTTTCGTGTCGTCCTCGTCTTCGAGTCGTTCGTTAGTTCGAGCAATCTTGTATTCGAGTCGTGTTTTATGTCTTCGTGTTATCTTTTGTGTTTTTATGTCTTCGTGTTGCTTCCTTCTATCCTCGTCCAGGTTTCCTCTGATCGCGTGTCTTACTACCCTTTTAATTCCGTGCTATTTCCTTTTTACCTCGTGATGTTCTCATCTGACTTCGTGTCGTTCTCTTTGTAGTGTCAGCTTTATTATTGTGTATCTCGTGTCGTTCTCTTTCTACCTCGTGCTGTTTTCATCTGACCTCGTGTCATTCTCTCCTTGTCTCGTACTGTAATAATCTTGTGTATCTCGTGTCGTTCTCAGTAAAGTGCATCTCGTATTGCTATCACATACCTCATGCAGTTTTAGTTCTTGTGGCCCTGAGTTTTAATGGTTTTTAATTCTTTGCAGGAGAGGAAGAAAAAATAAAAAGAAGAAGGTGGTCCGAGGAAGAACATTCACCGGTGTCTGGGCTGCACGTGATCCGATACTAAAGGAACCAATGCTATAAGGGCACGTGGCAAGAAGGTTCTGGATCGAGCGCGGGAAGCACACGCCTTGCATGCACCGTCCTGATCGCTTATAAAAGCACTGCCTCATCATCTACGAAAAGCTGGAGCTCTGAGGTTACAGTAAAGAAAGTTGAGTGAGAGTAGAAGAGAAAGAGCCTCCCTGAGAAACTAGAGTGTTCCAGTTGAGAGAGAAGAGAGAGCAGGAGAGTGATCAGAAGATGGGTATTGACTTACGGATCAAATCCGAAGTCTGCTGCTCAGTTTGAGCTACATTGTTTCCAGTTTCTGAATTTTGGATTCCTTCTTTCTTGTTTTCGTTTCTTATATGTTTTTCCTTCTTGATTGAGAGTTCTCTGTGTTACCTCCTGGTGTTCAGGGGAAGAGAGAGACGTGTTCTCTCTGGTTTACTTGCAACAGAGGTTGCAGTAGTGTTCCCTCTCGTAGAAGAGGTGTTCCCTCTGGGATTCAGAGGAAGAGAGACCTTGGTCTCTGGTTCTAGTGACTGCAGATCACTAGTGTTCCCTCCGGTTGGAGGAAGAGGAAATTGTTTCCTGGTTTCTAGGGACTTGACGTCCTTAGGGTTCCCTCTGGGTGTGGAGGAAGAGGGGAGGGTGTTCCCCTGGTGAAGCTGTGAATCAGCAGTTGTCGCAGACTGAGTCTGCTTTGCTAGCAATGCTAGTGGAAGCCTCACTTCGATTTGAAGTGAGGGGTGGACGTAGGCAGACTGGAGATCTGACCGAACCACCTTAAAAACCTCTGTGTACTTGTGTGATTGTCTGTGGTGGTTCTTGTGGTGTGCCTTCTATCCACTCGAGCTATTGTCCGCACTGCGGTTTTTGTGGGTTCAACTCCGAGATTGCTTGTTTTCAGTGAATCACTCTTCAGTAATTTTTAATCGGTTGAAAACAGTGATCTATTCATCCCCTCCCCTTCTAGATCACTTTATATTTCTCGTATCACTTGGTATCAGAGCAGGTATTTCCCAATATGTGGTCCAACGGCCAGGGAAACGGATCCGCTGGTCCTCGCAGCTACATTGCTGAAGGGCAGTCAATCACCCGTCCCCCTTTCTTCGATGGTAATAACTATTTCTTTTGGAAGAACAGGATGGAAGTCTTTATCAGGGCCCAAAGCCACAAGCTCTGGAAAGTAATTACAGATGGTCCGTACCAACTTCCACCGAACGAAGACATGTGGACAGAGGAACAGGTTAAACTTTCCGCACTGAATTGGACAGCTCTTAGCATCATACAGTGCGCCGTCCACCCGGAAGAGTACTTGAGGATTTCAGCGTGCAAGACTGCAAAGAAAATGTGGGATGAATTGCAGTTAATTTATGAGGGCACATCTCAAGTGAAAGCTACCAAGATCAATATGCTTACAACTCAGTATGAGTTGTTTAAGATGAAGCCAGAGGAGTCGATCACAGAAATGTATGCTAGATTGTCTGTGATCATCAATAGTCTGAGAGGATTTGGAAAGGAGATTCAGCAAGAAGACATTGTCAGAAAGATCCTTAGGTCCCTAACTCCCATCTGGGATACTAAGGTGACCGTCATAGAGGAATCTAGAGATTTATCCACCATGCCAGTAACCCAGCTGATTGGGTCTCTCATGACCCACGAAATGAACTTCAGACAAGGGAATGATGGACATGACAGAAAGGGAAAGAATGTTGCTCTGAAAGTCTCACGACATACTAAGAAGAGCAGCAGCAGCAGCAGCAGTGGTGGTAGCAGCGAAGACTCTGACGGATTCTCAGACCTGGACAAGGGCGAGCAGGCCATGCTCACCAGGCAATTCAGAAAGTTCTTGAGAACTAAAGGGAAATTCTACAGGAGAAAGAGATTTAATGCTGCAAGGAAGTCTCCTGAACGAGAACGTGAGAAGAACCGGTTTGTTAAGAAAGTTACATGCTACCATTGTCAGAAACCTGGTCACATGAAAAGTGAATGTCCAGAGCTGCAAGCTAAGGCTCCCGGATACCAGAAGAAGATGGTGCAAAAGAAGAAGAAAGCCATGCTGTGCACATGGAGCGACGAGGAGGAGGATCCAGAAGCCACCTCGTCCAGTGAAGGTGAAGAGAAGACTTGCCTCATGGCCAACCATGAGGAAGAGGTAACGAACTTATTTGAGAATTTTACTTTGGATGATTGGGAGGACGCCTATGGTGTAATGCCCCGGATTTTTCGGATATTTTTCAGATCATTTTAGTGGGTCTCGGAGTGTATTTTGTGCTTTACACGTGTTTTTCCCTGATGTGCCTTCGGAACTCTTTGCAGGGCAAACCGTGGCGTTCTCCGACTCCGGGACAGTACCACTGCGTTGTGTTCCTTCCGAGGATCGCGGAGGTAATTTTTCGTAATTTTCTGAATTTATCGAATTTTCGGGTTTTCCTATATATACTAACCCTTTCCTCTCTCCCCCTCTCATTCTCTCTTTCTCACTCTCTCTCTTCTCTCACGCCCTCTTTCTCCCCTCTCTTCTCCGGCGGCCGACGGAGCGAGGCGGGGGCGAGGCGGAGGCGGCGCGGGTGAGGACGCGGGCGAGGATGGGCGAGGATCGAGGCGGTGGAGGCGCGTGGGAGCTCGTGGCGCGGTCGCGAGCCGGCGAGGGTTTCACGGCGTTTCTTCGCGGATCGGCGAGCTCGAGGCGCGAAATCTTCGGTGGAGGTAGGGTGATGGTTCCCCAGCTCGTGCACTTCCTTTCCCGCGAGTTTCGTAGGCCGTGGTGAGCCGAGCGGGTGGAATCGGGGTTTTTGGGCAAAACCCATGTTTTAGGGCTTGTGGGCCGATCTCCCGTTTCATTGCGTTTTTGGCCGATCCGAGGCCGTAGATGCATGCTAGGGGCTTCTGGGGAGCTTCCCCCTTGTTTTCCCCCTCTCTTGTGGAGGTATGGGGGCGTGGGACGAGTTTTGGGTCGTTTCCCGCCGTAGCGTTCTCGGAAGGAAGTGACGGTCCTTCCAGTGGCCGTCACTTGGTGTAACGCGCCTAGGCTGGGCCGTTACATTCCCCTTCTATTGGCCTTTGGTGGTCTGTGGGTGTGACGGTCCCACGATAGACCGCCAGGTGCTGTGACGCACCAGGGCTAGACCGTTAGAGTCTCTTCCGTTGGTTTTCGGGTCAGGCGTGTGACGCACCAGGGCTGGCGCGTCACAGCCTTGTGACGCCCCAGGGTGGGTGCGTCACATCCCCTGTTACCCAGCTGAGGGCTGGGGGTGTGACGGTGCCCTCTGGACCGTTACATGCTTGTAACGCGCCCAGGGTGGGCCGTCAGAGCTGTTTTATCCGTTGAGGAGGGCAGCGTGTGTGACGCGCCGGGCCAGACGCGTTACATCCGTGTAACGCGTTGGGGCAAGCGCGTTACATCCTGCTTTCACGCTGAGAGCGTGAGGCGTGTAACGCACCAGGGCAAGCGCGTTACATTCGTGTAACGCGCTGGGCCAGGCGCGTTACATCCTGTGTTTCTTCGGGCCGTGTAACGGCCTGCGTTAGGCCGCCAGGTGGATGTGACGGTCTCGCCTAGACCGTTACAACCCTGTGACGGTCTAGGGTTAGACCGTCAGGCTTTGTGTCGTTCCGAGGCGAGTTTTTGTGTTCTCCGCCTTGCCCCGCAATGTGTGGATCTCTAGTCGACCCGGTTGGGACTCAGTGGTCGACCTGCGGTCTTGTGAGTGTCCCTGACACCCGTGGGTTTCTGTGTCCGTGTTTTGAGGGTGTCTGGAGGACCGTGTTATCTCGTTTAGCGTGCCCGTAGGGTTGAGAGTCCGGGTGACTTCTCGCGTGCTGGGCCTTCGTGTTACGCTCGATCGAGTCACCGTGTATCGGTGTGTGTGCGGTGGGGTGTCCCCCGCATGCCGTGAGTTTCTTTGGAAGGCGATTCCCATGTGGGCCACGTGGTTGGTCTTGGACTGCGAGTCCAGTTATCCGGCCTGGGGCTGGAGGTTTCCCGCTTGCTTCAAGATGGGAAATCGTCGTGGCGGCTTGTGTGCTGCCTTGGGAATCGTGCTTCTGCGTTTTCCGTGTGGCCCGTGTGAGTGGCCTTAGTCCTTTGCGTTCCCTCTCAGAGGGAGTGGTCTTGGCAACTCGTGTGTTGTCTCGGCACTCGTGATATCGTGGTTTCAGACCTAGAGATTGGGCTAGATCGACGGCCTTGTGCTGTTGCGTGCAACGGTCTTGACCCCGAGTCTTGTGACTCAAGGACCGTTGGCTGTAGTGTGTCTAGAGGACTGTCCAGAGTCCAGTGGCTTAGCGCCACTTGAGTTTTCTCGACTCTAGCGCACGGTGCGTGCGTGACCGTGGACTGTAAGTCCTGTTTCTTCTCCGACTGTGGTCACCGTGTGACGGGGCCGGTACGTGGGCTGGTCCCCGTACGTCGTCGGATTCGGACGTTGTGTTCCGTTGAGAGTCTACTCCTTCAGTGACCCTCCACTAGTCGTAGCCCACCAGTACGAGGTGCTGGTCTCACCTGGGAGTGGTGTACGGGCACCCACCTTTCGAGACGGTTTGTGGACCGGTTACCGTAGGCCCCTCGTCGGTAGCCAGAGTCCGGCTACGGGGGAAAACCGGTCAGAGGACCAGACCTAGTGACGCAAGGTCTGTGTGTGCACACGTGGTTGGGGGCGGTTGGACCCACGTCGACGGGCGTGACCCCAGCTAGTTACTTGTTTGTGGTTACTTGTACGGTGTTCGCGCCTCGGGTAGGATCTACCACGTCAGGCGGTTCACCTGCGGTGCGGTGTAAGACGTCAGGGGACGCTACCGGCTGTGCTTCTAGTGGGTGGTACTCCTGTCGAGTACGGAGTGACAGACTATCAGTTTCCGTGATTTCGACCTTCGGGTTTTCGGTCGTGTTGACCGTTGAGTTCGGTTGTTTCGCCGTGGCGCGTGTGTTGGTTTTCGCGCCAAGGGTCTAATGCTAGTGGCTTTACCGAGGTTGGGTCTTGTTGTGCGGTACCCGCGATCGGATGGTCGGGGTTGCACCTTGGACAGCGTGTCCAGGTCGGCTGTGTCCGAGGGACAGGCCTCTACGGCGTGGTTGCCGTGTGTTCTTGCTTCGGTAGGTGGTACTAGTGTGGTTCGGTAGCTTCGACTGCGTGATCGAGGTGTGCCTTCTGGTACAGTAGGAGTAGCTGTAGTGCCGAGTTTTTGACCGGCCACCGGTTTGCTGTTCCTGCTGTAGTTGTAGCTCTCCTTTCCGCTACCGCCGTTGTTTCCGGTTGGGGTTCCGCGGGATCCCTGCTGAGTCTCTGTTTTGGAGACTCATTCCCTGCTTTTCAGGTGTAGCGGTTCTTCCTCGCGGTTCGAGGGCGCGGAGCGGAGGTCCTTAGTTGCCAGCTTGCCGGGCCGAGTGTTGACTTGGCATGTGGTACGTTTTTACTGCTTTAGACTGTACTTTCTGTTGGACTGGACTCTGTTGTAGCTGTAGCTGTTGCTGTTCTTTCTTTCAGCTTGTCGTTGGTTGTCCTGCTTTATTTCCTATTTCTTTGTGCCTCCACACTCCTTTTAGCCCTTCCGAGCCCTCCCGGCTCGTGGGCGGCGGTGCGAGTCTCGGGTTATCGGGCCTTCCCGGTAATCGGATTCTCGGGTCGTTACAGCTGGTATCAGAGCGGTGGTTGTGGGCGTACTTAGGAATTCGAAACATTGCAGTGATCAGAGTCCGTAAGGTCCAGTACAGTCGGCAGCTGGCTTAGGGTTTTGTGCTTGTTTTTCCGCTTTGTTTCTCGCTTGAGAGCTTGAGTGCGCTGTGCGGCGCTGTGAAGGTGGTCGCTGTCCGCGGCTTTCGTGCCAGCGTAGGGTCTAAGGATCGAGGTCGAGAGCCTTCTCCCTCATCGGTGGTGGCCCTGGTTGTGCTGCGTTGGGCAGAGGTTGCTGGCAGGCGTGAGCTCGCGGTGCTGCGTTCAAGGAACCTGCAGCGTGGTCAGGTGTCTGGTGCGGACTGTTCTTGGTTAAGTGGCCGTGAGCGTGCTCTGAGGGAGCTGCTGTCGGTTTTTGGTCACTCCAGCTTGAGGTTTGTCCAGCTCCTGAGGCGTTCTGATTGAGAAGTGTGCTCCGGTGAGCGGAATGTCTTCTCGGTGAGCTGCTGTTTCGTCGAGCCTGATGTTCTTGTCGTGCTCTGTTGCGTCAGAAATGACGTGTCGGTCCTGATCGTTCTGCTGATTTCGAGGCAAGATTGGGCTGTGGTGTCCCAGTAAGTCTTGCTCCTGCGCTCTTCTGTGCGGTTGGGTTGTGTTCGCCCTGGAGTTGGCTTGAGATGTGAAGGCTCCGCGGTGAGTTTCGGGACTCGAGGGTGAGCATCGGCGGTTGTCGGTTATGGCTCGTGTGGCGGCTCTTGGCATGCCGTGTTGCAGTTCGAGGAATTGCAGCGGTGGTGCATCGAGAGATGCTGTGATGGTGGTCCGACGTGACACTCGTCGAGTGTGTCGGAGGCGCTGACCTGATGGAAGCGATAGTTTTCCTTGGTGCTGGATGGTGCTGTTTCCAGCGTGTGCGAGGTTTGAGGTCAGGTCGAGCGTGGAGTTCTTCCGTTGGTCGAAAGTGCGCTGGTTTCTCCTTTGGTTGGAGAGATTGCGTTCGGCTAAGGATCGTCGTCTTGCATTGTGTGTTCGGATTGGTTAGCCTTGTGTGCCATGAAATCCGTGCGAGACGTGCTCCTTATCTTGGCAAGGCGGTTGCCTGTGAGAAGTTGTGCCCGTTCCCTTGTCGTGTGAGGGTGCCGGTGCTGTTCCGAAAGGACGAGCGCTGGTTGGGCGGCGTTTGCTTTCTCGGCTGTGTGCGCGGATCTGAGTACGCAGCGGAAGCGAAGCGTGGTGGGCTTGTGACCCACTAGTTCAGGATCGTAGCGTTGGTTGCTACGGGTGGATTCCTGAGTTCGCGTTCAGCATCGAAGGATCTGATGAGACCAGATGGATGAGTGACGCCTGTGGGCGGAGGCCTTTTGTGAGATTGGCGTCGGATTGGTGGTCCCTGATAGGACATTGGTGTCGCAAGGTTATCCCTGGTTTGGTGACTAGCATGGGGTGGTTCCCTATAAGTCTGAGTCCCGTAGGGTGATGACTGAAGACGCCATGTTCTGTCATTTGGTTTCGTCGTGCTTCCCGAGAGGGTCGAGTTGGCGAGCAGTTGGTGACCAGTGGATGGTCTTTTCAGAGACAGAAGATGCTGGTTGTTGGGGCTCGAGCGTGGCGAGAGCCGTGTGCCAGCGAGACCTTTGATGGTCGTTTCTGCGATGTGCCTTTTCCGGATGGGATCTGGGCTTTGTCGAAGGTTGTCTTCTGACAAGAGTTGGCACGGTGTTGTGTCTGGCTTTCGGCTTGCCATGTGTGAGGTGTTTCTTGGTGCTGAGCCGATGTTCTGATTGCGGTCTGCGGAGAGGACTGCTTGAGCTGGTGGAGGCTCTATTTTGGTTGCTCCCTCGAGGAGGGCGTGCGACCTGTCAGCTGGTTGCGAAGCTGTTGTGCGATTTGTCTGCTGACCATTGGATGGATCAGTAGCTGTTGCTCGTATCGAGGGTTGTGATTCTTCGGTGAGCGAGATCGTGGCTGCGGCGCCATGGGGGATTCTCGCGTTGTCTGAGGTGATGCCAGACTGTGTCCTTTGGTATATGCCTGCTCTGTGGCCGGTGTGCTCGGCGAGAGGAGCGAGGTGTTGTGTGTGATTGTGAGTCTGGCTGTGTTCCTCAGGATCCGTGTTTTCGTGAGAATCGAGGTTTTCTGTGCTGGGGCCCTGACAGCGTGTCAGTTGGTTCAGTGTTCTTCCTCTAGGACGTCGTTCTAGGTCCTGAATTTCGAGGACGAAATTCCTTTAAGGGGGGAGGGCTGTAATGCCCCGGATTTTTCGGATATTTTTCAGATCATTTTAGTGGGTCTCGGAGTGTATTTTGTGCTTTACACGTGTTTTTCCCTGATGTGCCTTCGGAACTCTTTGCAGGGCAAACCGTGGCGTTCTCCGACTCCGGGACAGTACCACTGCGTTGTGTTCCTTCCGAGGATCGCGGAGGTAATTTTTCGTAATTTTCTGAATTTATCGAATTTTCGGGTTTTCCTATATATACTAACCCTTTCCTCTCTCCCCCTCTCATTCTCTCTTTCTCACTCTCTCTCTTCTCTCACGCCCTCTTTCTCCCCTCTCTTCTCCGGCGGCCGACGGAGCGAGGCGGGGGCGAGGCGGAGGCGGCGCGGGTGAGGACGCGGGCGAGGATGGGCGAGGATCGAGGCGGTGGAGGCGCGTGGGAGCTCGTGGCGCGGTCGCGAGCCGGCGAGGGTTTCACGGCGTTTCTTCGCGGATCGGCGAGCTCGAGGCGCGAAATCTTCGGTGGAGGTAGGGTGATGGTTCCCCAGCTCGTGCACTTCCTTTCCCGCGAGTTTCGTAGGCCGTGGTGAGCCGAGCGGGTGGAATCGGGGTTTTTGGGCAAAACCCATGTTTTAGGGCTTGTGGGCCGATCTCCCGTTTCATTGCGTTTTTGGCCGATCCGAGGCCGTAGATGCATGCTAGGGGCTTCTGGGGAGCTTCCCCCTTGTTTTCCCCCTCTCTTGTGGAGGTATGGGGGCGTGGGACGAGTTTTGGGTCGTTTCCCGCCGTAGCGTTCTCGGAAGGAAGTGACGGTCCTTCCAGTGGCCGTCACTTGGTGTAACGCGCCTAGGCTGGGCCGTTACATTCCCCTTCTATTGGCCTTTGGTGGTCTGTGGGTGTGACGGTCCCACGATAGACCGCCAGGTGCTGTGACGCACCAGGGCTAGACCGTTAGAGTCTCTTCCGTTGGTTTTCGGGTCAGGCGTGTGACGCACCAGGGCTGGCGCGTCACAGCCTTGTGACGCCCCAGGGTGGGTGCGTCACATCCCCTGTTACCCAGCTGAGGGCTGGGGGTGTGACGGTGCCCTCTGGACCGTTACATGCTTGTAACGCGCCCAGGGTGGGCCGTCAGAGCTGTTTTATCCGTTGAGGAGGGCAGCGTGTGTGACGCGCCGGGCCAGACGCGTTACATCCGTGTAACGCGTTGGGGCAAGCGCGTTACATCCTGCTTTCACGCTGAGAGCGTGAGGCGTGTAACGCACCAGGGCAAGCGCGTTACATTCGTGTAACGCGCTGGGCCAGGCGCGTTACATCCTGTGTTTCTTCGGGCCGTGTAACGGCCTGCGTTAGGCCGCCAGGTGGATGTGACGGTCTCGCCTAGACCGTTACAACCCTGTGACGGTCTAGGGTTAGACCGTCAGGCTTTGTGTCGTTCCGAGGCGAGTTTTTGTGTTCTCCGCCTTGCCCCGCAATGTGTGGATCTCTAGTCGACCCGGTTGGGACTCAGTGGTCGACCTGCGGTCTTGTGAGTGTCCCTGACACCCGTGGGTTTCTGTGTCCGTGTTTTGAGGGTGTCTGGAGGACCGTGTTATCTCGTTTAGCGTGCCCGTAGGGTTGAGAGTCCGGGTGACTTCTCGCGTGCTGGGCCTTCGTGTTACGCTCGATCGAGTCACCGTGTATCGGTGTGTGTGCGGTGGGGTGTCCCCCGCATGCCGTGAGTTTCTTTGGAAGGCGATTCCCATGTGGGCCACGTGGTTGGTCTTGGACTGCGAGTCCAGTTATCCGGCCTGGGGCTGGAGGTTTCCCGCTTGCTTCAAGATGGGAAATCGTCGTGGCGGCTTGTGTGCTGCCTTGGGAATCGTGCTTCTGCTTTTTCCGTGTGGCCCGTGTGAGTGGCCTTAGTCCTTTGCGTTCCCTCTCGAGGGAGTGGTCTTGGCAACTCGTGTGTTGTCTCGGCACTCGTGATATCGTGGTTTAGACCTAGAGATTGGGCTAGATCGACGGCCTTGTGCTGTTGCGTGCAACGGTCTTGACCCCGAGTCTTGTGACTCAAGGACCGTTGGCTGTAGTGTGTCTAGAGGACTGTCCAGAGTCCAGTGGCTTAGCGCCACTTGAGTTTTCTCGACTCTAGCGCACGGTGCGTGCGTGACCGTGGACTGTAAGTCCTGTTTCTTCTCCGACTGTGGTCACCGTGTGACGGGGCCGGTACGTGGGCTGGTCCCCGTACGTCGTCGGATTCGGACGTTGTGTTCCGTTGAGAGTCTACTCCTTCAGTGACCCTCCACTAGTCGTAGCCCACCAGTACGAGGTGCTGGTCTCACCTGGGAGTGGTGTACGGGCACCCACCTTTCGAGACGGTTTGTGGACCGGTTACCGTAGGCCCCTCGTCGGTAGCCAGAGTCCGGCTACGGGGGAAAACCGGTCAGAGGACCAGACCTAGTGACGCAAGGTCTGTGTGTGCACACGTGGTTGGGGGCGGTTGGACCCACGTCGACGGGCGTGACCCCAGCTAGTTACTTGTTTGTGGTTACTTGTACGGTGTTCGCGCCTCGGGTAGGATCTACCACGTCAGGCGGTTCACCTGCGGTGCGGTGTAAGACGTCAGGGGACGCTACCGGCTGTGCTTCTAGTGGGTGGTACTCCTGTCGAGTACGGAGTGACAGACTATCAGTTTCCGTGATTTCGACCTTCGGGTTTTCGGTCGTGTTGACCGTTGAGTTCGGTTGTTTCGCCGTGGCGCGTGTGTTGGTTTTCGCGCCAAGGGTCTAATGCTAGTGGCTTTACCGAGGTTGGGTCTTGTTGTGCGGTACCCGCGATCGGATGGTCGGGGTTGCACCTTGGACAGCGTGTCCAGGTCGGCTGTGTCCGAGGGACAGGCCTCTACGGCGTGGTTGCCGTGTGTTCTTGCTTCGGTAGGTGGTACTAGTGTGGTTCGGTAGCTTCGACTGCGTGATCGAGGTGTGCCTTCTGGTACAGTAGGAGTAGCTGTAGTGCCGAGTTTTTGACCGGCCACCGGTTTGCTGTTCCTGCTGTAGTTGTAGCTCTCCTTTCCGCTACCGCCGTTGTTTCCGGTTGGGGTTCCGCGGGATCCCTGCTGAGTCTCTGTTTTGGAGACTCATTCCCTGCTTTTCAGGTGTAGCGGTTCTTCCTCGCGGTTCGAGGGCGCGGAGCGGAGGTCCTTAGTTGCCAGCTTGCCGGGCCGAGTGTTGACTTGGCATGTGGTACGTTTTTACTGCTTTAGACTGTACTTTCTGTTGGACTGGACTCTGTTGTAGCTGTAGCTGTTGCTGTTCTTTCTTTCAGCTTGTCGTTGGTTGTCCTGCTTTATTTCCTATTTCTTTGTGCCTCCACACTCCTTTTAGCCCTTCCGAGCCCTCCCGGCTCGTGGGCGGCGGTGCGAGTCTCGGGTTATCGGGCCTTCCCGGTAATCGGATTCTCGGGTCGTTACATATGGCGACCTGTTAGCTAAATATAATTTTCTAACCAAGGAGCATAGAATGCTTAAACGAAAGTTTCACTCTGTTTCTGAGGAACACTCTATTGCTGTTACGGACAACATGAAAACCAAGGAGATGGCCATTGAGCTAGATCAGGCTAGAAGTGAGATCGAGAAATTTAGAATGGAAAGAGAGGAAAATCTAGCTAGGTTGAATGAGCTGAAGAGTAAAACTGAAGAGAGTAAAAAGGAGTTTAGACTGATTGCAGAAAAATATGAGGCGGTTAGAAAAGTTAATCAGGAACTCCAGGACCAATGTAATGAACTTCAGAAGGAGATTGAGGACAAAGGAAAAATACTAGAAAAATTTACAGAGGGGAGAAACAATCTGGATGCCCTTCTGGGGTCGAGGGTAAACTTCAACAGGGAGGGATTAGGATACAATCCCACAAGTAAAAAACCCTTTGAATTCAAAACTGTCACGTTCTGCCCCGCCAAGGGCAAAGAAAAACTGGAAACCCCATCCAGTTCCAAATCTGTCTCTACATTGAAGGTTTCGACCAGCAAATCTATTCAATCCACTGGTCAGCAAGCTAAGTCAGGAAATCCTGAGACTAGAACTGTTCCTGTGCAACAGTTGTGGAACAAAGGTTTTCACACGACCATTCCTATTGATGTCACTAGAAGGGTGAACAGTTTCGCTAAGAAAGGTCAGCATGATAGTTATCAAGAAAAGCATGCGAACATGCATCACCTTCAGTACAATTTTCATTTGAATAAAAATGATTACATGAATTATGCTCAGCACACACGTGTCTCCTCTAAGAGGCCAAACAACAATTTCTCTGCTCGGAAACAGCATAATTTTAATAGGAATAGGCTCATTCAACACCCACTGAGAAATGCCAAGAAGGAAGAATCAATCTACATGAAATCACTGAAAAGAACAGTAAAACAAATGTGGGTTCCTAAGTGTGATTTGGATAAATTGAAAACTGTCTTTGGACCCAATTTGAATTGGGTCCCACATTACTTTGTCTGAACTCTCGCAGGTTAGCCTGGCAGCCGAGCATAACAAGTGGTATCTTGACAGCGGCTGTAGCAGGCACATGACAGGAGACCGGTCCAAATTTAGCAAACTGAAAATGAAGTTTGGGGGCTTGGTCAAATTCGGTGGAAATAACAGAGGAAGAATAATTGGAATTGGTACAGTTGGTAAGTCCTCTACTAACTCCATTGAAGATGTGTATCTTGTAGAAGGACTTCAGCACAACTTGATAAGTATAAGTCAACTCTGCGACAAAGGACACAAGGTACTCTTTGACCACAATTCCTGTACTGTTTTTGAGCTGAATTCTGATAACGTCATGTTCATAGGTCATAGAGTAAACAATGTATACATCATAGACTTGGATGATAATCCTGAAACTAACTTGTGTATGTCTGCTAACTGTGAACAGGTTGCTTTTGACTGGCACAGGCGTCTAGGCCATGCTAGTGTGTCTACAATGAATAAACTGTCTAAGCATAACCTAGTTAGAGGTTTGCCTAGAATAAGATTTCAGTTAGGGTCCAAGCTATGTGATGCTTGTGCACAAGGTAAACAGACTCGTGCGGTTTTTAAGTTGAGAACTGAGAGTCTTTCATCTAAACCGCTGCAGCACTTGCACATGGATCTCTTTGGTCCTACTCGCATACAAAGTTTGTCAGGTAAGAGATATGGATTAGTCATAGTGGATGACTACACTAGATTTTCCTGGTTGTTTTGTTTAGCAAATAAAAATGATGCTTTTGTTCACTTTGAAGAACTTTTCAATAAAATCAAACTACAAGGTGAACATAATATCATTACAATTCAGTCTGACCACGGGGGAGAGTTTGAGAACTCTTCATTTTCTGAATTTTGCTCAAAAGAGGGAGTGACTCACAAATTCTCTTCTCCCAGGACACCGGAGCAGAACGGAATTGTTGAGAGAAGAAACAGGTCAATAATTGAAATGGCCAGGACTATGCTGATTGAGAGTGGACTTCCAAGGAGATTTTGGGCTGAAGCTGCGAATACTGCATGTTACATTCTGAACCGAGCCTTGGTAAGACCTACTCATAGGAAAACTCCTTATGAACTTCTCAAGGATAAGCAGCCAAACATTTCTTATTTTAAAGTTTTTGGCTCGAAATGTTTTATTCACAATAATGGTAAGAATGGTTTGGACAAATTTGAAGCTAGAAGCTCACCTGGAATTTTTCTCGGATATTCAGAAACCTCAAGGGCTTACAGAGTGTTCAATAAAGATGCTCAAACTGTTGAAGAAACACCGCATGTAGTGTTTGATGAAAATGATTCCTCTAACAAAGTGATGAATGATGACAGGGAGCCATCTAATGAGGGAGATTTCTTGGAGAGAATTGAAGAAGAAGAGATGCAGCCAGCTGCTCAACCAGAAAACTCACAGCAGGAAGGAGCAGCTGAAGTAGGTGAACCCTCAGGTGAGATAATATTTCACAAAGACCACCCTAGTGAAAATGTCATAGGCAATTTGCATGATCCTCCTAGGACAAGGTCTCATTTTAGACTTGTCCAAGAACAGGACTTAGCTGCATTGGTATCTCAGGTGGAACCCAAATCTGTGGAAGAAGCCTTAAAACATGAATCTTGGGTATCCGCCATGTGTGAGGAATTAAATCAATTTGAGAAAAATATTGTATGGGAACTAGTTCCCAGACCTGATAACACTCATGTCATTGGCACTAAATGGGTTTTCAAGAATAAAGTTGATGAGAATGGAGCTATTTCTAGAAACAAAGCAAGACTTGTAGCTCAAGGCTACAGTCAGGAATTTGGTGTGGATTTTGAGGAATCCTATGCCCCAGTGGCTAGGATGGAAGCTATAAGAATTCTACTTGCATTTGCATGCTCTAGGAACATTCGGCTGCAGCAGATGGATGTCAAAAGCGCATTCTTAAATGAGTTATTGAAGGAAGAAGTATATGTTGAACAACCTCCAGGTTTTAATTTCTCTGTTCAGTCTAACATGGTTTTTAGGTTGAATAAAGCCCTCTATGGATTGAAGCAGGCTCCCCGAGCCTGGTATGAGAGACTTTCTGAATTCCTCTTGAGCAAGGGCTACACTCGAGGTAAGGTTGATCAAACCCTCTTCACCAAAAATCTCGGAAAGGATTTAATAGTGGTCCAGGTATATGTTGATGATATTATCTTCGGATCTAACAATTCAAAACTGTGTAAAGAATTTTCTGAATCTATGTCTCATGAATTTGAAATGAGTTTAGTTGGCGAACTAAAGTATTTTCTTGGGCTGCAGGTCAAACGGATGGAGGATGGTTGTTTCATAAATCAAACCAAGTATACTCTGGAGATGCTGAAAAGGTTTGGAATGACCAATCTCAAGACTATCTCAACACCCATGGGCACCAACTCCTCACTGGATTCAGACGAAAAAGGTAAAGAGGTGGATTCTAAACTATATAGAGGTATGATCGGTTCACTCCTCTACTTGACAGCATCTAGGCCTGACATTCAATTTAGTGTAGGGATGTGTGCCAGATACCAGGCTAGGCCTACTGAATTGCATTTGGGAGCTGTAAAAAGAATCTTTAGATACTTATCTGCTACCCATGATCTAGGTCTTTGGTTTCCTGCATCATGTAGTTTAGATCTCATTGCATATACAGATGCAGATTATGCAGGATGTAAATTGGACAGGAAAAGTACTAGTGGTCACTGCGAATTTTTAGGAGGGTGCCTAGTCTCTTGGGGATCCAAGAAGCAACACTCTGTGGCTCTTTCTACTGCTGAAGCTGAGTATGTGGCAGCAGGGAGCTGTGGCACACAGGTTATATGGATAAAACACCAGCTTCTGGATTACTCTGTTGAGCTAGGTTGCACTTCCATCTTTTGTGATAATACTAGTGCTATGAACATTACAAAAAATCATGTACTTCACTCTCGAACTAAACACATCGAAATCAGGCATCATTTTATTCGAGACGAAGTAGCTAGGAAGACCTTTGAGTTGATCCATGTTGGCACTAACTCACAAATTGCAGATATTTTCACTAAGCCACTGGATACTGAAAAATTTAGCACATTGCGCAGAGAATTAGATATTTACAGGATTTCATGATTGAATATTTGATCTCTGAATAATCTGTCATGTGCTCTTATGCTTATCTATGCTCATTATCTGTTGTTGAAAATAACCTCAGTATGAGTGTTTGCTGATTCACGCGTATTGATTGATATCACTTTGTTTTCTTTGAGGTGTTTTGAGGTTTGTCTTGGTTAAGTCTGAGTTGGAGTCAAGGTCTCAGGGGGAGCTAGATTAATAATAGGAGTCATGCTCTTTTGGCTAAATCTGAACATACTTTGAACGGACTTTTGCTGACCTTATAAGAGAATCAGTTTGAGTAGGTGGATAAAAGAAATTTTTGAATGTTTTATCCGTTAAGACTGTTCATCTAATTTCTTGTTGGAATTTCAGCTGTTAGTCCCACTGAGATCAAAATCTGAATTCAAGACTATCTTCCTACACTGTAACTGACTTCTGATCTAGCCAGTACATCATACCTACTTAGTCTAGTTGAGTCCGAAATGAGGTATATAGTGTTTTTGTCTGAAAAACTTTGGAGCTGGTGTATTGTTCTCAAACTGAATCAAGACTAATTTACAAGGCTTCAAGTGCAGTTTAATGAAAAATTCATGAAAGAAGTTTTACAAATCTTGTTATCTGTTCATTGAGAAACTGGGACTTTCATCAATGAAGTGAAAGAATTCCATGTCATGAGATGGCAGTAAATCAGGCTTAATTAGCTGTCTTGATCATACAGAGCTATGGTATATATCTGGTTAGTAACTGGGGTGTCTGGCCTCTGGTAAAGGTGTCACATTAATGTCAACACCAGTTAGAATACTATCTCTGTCCTCTTGTCAGAAGGGGTAATGTGGTCTTGCCACCAAGTAATTGGGGATTCCTGCCTCTAAACAAGATGTCTCCCTAATGTCAAAGGTGTACTTGACAGATTTACCTTTGATCTTGACCATCTTTGAAATATTTTCTCCCTCTTGGTATCAAGATCCTACTCACTTAGCATTTAGGTCTTGGTTTGTTTGTTTTCAATACCACATGTCTTTGTTTTCCTGACTTCCTTGCTTTATACACTCTGAGTAAAGACTTACTCTGACCATACTGGTATCTTGTACCTTACTTGCTTAGAATCTAGTTCTGTGTATGGAGCGGATCTTCATTCACCATTTTGCACACAGTCTGACTAACTGATCCTCAAAATTCTCACATAAAATTAATGGCTTTCTTAATTGTCTAAACATCTCAATAACTTTCCTTCATCAGCCATACTCTCAATTGTTTTCTCTCCACTGTCAGCAAGTTTCTTTTCATGATATCTTCAGACCTGCCCCTAGTTTTGATGATGTCAAAGGGGGAGAGTGTCTTCATAGTGTTTTGCTGTTGTGTTTTGCTGAGGGGGAGCGAAAGATAAGTGCCCTGAGTTATCTAGTCAGAGGAAGGCAGTTGTTGTGTTCAGGGGGAGCTCTTGGGAGTCGTCAGAGGAGGCGAGTGTGTTGTGTGTCTGCATTGCTTATCTTCATATAATCTCATTGCACGTCATCTCTGTTATTTAATATAGTGTTGCCATCATCAAAAAGGGGGAGATTGTTGGATTTTTGTGACTTCCCTAGTGTTTTGATGATGAGCATCACTATGCTAAATATTGTCATTTTAAATCAGATATCATGAGTAATGTTATGCATTCGAACTTTCCATGATTAACAGGAAAAACTGCTATGAGATAATACCCTGCATGTCCGTACTGTTCCTTTCATACTTCGTGTTGGTTGTGTTCACTTCACTTCGTGTTGTCTTTTTGTACATCGTGTTGTTCCAACTATGTTTGTTGGTTGTCTTCGTGTCGTTATTTGTTCCATCGCGTGCTGAACACTGCGGCACCTCGTGCTGCTTTCTGTACCACCTCGTGTCGCTCCATCTGTGTCACCCCTATGTCTTCGAGTCTTATGTTCGTTCCAAGTCTATACAGCCTCATCTTTACCTTCGTTCCAAGCCAAAGTCTACACATTGTCTTAGCGTCATGCTTCAGTCGTCAAAGTCCATACAGTGGCCTTCAAGCTTTCCAAGTCTATTCTTTGGCAGCTGTACTTTGAAGTCTATACATTGGTCTTCACTTCAAGTATGTACAGCCATTGTCTTGCCAAAGTATATACGTTGTGAACCCTCAAGTCTGTACAGACTTTGCCTTGTTCAAGTCTGTACATCGTCCAGTTCTTTGACAAGTCTATACCTTGTGAAAGTCCATACATTCGATTGCGTTGCCTTGAAGCCGTTCCAAGTCTATACATCCAGTTGAACGCAAAGTCTTCACATCGCCTCATCATATGAAGGCTGTACGTTGCAAGTGTCCGTCTTGTTTTGTGACCACACTTCGTGTCAGTTTCTGTTTTCGTCTTCGAGTTGGTTTCAGTCCATGTTATTTTCGTGTCGTCCTCGTCTTCGAGTCGTTCGTTAGTTCGAGCAATCTTGTATTCGAGTCGTGTTTTATGTCTTCGTGTTATCTTTTGTGTTTTTATGTCTTCGTGTTGCTTCCTTCTATCCTCGTCCAGGTTTCCTCTGATCGCGTGTCTTACTACCCTTTTAATTCCGTGCTATTTCCTTTTTACCTCGTGTTGTTCTCATCTGACTTCGTGTCGTTCTCTTTGTAGTGTCAGCTTTATTATTGTGTATCTCGTGTCGTTCTCTTTCTACCTCGTGCTGTTTTCATCTGACCTCGTGTCATTCTCTCCTTGTCTCGTACTGTAATAATCTTGTGTATCTCGTGTCGTTCTCAGTAAAGTGCATCTCGTATTGCTATCACATACCTCATGCAGTTTTAGTTCTTGTGGCCCTGAGTTTTAATGGTTTTTAATTCTTTGCAGGAGAGGAAGAAAAAACAAAAAGAAGAAGGTGGTCCGAGGAAGAACATTCACCGGTGTCTGGGCTGCACGTGATCTGATACTAAAGGAACCAATGCTATAAGGGCACGTGGCAAGAAGGTTCTGGATCGAGCGCGGGAAGCACACGCCTTGCATGCACCGTCCTGATCGCTTATAAAAGCACTGCCTCATCATCTACGAAAAGCTGGAGCTCTGAGGTTACAGTAAAGAAAGTTGAGTGAGAGCAGAAGAGAAAGAGCCTCCCTGAGAAACTAGAGTGTTCCAGTTGAGAGAGAAGAGAGAGCAGGAGAGTGATCAGAAGATGGGTATTGACTTACGGATCAAATCCGAAGTCTGCTGCTCAGTTTGAGCTACATTGTTTCCAGTTTCTGAATTTTGGATTCCTTCTTTCTTGTTTTCGTTTCTTATATGTTTTTCCTTCTTGATTGAGAGTTCTCTGTGTTACCTCCTGGTGTTCAGGGGAAGAGAGAGACGTGTTCTCTCTGGTTTACTTGCAACAGAGGTTGCAGTAGTGTTCCCTCTCGTAGAAGAGGTGTTCCCTCTGGGATTCAGAGGAAGAGAGACCTTGGTCTCTGGTTCTAGTGACTGCAGATCACTAGTGTTCCCTCCGGTTGGAGGAAGAGGAAATTGTTTCCTGGTTTCTAGGGACTTGACGTCCTTAGGGTTCCCTCGGGTGTGGAGGAAGAGGGGAGGGTGTTCTCCTGGTGAAGCTGTGAATCAGCAGTTGTCGCAGACTGAGTCTGCTTTGCTAGCAGTGCTAGTGGAAGCCTCACTTCGATTTGAAGTGAGGGGTGGACGTAGGCAGACTGGAGATCTGACCGAACCACCTTAAAAACCTCTGTGTACTTGTGTGATTGTCTGTGGTGGTTCTTGTGGTGTGCCTTCTATCCACTCGAGCTATTGTCCGCACTGCGGTTTTTGTGGGTTCAACTCCGAGATTGCTTGTTTTCAGTGAATCACTCTTCAGTAATTTTTAATCGGTTGAAAACAGTGATCTATTCATCCCCTCCCCTTCTAGATCACTTTATATTTCTCGTATCAGAGAAAAAAGTCAAAAAGGGTCACCTCAATAAATGTCATTCCCCAGACTGAGGACATGGTTTTCATAGTTTATAATGCTCAAGAGAAGCATTAGTTTGCAAACAAAAATCAACACCCATAAACAGACATATGGAGTAGATTCAGTCTAGACATGGCTGTTTCTGGAATTACATGGTCTTCTGAAAATATCTCATTTGATATATTATTCTTTACATTTAAATAGACAAAGCTATCTGTAGAACTTTCCCTTTTGTGAGGAGACAGGTGTAATATATACATTTTTTGTTTGTTCTGACTATGTGATTTGTCTATTTTATAGCTTACTTTTAGGTGGATTGCAAGAAAGGAACCACTTCTAGCTGGTACCTAATGCAATCAAACTCTTGTGCAATGCCTTTTTATGCATTTCATAAAAATAATAACTGTGTCCACCTAGAATATAACAAAGTTAAACTCTAGTTTGATGACTCTTGTAGGAAATAACATTTCACTTTGGGTTGGTTTTTAAGAAAAATAATAGTCATGATCTGGCTAGCATATGACACAAGCAAACTCTATTTTTATATGGTAGCATCATCCATCCAATGCAAAGTTACTTTGTCAGTGTACAGTCATAAGGTTTGTTATCATGAAACAAGATATAATCTAATAAAAGGGCAGACAAACTAATAAAGGAAAGTGTCATTCATGCAGCCAGCATTTCACAGTAAATGGCACAATACGAACAGAAGTAGTATCAATATTACTTCCTAGTGAATGTAAGTACTGCAGTCAAAGACAGACTCCGAAGAGAAAGGAAGGCAGGAAAAACAAGAGAGGATACTGCTCTGATTTGGCATCGGTAGTATTTGTGTTGCTAACAGTTTGAAAATAGAGTGTATCTGATTGACAAAAAATGAGTATAAAGAG
Source organism: Amorphophallus konjac (assembly GCA_022559845.1). Taxonomy (NCBI): domain Eukaryota; kingdom Viridiplantae; phylum Streptophyta; class Magnoliopsida; order Alismatales; family Araceae; genus Amorphophallus; species Amorphophallus konjac. The sequence goes on from JAHNEJ010000300.1 coordinate 105,147, forward strand.
AAGTATGTTTATTTGTTTCCTATTGTGAGAAAAAAAGAAAGTGTATGTTGCATCCGAAATTGTTCTCGAAATATTTCGAGAATTTTATTATGACACAATCGATGGAAATATGGCGTAGCGTCAACTCCGTCGAATTACGGAGTACCTCCGTGATTTAGGGTCCATTGGCCCGACTACACAACCACAAATGGCGTCACAGCAATGGTAATTGGGAAAAAAATATGCATGCAAACCTGTCGAAGTGGCCAAGCAAGTGTATCACACGGCACGGACGGGCGCAAAGATTCTTCCCCACGCGGCGATGCACAACCCAACAACAAATAAGACGCTCCTTCGTCCTCACACGAAGCTCCACCAACGTAGTGCTGCCACGCGGCGAGAGGTGGACCTCGAGGAGCAATATATATTTTCTCCTCAACCCAGGGCGACAAAAACGGGGGAAAGCGACGTCAAAAGGGGCCAAAAAGCATGCCCGGGGGCCAAACGACCCCTCTGGGGCGCAAGCGGACCGGAGGAGGGGCCGCGGCCACCCCGCGGGGCCGGTGGGGCCGGCTGACCCCGCTGGCCTCCCAGCAGAGTCGCGCGACCCCGCTGGGTCCCTTTCCTCATTTGACCCCCCCTCTGGGTCCCGTGTCTTCAAAAAAAAGGGAAAGAAAGAAAAAAAAAAAGAGGGAGAGGGGTCAAAAAAGTTTTTTGCCACCCCACCTTGACAGAAATAGGGGTTTTTGCACCCCACCTTGACAGAACCAGAGTATTTCTCCACGTTTTTGTCAACCTGGGTCCTCATGTCTTCTATAAATAGACCCCCAAGGGTCCAAGTGAAAAAAGAAAGGAACAGAGGGATACGAGAAGAAAATTGCCAACGCAAGGAGTTGTTCTGTTTGTTTGGCCTTCGAGGGGTAAGTCCCCGGGCCTTATGGATATGTCCCCCCTAAAGGGGTGTTTTTGTAATTACGCCCCTCAGTGGGTCATGTTTGTAATTATGTCCCTCAGCGGGCCATGTTTGTAAGTTTCTACGCCCCGGGGCGACTAATTAAGTAGTTCTGCCCATATAATGGAGGAATTATGAAAACGTCCCTCCCAGTTTGCGAGAAACAAAATGTCCTGTCATTTGCAGTTATACCCTGCAACTTTTGTAATTGAGACTACGTCCCTACCTCCCGTGTTAGTACGGATCTTTGTACAGTCGACAACTCGTCGACAACCCTTGTACCCATTTGGGCTATAAATGTATCCAGTGTGCTCTACAAATTTCCTTTGTATGTCAATCGGGAAAAATTATAAGAAAACCCCTTCGACTCGTGAGAATTGCATTTATACCCTTCCTTCGGCTAAGTTGACACGTGTGAGTCTTCCTTGAAGCCCCTTGTCATTCCTTTGGTCTGAAGACATTGTCAGCTCAGTCGACACTTGGGTGCCACCTTAGTTTGGATCCACCTAGGGTTTGGTAAAATTACCAAAATATCCATGTGATCTGAAAATGACCTAGTAGCCCCCAAAATCCTCCAGAAATGGTCTCAATGCCTTGGGGAGTCGGGAACCCTATCATACTTTCTTTTCAACCCTAAAATCTCAGGAATACCCTTGCTTTGGTAAAATTACCAAAATACCCTCGGGGTCTAGAAAACATCTTTTCACTTCAAAAGTGCCTATGGCTTTCGCATACTCGTATCCTTACTCCTAAATCCTAGGGTTTTGTCCAGACTTAAACCCTAATTTAGTCAACATGGTGGTGGTGAATGAATGGACGCTATGAGCCTTCCGAGTGAGAGTGACCTCGACATCAAAACCTATGGAGAGGACTTTGGGATTTTCTTTGACAGTCAAACAAAGGTGTTCGGACGTTAGGCCGATGTAAATCAACACTGATTCCGGTCAGTGGGGAGAGGTCCAGCACCCGAACCCAAATTGTCTGATATTATGCGCACCCACGGAATAAACCTCTACACATAGGGGGAATGTTTGTTTTCAACAAGAACATTTTTATTGTTTATTTTTTTATGTGAAAAATTCTGTGTTCCACAGCGTAATATCTCTTGAAGGCTTGAAGCACCTCGTAAACACACATATTGGTGTCAATTGATTTTTGCAGCCTGCCACTTTGCCACACTTATCTTTTCTGGCCAGCTGCGGCAGTATTATCTTAAGGGTTCTTTATATCCATAGCATTCCCCTTCTTAATTATCTTTTTTCATTATTTATATCTGGGCATTTTCAGTTGCTTTCATCTTCTTCTTAACTCCTTACTGAATCTTGACCCCCCTCACCCATGAAAGGTTTTGATAGCCAATCTGTTGGTAACACAGACGCTACCTTAAGACTGCCATCCATTCCATCCCACTTGCTAGTTGGCACTTATGCAGGTCTGCATGTACCTTTTATTTTAATCTGACCTTAATGGCTTCAATTTGGAAGTTATAGCGTCCATTTTGATTTTTCAATGTGGCGTCAGGCTTCTCACTTCTGCACTAGTGTGGAAAGAGAGACCTTTTCAACATGCTAGCGGAAAACTTAACTGTGTTATGTATGGTACAAAAAATGAACTGCATTGAGAATCAAACTACCAATGTGGTTAGTTTGGCTTCAGTTTTCAATACCTGAATTATGTTGTGTCCCATCCTTAGGCTTAACTTTCAACAGATTCCATAGTTGTTGCATCTTAGCTTCCCATTTTATGTAAAGAGTTTTAGAGATGCAAGATTTGGTGATTAATAAGATGGGATGCCTTGTTTTGGAATCGATTTACATGTACTCAGGAACTTCTTATGTATCACCCTCATATGGTTCTCTCTGATTAATTTGCTGATGCTGTTGCCCCCTCTATTGCAGATTTTAGAAGCTTACTCATGCCTTCAGACTGGTTAGTCTAAATTTTTTTCTGCTATATAGATTTTCGAAATTTCATAGATTGCAAACTCCTGAATCAATAAGTGAACTGATACTTTTAGAACTTTCCGTCATTCTTTTCATACTGCTTGTGAACTGTTGAATTCTCTGTCTGTTAGATGCAACCGCCCTCGTTAATCTACTACATTAGGATCTTTTTGGCTTATGTCAGAGATGTTTGCCATTTGTTCTTTGTGCGACCATCTTTGGAAAATCTTCACCTTCTGCTCTGTTCTATGTTTGTGTTCCACTCTTAGAATCTGCTGTCTTCTCTGTAAATTTTAGAAATGCGTCAAACATATTGGATTTCTGATCAATAAGTTTCCATCCCTTCCATGTGGTGAACATAGACAAAGAAATAATAGCTATGAACTTCTAATCTTTTTATAGGATATTTTTACTTCCCTGCTTTGAAGTTTATGATTTCCAATTATAAGCTCTAACCTTTTTCAACTAGCTAAATATTTGTGAAAATTTACAAAATGGCAACTAGTATTACTAGTTCAAACTTCTAACTAATTATGAGTTCTAATTAGTACAAATCTTGAGAGAACTGTTATGATCCCTCCATATTTTGATGATAACACAGTCCATTCATATTGTTTATGTGCACAGAATAGTTCAATCTGAAAATTCCAAGTGTTCAGGTTGCTGAATGTCAATCTTTGATGGAGAATTTAATTAGTGTTTGGTCGAGTTTGGAGATGGATGATTAATGTAATGTGTTAAGGTTATTCAACTCTTCACAACGAGCCCAAGATCATGAAGTTTGGATGTGTGCGCTGCAAGTTTTGACGCTTCTAAGATGACAAGCTCATGCAATCAACGGTTCTCTGGAGGTGTCGACACCCTGGGTACAGGCTGCAAACCAGAATGGATCTAGGCGAATCTGGGCTATCTTTTGCGCAATTTTCTTGGTTGATCTCGACCATTCCTTGGTCTGGAAACTTTCTAGGATGATCCTAGGGTGCCATAAGAATATAAAAACATCTTTTTGAGAAGATTGTGTGTGTTGCTGTGCTGCTATGTTTGGTGCCCTGGTTCGTCTGGTTCTTCATCTCTTGAAGCCTCTCTTGTGCTAGAACATGAAGGGCGACCCAAGAAACTCTCCATTGACGATCTACTACCAGATTTGCTTTCTTCACTTGATATAAACCTGAGCTTTTGTAGTGTGTGTGTGTGAGTTTGAGGGCCCTACTCCAAGGGTGCATGTGCTAAGGCATGTGTGTGTGTATGTGTTCGGCGATCTACTACCAGATTTGCTTTCTTCACTTGATATAAACCTGAGCTTTTGTAGTGTGTCATAAAATGTGTGTGAGTTTGAGCGCCCTACTCCAAGGGTGCGTGTGCAGATTTTTTAGTGGAGAATACCCAAGAGATCATGGAGAGAGGATGTAGGTCAGCACTTTGCTATATCGAACCTCTATAAAATGGCACTGTCCCTATGTGATTGGCTCCATCTCTTCTACCTCCTTTCTTTGTGATTGTTGTTTGTGAGTTTTGCATTGAACTGTAAAAAGTTGTCAACACCCAATTCAATTTTTTAGTGGTGAATACCCAAGAGATCGTGGGGAGAGGATGTAGGTCAGCACCTTGCTGTACTGAACCTCTATAAAAATTACACTATCTCCTTATATGATTGGCTCCATCTCTTCTACCTCCTTTCTTTGTGATTGTTGTTTGTGAGTTTTGCATTGAACTTTAAAAAGTTGTCAACACCCAATTCACCCCTCTTGGGTGTGTTCCATAACTCCAGACCTTCAAGATCAATATGTAAAAGGTTCGAATTCATAAGTAGCATGCCCCTTCCTCTTGTATCATCTTTTTTAATCCTACAAAGGCTGGCTCCGAACATATTTTACTTTGGCAAGGCAAGGGCATTATGATTTCTGTTCAACCACCAAGAGGATATTTACAAGAAGTCCATTGATAACTCGTGCCTTGTAACGTCCCAGGTTTTTCGGATATTTTTCTGATCAGGATCCGTGGATTTCGGATCGTCTTTTCGTGGGTTGTGGATCGTGTCCGAGTGAGCTTCGAACTTTTTATACCGGATTGTCGAACCCATTGGAGGTGTGCCCGTGAATTTCCTTGGGTCCGTGGCGTTGTGAGGAGCACGCCGGTAATTTTTTGGAATTTTTAGAGCACCGTTGTGGGTCCCTGGTCGCGTTTTGGGTTTTACGCGTGTTTTTGTCTGTCGGACCTACGGAACGCCGTGCAGGTTGAACCGTTGCGTTCTCCGACTCTGGGACGGTACCAGAGCGTTGTGGGTTTTTCGAGCATCGCGGAGGTAATTTTTCCTAATTTTTAGAATTTTCTGAAATTTTTGGATTTTTCCTATATAAACCCTCCCACCCCTCTCTCTCCTCTCATTTCTCACTCTCTCCTTCTCTCTCTTCTCCCACGCTCTCCTCTCACTCTCTCCTCTCCGGCGGCCGACGGACCGAGGCGGGGGCGACGCGGGCGAGGAGGACGGCGAGGGTGGGTCGAGGATCGAGGGACGGGGGCGCGGTGAAGCCGGTTCGTGAGCGTGAGGCACTGGCGGGATTTTCGTGGGCGTTTCTTCGTGGATTGGCGTCCACGGTGCGTTGAATTTTCGGTGGAGGTAGGGAGATGGACCCTCAGCTCGTGCACTTCGCTTTCCGCGAGTTTGGTAGCCCGAGGCGAGCCGAGTGGGGTTCTTTTCGCGTTTTGGGAAAAATGCATGTTTTTGGGGAGTGCGCCGGATCTAGCGTTCTAACCGTGTTTTTGGGCTTAGAATGAGTCCTCTTGGTGCTAGAGAGGTTGGGGAAGGGTTTCCCCTTTGTTTCCCCTTCACCTGGGGGTGAACGGGGCGTGGAATGGATTTCTTCGCGGTTTCCGCCGTTTTCAGGTGCGGACTGAGAACGCGCTCGCCTAGGTGGGCGCGATCTTGGAGAATGCGCCGCCTCGATAGAGCGCGTTCATCGGGGAAGATGAGCAGTAAGGTGATTTTTATCGCGCTATAGGAGGGTAGCGCGTTCTATTCTTATCGCGCTATAGGTGTATAGCGCGTCCGTCCTTATCGCGCTATAGGTAAGTAGCGCGTTCAGTTTTGAACGCGCTATAGGAGTATAGCGCGTCCGTTCTTATCGCGCTACAGGAGTATAGCGCGTTCTGTTCTGAACGCGCTATAGGAGGGTAGCGCGACCAGTCGGACAACCCAAGGCGGGTAGTCTACGGCTGATCGTGCCTCCCTTGGCCGTGTGTGTCTCGTGCACCCCGTGGAGTTCCGTGACCGTGTTTCTGGGTGTCTGGAGGTACCGTGTTACCTCGACTAGCATGCCCGTGGGCTTGGTGGGTCCGGCTGACCCCAGGTGTTCCGGGCTTCCGTGTTCTTGCTAGATCGAGTCACCGTATATCGGTGTGAGTGCGGTGAGGTTTCCCCGCACGTCATGGTTTCTCTGGAAGGTGGTTTCCGAGTGGGCCATGTGTGTGGCCTTGGACTGTGAGTCCAGTCAACCAGCCTTGGGCTGGAGGTCTCCATGTGTCCCTGAGACGAGGGATTACCTTGGTGGCTTGTGAGCTGCCTCGGTATCCGTGCTACCGTAGTTTCTGACCTAGGCATAGGGTAGATTGACGACGTGGAGCTGTCCCTGTACGACGGTCTTGACCCTGAGTCTCGTGACTCAAGGACCGTTGGGTTCATTAGGTCTAGTGGACCATCCAGAGTCTGGTGGCGTCGTGCCACCTATTACTCCGTGTTACTCGCAGTGGGTGCGTGAGTGGCTTTCCGTGTTCACGTTTAAGTGACCTCCCACTAGTCGTAGCCTTCTTACGACACGCGTGTGCTGACCCACCTGGGAGTGGTGGAGCGGCTTACCCGAGAGAGACGGTTTTAGGCTGGTTACCGTAGGGCCCCCACGCGCAACTGAGTCCGGGCTTCGGGGGAAGAAGCAGCTAGAGGACATGCCTAGGGCGTATGGCCTGAGTGTACGCACGGAGTTGGGGGCGTCGGACAGCGCTGACGATTGCGACCCCAACTAGTCCTTGTTCGTGGTACTGGTTACTGTGTGTCTCTATCTCCGCCTGGGGCGTCGTAGCGAGACACCTGAGACTGTGAACTAAGTCGTCAGTGGACGCATCCGGCCTTGCTTCTGGTGGGTAGTGCTCCCGTCACGTGACGTGAGTTTCCTCGTGAGTCGAGTTTCGCTTCACGTCTGCGAGACGTGATTTTGCGTGCAGTTCTCGGGTGTTTTCCCAATGTCGCAGTCTAGGGGTTCTGGTGAGCGTCACCGAGGGCTATTCCCCCTAGGCAGCGTGAGTTCCCGACAACGTGGTCGTTTTCCTAGTAGCGTGACTAGGGTGGTTCGTAGTCTGGTGGTCTCTCGACTGTGAGATCGGGGTACGCGTTTTCCTGTACAGTAGGAGTAGCTGTAGCGCCGAGGTTTTACCGGCCACCGGTTGCTGTTCCTGTTGTTACTGTTGTTCTTGTCGTTGCTACTTTCCGTTACCGCCGTTGTTCTCGGTTGGGGTTCCGTGGGATCCCTACTGAGCCAGTGACAGGAGGCTCACCGCTGCGTTTCAGGTGCGGCGGTTCTTCCTCGAGATTGGAGGGTGTTGTACGGAGGTTCTTAGTTGCCAGCTCGCCGGGCCGAGTGTTCACTTGGCATGTGGTACGTTTTACTACTTTAGACTGTACTTTCTGTTGGACTGGACTCTGTTGTAGTAGTTGTTTATTTATTTCTGTTAATTGTTGAATTGTCCTGCTTTATTTCCTATTTCCTTGTACCTCCACACTCCTTTTTAGCCCTTCCGAGCCCCGGCTCGTGGGCGGCAGGCCAGGATTCGAATGGTATCGGGTTCCTTTCCTGGTATCCTGATCTTGGGTCGCCACAGTTGGTATCAGAGCGTGGTTGTGGACATACATGCGAATTCGAGATATTGCAGTGATCAGAGTCCGTAAGGTCCAGTACAGTCGGCAGCTGACATAGGGTTTTGTGTTTATTTTTCGTTTCGTTTCGTTTCTCGCGTGAGAGCTTGAGGGCGCGGCGTCGGCGCTGTGAAGGTGGTTGTTGTTCGCGGCTTTCGTGCCAGCGTGGGGTCTGAGGATAGAGGTCGAGAGCTTTCTCCCTTTGATGGTGGCCCCGGTGGTGCAGTGTTGGACAGAGGTTGTCGACAGGTGCGTTGCTGTGGTGTCGCGTTCGAGAGATCTGCAGCGAGGTGAGGTGGCTGGTGAGGATTGTTCGTGGTTAAGTGGCCGTGAGCGTGCTCTGAGGGAGCTGTTATAGAGTCTGGCCACTCTAGCTCGAGGATTATCCAGCCCCTGAGGTGTTAAGGTTGTGGTTTGAGGTGTCAGAGCGGGTTCTCTGGTCGAGAATTGTGTCCGGGTGAGTGGAAGGTCTTCTGTTGAGCTGCTGATTTGTCGAGCCTGGTGTTCTTGTCATGCTCTGTGGCGTCAGAAATGACGTGCCGGTTCCGGTTGTCTTTGCGGATTTCGAGGCAGGATTGGGCGGAGATGCCCCAGTAAGTTCTTGCTTCTACTCTTCTGCGTGCGAATGGGTTGTGTTCGCCCAGGATTTGGCTCGAGATGTGAAGGTTCCGTGGCGAGTTTGGGACTCGAGGATGAGTATTGGTGGTTGCCGGCTATGGCTCGTGTTGCGGCTCTTGGCGTGGCGTGTTGCAGTTCGAGGAATTGCAGCGGTGGTGCATCGAGAGATGCTGCGATCGTGGTCCGACGGAACATTTGGCGAGTGTTGTCGGAGGAGCTGACCTGACGGAGGTGATGGTTTTCTTGGTGTTGGGAGGTGCTGTTCCCAGCATGTGCGAGGTTTGAAGTCAGGTTAAGCGTGGAGTTTTCCTTCCGTTGGTCGGAAGTGTATTGAGTTTTCCCTTGGTTGGTGGAGGTCGCGTTTTGGCTAAGGTTCGTTGTCTTGCATCGTGTGCCCGGATTGGTTGGTCTCTGTGTGCCATGAAGGCCGTGCGAGACACGTCCTGTGTTTTGGCAAGGTGGTTGCCTGTGAGAAGCGTTGTCCGTCCCCTGCTGCGTAAGGGTGTTGGCACTGTTCCGGAAGGATGAGCGCCAGTTGGGCGATGTTTTTAAGAATTTGCAGTTGGTGTTATGGTTCCGGATGTGTGGAGGATCGGAGCCTGTGGAGTTGCAGAGGGTTGTCGGGATGGTGGATCCCGAGTTGTCGTTGTGGTGGCTGTGCATGTGGATCAGAGTGCGCGGATCGTAGCGTTGGTTGCTGCTGGTGGATTTCTGAGGAAGTGTAGAGCAGCGGAGGATTGGTTCCTCGATATGCGTTCTCTTCGGTTGTGTGAGGCGTGTTGTTGCCGTGCCGTTACTTCAGATCTTGTGGTTCATGGCACTGGCAGGTGGAGAGTTGGGGAAATATGTTGGCGAGGTTGCCGCATGAGTACCCTGTTCTTGCGTTGGAGGTTGCGTTCGCGGATGAGATCGTGTTCTGGAGAAGTGTGCCGTAAATCGTAAGAGGTTGTGTGTCCCGTGGCTCTATGATAGGAGCGGAATCGGGATTGGCAGGCGTCCTCTTGGATTAATTGAGACGGAGGTCTTGATGAGATAAGATTTGATGAGACAGGACAGTGGATGATGCCTGTGCAAGGTCCGTGAAGAGAGGTTGACGTGGAATGGTGGTCCCTGGTCTGCGACCAGCAAGGGAGGATTCCCCGTAAGTCTGAGTCGAGTGACGTGAGGACCGAGGGGAGATCTTGTTATGTGGTTTCGCAGTGCTCCCCTGAGACAGTAGAGTTGGCGTGAGGTTCGAGATCGGCTGCGGTGTCTGAGTGAGGTTTTGGCTGAGAGGCGGTGTTCGTCTGTGGAAAGTCAACGGATGACTTGCTGAGGTTTGGAATGTTCCCTTCGGATTGGGAGGAGGACCAGGAAAGAAGGAAGAACCTGAGTAAGGGGAGGTTTCCCGTTGAGGAATGTCTGGCGACCAGTGGATGGTCTTTGACAGACAGAAGGTGCTGGTGGTTGTGGTTCAAGAATGGCGAGAGCCGTGTGTAAGTGAGGCCTTTGGTGGCCGTTTCTGAGATGTGTTTTTCCGGATGGGATCTGGGCTTTGTCGAAGTTTGAGTTCTGACAGAGTTGGTCCCGTGCTGTTGTGGCGTTCGGCTTGCCGAGTGTGGAGTGGTCTTCGGCGTGGAGCTGACGGATTTGTGGTGGTCTGCTGGCAGAGAAGTTTGTGTTTGGTTGGTCCACCGAGCATGGGCGTTGACCGGTGGATTGGTTCTTGTGGCGAGGATTGCGTTTCCCTCGGTAGGCGAGAGGGTGGCAGCGATGCCGTGGTTGGTTCTGTGCAGCTGAGGTGATACCAGACCAGTGTTTTTGTTGTTATGCCTGCTCTGAGGACCGATGTGAGTGCGGTGTGCAGAGCGAGGTATTGTCCGTGATTGAGGTCTGGCGGTATCTCTCGTGATTGGTGCTTTCGCGTGAATCGAGATTTTCTGTGCTGGGGCTCTGACAACGTTGTCAGTTGGTTAAGGCGTTCTTCCCCTGTGACATGGTGCTAGTCCTGAATTTCGAGGACGAAATTCTTATAAGGGAGGAGGACTTTAACGTCCCAGGTTTTTCAGATATTTTTCGGATCAGGATCCGTAGATTTCGGATCGTCTTTTCGCGGGTTGCGGATCGTGTCCGAGTGAGCTTCGGACTTTTTATACCGGATTGTCGGACCCATTGGAGGTGTGCCCGTGAATTTCCTTGGGTCCGTGGCGTTGTGAGGAGCACGTCGGTAATTTTCTGGAATTTTCAGAGCACCGTTGTGGGTCCCGGGTCGCGTTTTGGGTTTTACGCGTGTTTTTGTCTGTCGGACCTACGGAACGCCGTGCAGGGTGAACCGTTGTGTTCTCCGACTCCAGGACGGTACTAGTGCGTTGTGCGTTTTCCGAGGAGCGCGGAGGTAATTTTCCTAATTTTTAGAATTTTTTGAAATTTTCGGGTTTTTCCTATATAAACTCTCCCACCCCTCTCTCTCCTCTCATTTCTCACTCTCTCCCTCTCTCTCTTCTCCCACGCTCTCCTCTCACTCTCTCCTCTCCGGCGGCCGACGGACCGAGGCGGGGGCGAGGCGGGCGAGGACGAGGATCGAAGGACGGGGGCGCAGTGAAGCCGGTTCGTGAGCGTGAGGCACCGGCGGGGTTTTCGTGGGCGTTTCTTCGTGGATCGGCGTCCACAGTGCGTTGAATCTTTGGTGGAGGTAGGGAGATAGACCCTCAGCTCGTGCACTTCGCTTTCCGCGAGTTTGGTAGCCCGAGGCGAGCCGAGTGGGGTTCTTTTCGCATTTTGGGGAAAATACATGTTTTTGGGGAGTGCGCCGGATCTAGCGTTCTAACCGTGTTTTTGGGCTTAGAATGGGTGCTCTCGGTGTTAGAGAGGTTGGGGAAGGGTTTCCCCTTTGTTTCCCCTTCACCTGGGGGTGAACGGGACGTGGAATGGGTTTCTTCACAGTTTTCGCCGTTTTCGGACGCGGACTGAGAACGCGCTCGCCTAGGTGGGCGCGATCTTGGAGAACGTGCCGCTCCGATAGAGCGCGTTCATCGGGGAAGATGAGCAGTAAGGCGATTTTTATCGCGCTATAGGAGGGTAGCGCGTTCTGTTCTTATCGCGTTATAGGTGTATAGCGCGTCTGTCCTTATCGCGCTATAGGTGAGTAGTGCGTTCAGTTTTGAACGCGCTATAGGAGTATAGCGCGTCTGTTCTTATCCCGCTATAGGAGGGTAGCGCGACCTTGAGGGCGACCAGTCGGGCAACCCAAGGCAGGTAGTCTACGGCTGATCGTGCCTCCCTTGGCTGTGTGTGTCTCGGGCACCCCGTGGAGTTCCGTGACCGTGTTTCTGGGTGTCTGGAGGTACCGTGTTACCTCGATTGGCGTGCTCGTGGACTTGGTGGGTCCGGGTGACCCCAGGTGTTCCGGGCTTCCGTGTTCTTGCTAAATCGAGTCACCGTATATCGGTGTGAGTGCGGTGATGTTTCCCCGCACGTCATGGTTTCTCCGAAAGGTGGTTTCCGAGTGGGCCATGTGTGTGGCCTTGGACTGTGAGTCCAGTCAACCAGCCTGGGGCTGGAGGTCTCCATGTGTCCCTGAGACGAGGGATTACCTTGGTGGCTTGTGAGCTATGCCTCGATATCCGTGCTACCGTAGTTTCTGACCTAGGCATAGGGCAGATTGACGGCGTGGAGCTGTCCCTGTACGACGGTCTTGACCCCGAGTCTCGTGACTCAAGGACCGTTGGGTTCATTAGGTCTAGTGGACCATCCAGAGTCTGGTGGCGTCGTGCCGCCTGTTACTCCGTGTTACTCGCGGTGGGTGCGTGAGTGACTTTCTGTGTTCACATTTAGTGACCTCCCACTGGTCGTAGCCTTCTTACGGCACGCGTGTGCTGACCCACCTGGGAGTGGTGGAGCGGCTTACCTGAGAGAGACGGTTTTAGGCTGGTTACCGTAGGGTCCCCACGCGCAGTCGAGTCCGGGCTTCGGGGGAAGAACCAGCTAGAGGACAGGCCTAGGGCGTATGGTCTGAGTGTGCACACGGAGTTGGGGGCGTCGGACAGTGTTGACGAGCGCGACCCCAGCTAGTCCTTGTTCGTGGTACTGGTTACTGTGTGTCTCTGTCTCCGCATGGGGCGTCGCAGCGAGACACCTGAGACTGTGGACTAAGTCGTCAATGGACGCATCCGGCCTTGCTTCTGGTGGGTAGTGCTCCCGTCACGTGACGTGAGTTTCCTCGTGAGTCGAATTCCGCTTCACGTCTGCGAGATGTGGTTTTGCGTGCAGTTCTCGGGTGTTTTCCCAATGCCGCAGTCTAGGGGTTCCGGTGAGCGTCAATGAGGCATATTCCCCCTAGGCAGCATGAGTTCCCGACAGCGTGGTCGTTTTCCTAGTAGCGTGACTAGGGTGATTCGTAGTCTTGTGGTCTCCCGACTGTGAGATCGGGGTACGCGTTTTCCTGTACAGTAGGACTAGCTGTAGTGCCGAGATTTTATCGGCCACCGGTTACTGTTCTTGCTGTTACTGTTGTTCTTGTCGTTGCTACTTTCCGTTACCGCCGTTGTTCTCAGTTGGGGTTCCGTGGGATCCCTACTGAGCCAGTGACAGGAGGCTCACCCCTGCGTTTCAGGTGCGGCGGTTCTTCCTCGAGATTTGAGGGTGTTGTACGGAGGTTCTTAGTTGCCAGCTCGCCGGGCCGAGTATTCACTTGGCATATGGTACATTTTACTACTTTAGACTGTACTTTCTGTTGGACTGGACTCTGTTGTAGTAGTTGTTTATTTATTTCTGTTAATTGTTGAATTGTCTTGCTTTATTTCCTATTTTCTTGTACCTCCACACTCCTTTTTAGCCCTTCCGAGTCCCGGCTCATGGGCGGCGTGCCAGGATTCGAATGGTATCGGGTTCCTTTTCCGGTATCCGGATCTTGGGTCGCCACATGCCTCTTCCTCAAGAATCATATTTTCTAATCCTACAAAGCAAGGTTCCAAACACATAATTTTACTTTGACAAGGTAAGGGCATCATGATTCCTGTTCGAATGCCAAGAAGATATCTACATTGAGTCTGTTGATGTGTCCATCATTTAGGGAAAGCATGTTTGGGCATGGCCAACTTCTCGGTTGCTGACAGAAAAGGAATTGCTCAAACAAGAGAATAGTATACATATTGTTTGGGTTATATTTACATATGCTTTTTCCAGTATTTTACATGGTGTTGTATCCCTTTAGGAATATCTTGTAATTATTCTCTCAGTTCTGTTATTAGCAATATCTACAGCTTTACCTTGTTCTTCTTCTCTTTTTTATTTTTTCTTCTTTTTCTTTCTGGTCGGGGATGGGTGTGCATGATGTTACATGGATAGTTAGCATGATGCTATGTGGACAGCTAAATTCATGGGTGGTAACACTATGATTTTCAACCTTAGAGCATTTACAGTTTCACATCCAGGCTTTTGCAGAATTTTCCAGATAATTGAAATGTTGAAATGGTTAGTGAGACTACAGGCATCTTTTACTGACTTCGTTAAAATATAATAATACTTGTAGCATCATTTGTGGAATATACTATGACTACTAAAGTCCTCCCGACTTGGTCAAGAGTTATCTTTCCCATACATAGTAGACGTGCTTGAATTTGTAGGCCACGTCAATAGTGTTTATGTAGAATAACAAATAGTGTTCAGGCGCGAATGTTATGGTATTTGCTGAAAGCTTTTATTCCCATTGCAGGTACTAGACCTGAACATTATGTGGAAGGTAACTTAGTAAACGTCCTTGCTACATGCAATTTTCAATGTTGTATCATTCGTTCCTTTGCTGATATCCTCTCCAAGTAGGTACTCATGTTCGGGTTGTGAGAAAGGGTGTTTACGGAGCCCATGGGAGAAGTAACAGTACGTTAGTTAAGGCCCCATTTCTCCTCATAATTTTCGGAACACTTGCACTTGGAGGTTTCAGTGTTGCAAGGCAAGTTTTAATTTTGAAGCATTTCGGAACTCATTATACCATGACTAAACCTGGCTTACATCATCTTCTCTTCTACTGTTTCCGCTTGTGGTCTGTTCTCAGAGCATATAAAAGGGCAAAGGAGGAATGCCCACACAACAATCCATTTCTTCCTTAGTTCTAAGCCATCTGGATGGAAATTTCGGTGAACTTTTATCTTTAGCACAATGGTGAGCATGCGTTACCGCAAGTGGGTATGCTGTTCCTGAATGATTGGGAAAATTGATCGAGTGTTCGTAGCTACAGCAGTTCACTGACCAAAGCAAGATTCTTTGCTGAATCCGATCTGGCCTTATTATGACCTGATTTCAGTGCAATGCTATTCTTTCATTTCGATTGTATTATCCTGCTTTCATGGTTTCATCCATGGCTCCCCGCACATAACCCATGTAAATATCCTGGTACAATACAGCAAACAGCTCCTTTCTGGGACATGCACACATATCTTTCTGCTATTCTGAGCTCATCAGAATCCAATCCGGATGAAAGTTACAAAATGTGACCTTACATCCAATTCTCTTTTCTTCTTCTCACGGTATGTGCAGTTTTATGCCACCTCCATAAATACTACGGTATGAAAGCTTTGCCACCCCATTTACCACTCTCATGTTGACTATGGCCAAGAGGAGGATATCCTCGAACCTAGGTTCGGTACTCCTGGGGCTATTCTTATAAATCAGATGGTGGGAAACTAATGTGACGAATGAGATGGTAAAATTTATGACACCATAGTATTTCTCATTGAAAAAAAAAATCAGACATTTGCTGGGACTTATACACATTATGCTTGTCTGACCCGCCTTTCGTGATTGGTGGGTCATGTTGCTGGCAGACTTTCTAATTTGGAGATTTTCTATGCAACTTGCAGCTTTTCTACCCCAATGTGGGGGCAATGCTGGGGCAACCACTTCACAGAGGGCAAGGATGCAGAGGATCCTCCCTCCTGTGTTCAATTAGATGATGGGCATTCCAGATTAGAGAGTCGTAGGGTACCAGCTGAGGTAATGCTACAAGTGATACCCCGGCACTAACAGGCCTCACTTTTAATGTTTAGCTGTTATTTGTTTCCATGTAATTCTTTGGTTTTAGAATCGTCGGTTCGGTTTAAAAATCATCCTATTTTTTCTAATTTCAAAACTGAAATTATTTTATTTGGATGACCTAAGGTTGCGATTTCAACTTATTTTTTCCCCGATTTGGATTTTCGGTGGATGTAGACCATAAACAAAAATAAGAGAGTGTTGACATGAGCCCATGTAATCGTATTTAAATTATTTTACAATCAAACTGATAACTTGAAAAACAAACCCTTTGATAAATAGAAAGGGTCGGTTACATATGAAAACGGTTTGCACTTTGTAGGTGAACACTCGACGTAGTGGACTTTGGCCAAGCGTCACGTAGAAAACATCTTCGGAGCAAGAGCAAGATGACTGATGCGGGATGGTATACTCAAACGAATCCGACTAGGTGACTAATGAGATCAACAAATTTGCTATAATAGATCGACAAATAATTCGATGTGTACTCGAACATCAAGAGATAAATTATACAAAATAACAGTAGTTACGCTCTAAGAAGTCGTCCCTCGCAACGAGAAACGTCAAATCAATCAGTATAATAGATCACGCAGGCAGCGTAAACAAATCGACACTCTCTGGGATACGGGAAAATGTGATATGGGAAAACGTTACGACTCACTAATCGGCTAGATGTCCTAACTTAATCACGACGGTAAATACTGGATAAGCAAAACAAACGAGCAAACTTTCAACGTTAACCGACTTGTTGAAAAGCGAGGCACACGAATGGCGTTCCTACGATCCCGACAGTAGTTACTCGATTTCGACGTCGATTTGAACCTGCACTAAAATGACTCACTGGACCTTGGGAGAACAGAGAAAGTGAGGGGAGGAGTAGTAGCTCCGGCCGGCAGGGGGTCGACGGCCAGCGGCGACCGTGGTCCGGCTGGGGCGTCCGACGTGGAGCGGCGGCTGTGGCGTCTAAGGTGGCAATTGTTGGGGTGGAATCGGGGTAGGCAGATGTCGGAGCCGTGCAATGGCGGTGGAATTGTTGTAGGTAGCAGTGGTGGGAGGCGACGTGGGGCTGGCCGCGGGACGGACCTATGGAGGAAGGGTTTGCGGCGTCTGCGTCGCTGTTGGCTGACGTCGGGCACAGGACGCCCAGAGGAGGAGCTGCTCATGATGGGGTGGTTGTGCTATTGGCGGCCACAACCGAACGCAGGTGCCGAGGAATGGTGAAGGGGCCGATCGGAGATGTGGCAGTGTCCGTCGCCGCTGCTATCACCTGCGGGAAGGGAGACGACGTGGGGAGGAGGGTGATGGTGTGGGCGGTAGCTGCCAGGGGCAGACCGGGACGGTGGCTGGGGGCGGCGTTCACGATCGGTTGTCGGGTCGCAGACAGGCTGCTGGTGGGGACCAGTGGCAAGGATTGGGAGGGGGGCGTTAGTTGTAGCTGGGACCCGCCGTCTCTGTTATTGGTGGCGGGGAAGTCGCGAGCTCAGTTGTCGGGGTGGGGGGGGGCTTCAAACTCGAAGGGGGGGGGGGGAAGGAGGAAGAAGGGGCTTACGTGGGGTTGCGAGGGGTATGAATATAGGAAGAAAGAAACATAAAACGTGGGGCCGAGAGGGAGACAATAAATGCTCGATTAGCGAAGGAGATATGTGGAGGACAGAATAGATGGAGAGGAGGCTTCACGCCTAGGGCTTCGCCTCCCACAAACACCCTTCACGGGAGGAGGAATACGGCGACTAAAAATTCTAAACTTTTTTTTCATTCTACCCCATGGGACTACATCAGTATTTATATTGGAGGAAAACTCTAGTGATCTTCCTCACTAGACAAAAGATCAAAATGACATTGAGACGTAAAATAGTGTCAAAATAGCACTCAAAAATACATAATAAATGAAAAATAAATTAAAGGGTCCCCTAATGGGCCTCTCCCTAAAATAAATAGTCAACTAATCAAAAGAAAATATATCAATATGTTAATAGATCATCATCAAGTCAGAGGGATGCCGATGTCACTGTTGGGACTCTCCGACGACAGTAAATGCGAGTCAGGTCAAATCGAACCCGTGCTCTAGTGTCTTCACCAATGACCTACTTAATGCTGCTTGCTATGGGACTTTAATCACCTAAATCTCAAAAATAGAAGAAAAATACAAGGAAAAATAAGAATGTGAAAAGTGGATCCGATTTGTATAACATCATACACAACTTAGTCCACTATCCTTGTGTGTACATCTATATTTTGTGTGAGCACTTTCTGTTTATGAGATGAATCCCGATAGAGATCAATTTCTTTCTTTTCACAGTTTCTCTTTTCAATATATATATATATATTAAGTATGTAACTTAATATTCCGAGTTAAATGATAACGTATGTAGCAGTAGTAAGCATGTAACTTAATATTCTGAGTTAAATGATAACGTATCGTGCATTCACTGCACATTATTACATTACCCAATTGAGATCGTAGACAATGCCATTTTATTGGACGTTTCTTCTCACATGGGTACACAGACACTAGGGTTTTCAATTGGTCGGGTCAACTTGATAGGTTCGCGAGCTTAACTCGATTTAGAGTCGGATCGTAAGATCTTTTTCGGTCCGTGAGTCCTTAATCAGGTCCAAAAGTTCGGCTCGACTAGACTCACGGGTCAAACTCGAGCTTTGAGTTCGGCCCGCGAGCCGACCAGTCTCATTCTCTTTTTTTTCTCCCTTCAAAATTTAAAAACAACTTAGTTAAAATTATATTATTTTACTTAATTAGATATTTTAAAATTCTATTTTCACATAAATTATGTAATTAATATTAATTTTTAATTAATTTAGTGAGATTATAATTTTTAAATATATTATTTTTTATTATTTTTTATTTAAATTGTTGAATCGGGTCGTACGTTAGTCAGACTTTACAATTGTTTTAAAATGTCGAGCCTGACTCGATACGACCCGACATAGTCAGACCTAAATTAGACTCAGACTTTAATATTGATAAATCGAATCTAAATCGTGCCGACCTAAGTTCGATCACACACCAGCCGTGCTAAACTCGGTCTCAGTTTTTTTAACTTCGGATTGGATCCATGGATCCCGATCCGAGTATCCGACCCGTCAGGCGGCCCATAATCCCGCTCGTACCGGCTCCAGCCTCCAGCCTTTTTCCCACGTCTCTCTTCTTTCAAACTCGAATGACCTTTCCCCAGGCGGCTGCGGGGCCCGCTCCCCTCATGTTCGCCGCGTTGGCCTCGCAGGGACAGCGCAGGCACAGCCCACCCCACCCCACCCCACCCACCCCCGTGCCCACCCTCAGCCGTGTGACGTCTAACGTGCGCCGCGACATCATCTGAACAATATCTCGCGCTCCCTGCATTAATCTTTTACCGTTCATCTGCAATCCAATGTCTCATAAAACTGCCACATCACCATTTGAGACTCAAAAGATAGTTATACGAAACTCTCTTTTTTGGGTAGATATTTTATTTATTTATTAGAGAGTGAATTACATTAGAACCCACGATCTCCCCAAATGACAGAGTGAGGAACTAGGCAACTGATTCAATTACACAAAATCTACAAGCTTTTTAATATATTAGTTATACTCATATATTTTTATATACATTCTTATAATAAATAATATACAATTTTAATTTTAAATCTCTATAATATTTTATATTTACTAATTAAGTCATCTAATTTATATATTTATTTATAAATTATTTACAATTATATATTTATTTGTTAAACACTCACCCTTTTCCCGAGCTCTTATTGTATATCATGATCGAATCTTATTTAATTTTGTAAACATAAGGAGACTTTTACGTAATGATATAGAGTGTTTTATTAAATAACTTGAGTAATAAGGAAATATCAAGATTAGAGTGACTAATTGATAAATATGAAAGATTATGAATGTTAAACAAAAAGTCCATAAGTAATAATAGTAATATCTCAATTATTATACTTATTTAGCTTCAGGGTTTAAATTGACAAAATATTCTACTGACAATGTAAGATATACGGTTTGCAAGGGTATCCAAGAAAATACATAAGATTCTAAACATGCTTACATCATCATTTTTACTACGTTGTGTGATTAAACAGGAGTGCATCTATTTTTTTCTTAATATATTTTAAATTAAACCATAAAACTGCCGAATGTGAGGATATTCCTGTGGTATATCCCACTGAAAGTTAGTCTATTCTATTTGTTTGAGGAGTAAATCGGGATAAACTGGTATATCCCACTGAAAGTTAGCCTATTCTCTTTAGTTGCTCATACAATGTATTCCATGGAATAAGCTCTTATCTTAGTTTATCCCGAGATAACTTGTTCTACCAAAGAGATAGAATAAGGAGGGTTAAGCTTTTTCACAATTCTCAAGGATATTCTGAGTTACCTTATCTCCCAATCAAAGTATTTTTATGTATTTTAGGCCCTGTTTGATTGCACAATAGGTTAAGTGAATAAATTAAACCGCAGGTAAGATATTCCATAAAATATACCAAAATATTTTGATTGGGAGATAAGATAACCTGGAATATCCTTGAGAATTGTGAAAAAGCTTAACCGTCATTGTTATATCTTTTTGGTAGAACAAATTATCCCTGGATAAACTAGGATAAGAGTCTATCCTATGGAATACTTTATACGAACAACCAAAGGGAATATGATAACTTTCAGTGAGATATCTCGATTTATCCCGATTTATCCTTCAAATAAATAGGCCCTTATGGAATATCTTACGTACGATTTAATTTATCCACTTAACCTATTATGCAATCAAATAGGGCCGTAGTGTATAATTATCATTCCAACTCAAAACATCGTAGCCTCTACATCATCAAGGAGGGACGATAAACTCGGGCGCTCCAAACTCGGCGCACGTTAGGCTCAGATATGTATTCCCACAATTATTTGAAAAAGAACATGTTAATTAATATAATAATAATATTATTAATTTATTATATTATTATTATTATTATTTCCGACAGCAAATGCTGGTGTGCCTCTTTTCCACGGTTTTGCTTCGGAGCGGTGGAGGCCGAGGAAGTGCCCCACCTCTCTCTCTCTCTCTCTCTCTCTCTTTCGCTCTCTTTAGAGCTCTTCTCCTCTGTCCTTGCGGAGATTCCATTCTGCGCGGAAGATTGCTAGTTAGGGTTAGGTTTCGTTGTTTTCTATCCTCCGTTCTTCGGCCCGTTGTGGGATTCCGGTGATTGGCCCGCCTCGGATTTTCCCTTCCCGAGGTGGTGCGACATTACTGACTGCGGAGGCTTCGTTGGCGAATTCTGTTCACGCCGGGGGAGATGGTCTGAGGTGCTGAATTAGGGGGTTTTTTGGGGGGGCGGTAGACGTGATCGGTGGGGGGTGCGGGAAGGGCCGGAGGCAATGGCGGGCGACATGCCGATGAGCCCGGAGCTGGAGCAGATCGACGGCGAGATCCACGATATATTCCGAGCTCTGGCGTAAGTTTTCCTTTTACATTTCTTTCTCCAAGTGTGATTTTTTTCATCGAGTTCGCATTTTCGTTTTGTCTTAGGAATCAATTTCGTAGTCGCTGTCTGGTTGCTTTTTTTGGGGGGGGGGGCGCTGATGTGATATGTCCCGTGTTTTTTGTTTTCTTTCTGGAGTTTTATTTTTTCTTGGGCCTGGTTGGGGGCGGGAGGAGGAGGGGACCGAGGTTGCGGAGGCTACTTCTGGTTGGAGTGATACTAGATTTTTGCAGTCTTGGAATAGGGGCACCATAATGGTCCGTTTTATGACGAGGCTTGATTCTGCTAGGCGCAAACTTGTTCAAGCTTTCGAGGACACCATCTTGGATTCTGCTGGAGCTATTTAAAATGTTGGGTAGCTGAATTGAATTGTTTTGAACCCTAAAACTTGGCATAAGTCTATGTATTTACTCTGATTTCTGATTAGTGGACTGGAGTAATGTGAAACCAGCAATTAAGGTTGGAGTGACTAATAAGGGAGAAAGATGGTCATCATCACTAGTTGCATATGTACAGAGATATTCAAAATAGAGAAGATGCTCTTTTTCCAGAACGTGTACAGCATTGTAACAAGCTCATTTGCCAACATGGATACATGGCAAATCCTAGATGTGGAAATAGACATGCATGTGCATATGCACGCACACGTACACACGCACACATACACACACATATAAAGCATACGATCATATATTTTTAGATTTTATTTTCCTTATTCTCCCCATGCCTTTCTCTGCTGGAGATAGGGGAAGGGAAGAAGAGAGAGACATGCATATATTTTATTTACATGTGTCAGTATATACTTTTATGGGCAATTGTCTCTCTTCCCTTCTACTTCATTCTTCCTTATTTTTCTTATCCCTGTCTATCAGAATAAAATCACTAGTGAACTGCTGTATGCTTGTTTTCTTCAACTTTTATGATTAGGGATACTTGCACCAGTGGATCGAGTTAATTTTATTGACCAAAATTTGTGCCTTGATTGATCTTGTTATAATGAGTGAATCAGTTAGTGGAAATTCATACTGAAAGGAGCTTGAAATTATAGGTTAAGTGACTCAATGACTGTCCCTTGAAGATTAATTTTAAAAAATCATTTAAGACTAGGATGTAAGAAGCACCAATTTTGGTCATTGCAAACAAGAGAAGTACTTTCTTTTTTTCTTGGAAACGACATGGGATTTTATCGCATTCTATAAGATGTTAAACTAAGAGAATACAGTCCAAGTGGCGTCAGAGCTCTAGAACTCTACACCTTGTACATTAAGATTAAGGAAAGAAAACCAATAAATTAGGTGCTCTTTCCCGGAGTTGGAAATACCTTGGCTGTTGTACATGTGCAATTCCAAGATTACAAAATATGAAAGAAGCTCTAGCCTATTGGAATTTCTTCAGGTCTGAGATGCTGAATTCAGTAAAATGCTTGCCCATGAGGAGACATTTCCACTACCTTGATGTCCATCTTTGTTGAACTTGAATTCTGATATTGCCTGTTGGAAGGTGATGTCATTTCTGGCCCTAAAATTGGACCCCCATCAACCCTACAAGAAACTATCAGTAGCCTTTTGCTTTGCTTTTTCTGCCCTGCATATGTTTAAGAATCCCCAAGTGAGCATCCAAGGATCCAAGTCACCTTACAATAGCGACAAGAAATCAAGATCATTAACCCTTTGATGTCCCTCAATAAATATTTTGGACATTCTCATACTCGAAGAGAAGATGGTCACACTTTGCAGGGTCTTGGCTAAAAAAACTGGCAGACCTCATCCATCTTCAATCCTCTACCCAGCAGGCTTATTAAGGCTCTAAACTGGTGACAAGATGGAGGCTAGAAGCCAGAAATAGCAATTTTCTTTTCCAAATTATGATTATGGTTAAGTTAATCATGATTGATTCGATTTTCAAGGTAAAACAAATGCAGTGATTTCTGATCCTCTTCTCATTTGTCATCAGAAAGAGAATAGTTATTGGATTTTATACCAAATCTAGTCTTCCCTTTCATCTCATGTTTGGATGAGAGGTATTATACACACACACATACATATACACATAACTTTATGCTTTTCACAAACTTTTGTATATATATTTTTAATTTTTAAATATTTGTCAGGAGCTTGGATTCTGAAACATTTCTCTCCTCCTTTGTTTCCAATATTTTATCAAGGCTTTTGACATTCAATCTAACTTTAAAGTCAAAAGAAGATTCGAATATTAAATTTTGATTCCATTTACAGCCATATGGCTTAATCTGGTTTTAACTCTCCTAACTACCAAAAGAAGCTTTCCACTCTCAAAGGCATCTTCAATTTCCAGGCTGTCTATAGATTGCCTCATGAAGCTTCCTCAACAATCAGTCTTTTGGAAGACTTAAAAAAAAAAAACACAATCAGTCTTGTGTAAGAGGACTTGACTAAAGAGGTCTGCTGGTTTCATCTGGGCCTGATCCAAGGATCATATGCACCACTTCCTTCAAATATCTAAATTCCTCACCATACACTTCATTTGGCAGGAAGACACGCAACTGTGATTTTGCGACTCAGAACTGCATATTCCTTAACCTGTGATACCTCTTCTGAGCAAGCCTGGCAAGCATAGTGTTTCTTTATGGGACAATTTGGTACTATACTATTGCCATTATCAATGTGGATTCTACAGCTTGCTCGAAAATCTCTGTCATTTTAAAGCTTCCTATGTAAATGAATGCCCATGCAGGTGTTAGGTACAAGATGCTATTTATCTATCCTTTGACAATATTTATGCTGAATGGCATGTCACTTGAAGGAGAAGCAATGGTGATAAGGAGGGGGATGACGGTGATGCTTCTGGTGGATTGGGGGCCAAGTTTCACCAAGAGCTGGTGGTCTCTGGTGTTTAGCCAGATCCGCGATCCAACTTGTGTTTTCGATGCCTTAGTAAGGAGCATCATGCATCGAGCTACAACAGGGAGGTTGCTTGCTGGGATTGACATAGGCCAGGCCATCATAGTTTCCAGTGTGTGGCCAGTGTGCAGCCTCTCGTGGTAGAGAAGAGGCAGCTTTTGTCTATAGACAAAGGTATGGTGGCCGAAGAATCAGATATTGAACTTTATCAGTATGTTCTGGTAGAAGCACCTTGGTCCCTCTTTTGATCGTAGCATGCAGGCTCTGAGGAGTGCCTTAATCGGTGATGCTTTTGACTGTAATGTTGACTATGATGATGTTGTGTCTGGAATGAAAAGCAGATGGCAAAATCATTCTAAGTGGTTCAGTGCGTAAGTTGTTGGCGAGTAGCTTTCTTGTTTTCTTCTGCAATGTGAAACTCAAACAATGAGTCCTCAAGACCACCACACTACAAGTTAGGAACTGTTCCTTAGTGTGGTCCGACTGGCAAGAGGAGTGAGGTATGAAGACAACCAGGGGTCCTGTGAGATGGATTCATCTTTCCGGAATTCTGTTGCCACTTTGGAGTGTGGAGGTCTTTTCCAGTTTAGTTTCTTCATTTGAATTTCTTGTTGTGGTGGATGACCAAACTAAGACGTGGAAGTCCATAGAATTTGCACAGCTTTTGGTTGAGTTCAAGTTATCTCGGGAGGTTCCAAAGCATGTAAAAGTGAGATGGCAGTTTGCTTATTTCTGGGTGAATGTTGAGGTTGAAGGTTCTGTGCAGGTGGCTGTCACAAGTGGTCGGGTGATCACACCTTACACTGATGTTAAAGGGTTGCGGTGCTCTAGGGCAACCGTGGATGTTGCTCCGACCGAGGTTAAAGACAACTGAGTCAGTTGAGTTCCCTTAAGGCAACTCGGTCACTCAGGCTGTTTGTTTACCTATTCAGCAAAGTCTGAAAGGTAGCAAGGTTTCCATTACTCGTCCCAGTTTAGGGGGAAACGATCCCCAAAAATCGTGCGCACCCGCTGGCAGAGACTTGTCCCAGGGCAAGGAAGGTTTTCAAAATTGAGTTCAAATTCCAAACAACAATTAAGGGGAAGAGAGATAAAAAAGGTCAGGCCAAATCGGGGGATGAGGCTTGGTGGCAAGCTGTTTCTCAGTTGGCATCCAAATTATTATTGGCCTTAGAAAGGTGGTTACTAGGCATCAAAAAAGAAAGGTTCTTCATGTCTATCAGTGGCGTAGAGGTTTGAAGATTCATGATGCCAGCTGCAAGGATCATGTTTCTGTAGCTGGGTTGCCTTGCAAGGTTGAACAGGTGGCTGCCGATCCTGTGACTCCTTGCTGGCAGAAGGGGGAGGCCATTCTGATCCAGGGCCCTCTTTTGCATCGGAAATTGGTGCTCAGCTCCACCCTTCTGATCATGCGGATGCTGCTGCTGTTGGCCCTCGATCATCTGCAGAGAAAGCTCTAATGCAGGAGGATGTGGAGCCGTCCCTTGAATCCCATGGTAATGATCCTGTGGAGAATTATGTTAGTGATTCAGAGGAGGAGAACGAGGACAAGGTGTCAGAACATCAGCCTATATCCTTTTTTTAGGTTCAGTAGGATTCTTAATAATTGGAACTGCTCCTATCGGAAATAGGATTCAGGAGGGGAACAACAACCAGAAACAGTTGCTAACACATGAAAAGCAGGTTAGTGCTGATTTCCCCTCTTCCTGGAGCAACGAGGAATTAGTTCACAAAGTGAGTCTACTAGGTCTCCAATTACGTCCCAGCCTGGGCAGTTTAGGACACTTTTGCAGATGATTATTATGCATGAAGCTCCCCAGCCGAAACTTTCTTGAGGAGGATGAGAACTCGCATCCTTGATGAAGGATGCTCAGAGCGAGGGCATGGTCACAAGGCAACAAATAGGCCTTCTTCAAGAAGTCTTAGATTGGCTTCACGTTAAATGGCCGTTGTACTTTTGCAGTTTTTTTTTGATGTCCCAGTGGCGTGAGGTTCTGTTTTGTTTTGTGAGGAATCTCTCCTCCACTTTTCATTGTCCTACCTCTGTTTATCTTAAATAAAATTGGTGGTATAATTCACATCCTTTCAAAAATATTTACGCTGAATAATCTCCACTGGCATCCCCTGGCCAGTCTTCAGCTTCCGGAACCACTTTGCCAACAAGGCTCTGTTGAGGGGCCAAAGATCTTTGAGCTACATACCACCACCCTTTTTGATCTTGTTCACGCTTTTCAATGCTACCACATGGATACTTTTTCATTTATATTATTTGCCGTGAGACATTCTTTCCCAAATTTTCAATCTTCTAGTGTATCCCAGCAGGAATGCAATACAAAGTGAACTTGGGTTGTTGGGGGGGAAGATATTGATAGGATCTAGCATCCCTGAAAGGTTTAAGTATATCCCAGTCTTTTCAGCTGAAGTGCCAGCAACTTCTCAACTTCTTAACAAAATGTCAATCACCATATCTTAGAGTCATATAGCAGAGTGGAACCCAAAGTCAACGGACTGCTGTCCCAATTCAAAACCCTGCAGCCTAGTTGCATGATTTGTCTATTTAAACAAAACCTCTTCCTGAACTTTTTGCTAATGATTCTTGAATACATGTAAACAACCAAACACAAAGTATCAACTCCTAGGAGCCATGCACTGAGTTTTCCAAGTATCAACCATGCCATGTGTTCCTTTGCAATGAAGATGGTTGTTGGAGCCAAGAAATTTGAAAAAATATTCAAAGAGGGGGGAACCTACCCAGGGTCACCCCCTCTTTCTCTATCAGGTCTCATTCATCTCCCCCTTTTGTTAATTAAAAAAAAAGAAGAGAGAGAAGGGGGAGGCCGCCCGGACAGGTCCCTCAAAGGACCTATCTGGCCCCACTTCTCTCCCTCTCTCTTTTAATTAAAAAAAAGGAAGGTGGGGGGGGGGAACCTATCTGGTCCCATTCACCCTCTCTCTCTCTCTCTCTCTTTCGTTTTTTTCTACCTCTCTATTTAAAAAAGGAGAAAATAGGGGGGAAGACCTACCCAGACCGGGTGAGCTCCCCAAGGAACCTATCCGGAGCGGATAGGTCTCCCTAATGACCTATCCAGTCCGGATAGGTCCTCCATGGGATGTAACCGCTCCCTAAGCCTATAAATAGGCCCCATGGGCCCCATTTCAATGCGTGACTGAACACATGGAGAACCGGGAGGAAATCCCTAGAGTGCCGATTTGCGCCTTATGCTTTGTATGCCTCCATCAAGGAGGGTGGGCCTTCTGCCTTGTGTGCCTCCACCAAGGGGGGATGTGCCTTGTGTTATTTTTGAAACCCAACAACTAACAAGGGCATGTTTTTTTTTTTTTGAAACCCAACAAGGGCATGTTTTTTTTTGAAACCTAACAAGGGCATGTTGCATATATGTCCTTGTGTTTGCATAAATACCCCTGTTCAGTCCAGACATTAACCAAATGCCCTTGGCCTGTCTAAAATTACACAAATGCCCTTGTTCAGTCTAGATATTATGAAAATATTCTTGGCCTATCCAAAATTACAGAAAAGTTCTTGTTCAGTCCAGTTACAAAAATGTCCTAGTCTGTCCAGAAATTACAGAAAAACCCCTATGTTGTCTAAAAACTACAGAAATATCCTTGTGCTATTCAGAAATTATCAAAATATTTTTGAACGTTCCAGAAATTACTAAAAAATGTCCTTGGAGTTCAGAAGTTACGAAAATACCCCTAGACTTCATAAATTATCAAAATGCCCCTAAGCTTCTTAGAAATTGCAAACAAACTCTGGCCCATCCAGAAATTGCATAAAAACCTTGAACTTTACAGAAATTGCACAAACTCTTGTTCTGTCCCAAAGTTTCCAAAATACCCTTGTCCAGGGTCACGTCTCCTGCACGACTCAGTGGCGCGGGACTGTGCCACTTTCTTGAAGCAATGTACGCTCTCCTGAACTTTACTTGAGGTTGACCAAGAATTGTCAAACCCAAGAATCTTGATGCTCAGAAAAATTATAGAAACACTCGTGCTGGCGAGAAATTGCAAATAAACTCTGAAAAGTCAATAAATGGCAAATGAGCCCAATAAAATCAGGAAATTGTAGATAAACCTTGGAAGGTCAAGAAATGACAAATACACCCAGAGAAATCTAATAATTGCAAATAAACATTGGAACATCAATAAATGACTGATAAGTCCAGAGAAACCACAAGATTGCAGAAACATCTTGACAAGTCAAGAAATGGCAGGGATGTCCAGGAGAATAAAAAAAAGGTGCAAGTATGCCCTAGACAGTCAAGAAATGACAGTGATGTCTAGGAAATCCAGAAATTGCAAATAAATCTTGGGAAGTCAAGAGATGGCATATAAGTTCAAGAAACCCAGAAAATTGTAGAAATACCATGGGAAGTCAAGATATGGCAGAAAAGTCCAAGAAAGTCATGAAATTACAACTATACTCTAGGAAGTCAAGAGATGATAGAGAAGCCTAGGAAAATTGAGATACTGTTGAAATACCCTAAAAAGTCATGAAATAACAAAAATGTCTAGGAACTCAAGAAATTGCAAATACAGTCTCAGAAAGTCAAGAAATGACATAAACACTCAAGAAAGTCAAAAAATGACAAAAATACCTAGAAGAGTAAAATAAATGATAGAAACATCCTACAAAGTCAAGAAATGGCAGATAAGTCCAGAAGAACCAATGGATTGCAAAGATAGCGTGGGAAGTCAAAAATGGCTGAAATGCCCAAAAAGGTCAAGAAATGACAAAAGCATCCAAGACAGTCAAGAAATCACAACGATGTCCAAGAAATCAAGAAGTTGCAGATATACCTTATAAAGTTAAGAAATAACAGATAAGTCTAAAAGAATCAGAAATTTGCAGAAATACATAGAAATGGTCAAAATTGCAGAAATATCTAGGAAGGGTTAGAAATTGTAAAAATACTCAGAAAAGATCAAAAACTATAGAAACGCCTAGAAAGGGTCAGAAATTACAGATGTATCTAAGAAGGGTCCGATCATGATGAAACTCAAATTTAACGACCAGATCTTGACCAGAAGCAAATTTGATAGTCTAACCGTCAACGGAAATAATCTAGAGATCTAAGTGTAAGCAGAGGTCTACTCAATGATCAAAGGGTGACTAGATGTAAATCTGAAGACCCGATTACATAATCGGGGCCAAATGTAAAGGTCTCAAAAGATCAATGGTAATCCAAATTTCATATATTCAAGGGATGAAAGTCTTTCAAGTTTCCTGCAAGCGTATGTTTCTAATGAATGAGCATCAAAGATCATATCCATTAAATAAAATTATAGAGACTAAAGGTGTTCTTTAATAGTTAATCAAGGGTATTCAGACTTTACGTAGATGTAAATAAACACCGACTATGGTCGGTGGGGAAATGTCCAGTACTTGAACCCTAAACCATCCGATGAACCAAATCTGCGGAATTAAAAATGCGCATGCTCTTCAAATAGCTAACAAATGTGCATTGATGTTCAACAAATGAGCATTCTTTAAAAAATTTCTGTGTTAAACAATGGTACATGCCAACAATATGCTAGATTAGCAGAACCAGAAATCACTTATTCTTTATTCAGTTCATGGACGGTGAGCATCCAGTTCATGCATTCTTATGTGGCCATAAATCATTTTGTCTGGTAGAATCAGCAGATAGGGACCTTTTTTTCTTTGAGGATTGTGGTAGGGAACATATGATGATCGAAACCTCATACACTATCAGCAAGCCCATAGGGGGTAAAAGAGTTGCTGATGTTGTAGATTTATATGATCGAACAATTTGAGTACCGAATAATGGTAATTCAGAGGCAAAATGAAGTATCGGGCAGCATACCCTTTGACGAACTCATTTCATGCCTACAAGGCCATTGGTGACTTAATCAAGTAGATGAAGACCCCTGGTGTATTACCTTTAAATGTCATTTTCTTTGTAACAGGACCCATGTGAAAATGTTGTTAATGAGCTCAATATTAGGTTTATGCACATTCACCATTCTATTTAACATGGAGGTTGTGGTTCTTTCTCTATGGGGAGCAACAAAGTGTCAATTTTGTTTTATCAGTATTTTATCTTTTTTTGGTTGTCATGTTACTTATATGCGACCTAATTCTAATTTGTTTTGATGAACTTTCATTGTTTCCTTCAGTATGGAAATTGCATAATGTCTCATTCGTAACCACTTACTACGCATGCTTTACCATTTACTGGTATAATTAATGTCCATTATTCTGTGATTATTATCCTTTGATGAATCATAAATTTAAATGTTTTTCTTCTGCAGAAATGGATTTCAGAAATTGGACAAGATTAAGGACTCCAACAGGCAAACTAAACAGTTGGAGGAGCTCACTGGAAAAATGAGGGAGTGTAAGCGGTGTGTCAGATCTCTCTTTTATTTATTTTTACTTTTTTGTTATATGCGCATGGAGTGTTTTGGGTTCTGGGAAGGGCTAAACTTAGTTAGAATGCAGTTGTCTAATGTGTTTTATGCATGCCATCATCACTGTTTAATTCAATTCCCATTGAATACCCTGCCTTATGCTACGGTTTTTTATGTTAAGGGGTATCAGATTACATATGTGTTCTATGCATTATGAACTGGTCTCTTCAATTTTCTTTATTTCTTTTTTGAGTATTTTAAAAGAGTAGTGTTTTGTTCATTCTTAAGTGGATCATTTTTTCCTCTATTTCAGATTAATAAAAGAGTTTGATCGTGAACTTAAAGATGAGGAGAGTAAAATTCCTCCAGAGGTCCAGAGGCAGCTCAACGAGAAGAAACAATCAATGGTTGGTTGGCTTTTCTTTTTTTCCTTGGATGTCTAGTTTATTGCTTTCAGTTAACAGGATTTCCCATGTCAATGCAGATCAAAGAGTTGAATTCATATGTGGCTCTTAGAAAAACGTAAGTATTTGCCTCATATTCATTTTTAAAAACATGCATAGAGTCTTATTTGGAAGGAAATGTCTCTCAACATGATGCTGTTACCTTTCATTCATGCTATCTTTCTTGACCACTTTGCAGTTTCTGTATCCCCCTGTTGTGCCTCTTTTCTCATGGAACTGGTTTTGTGTTCTTTAAACCTGTTACATTGTCAAGTTAATGTGCAGGCAAATTGGAACAAGCTGACAGATTTGAAATTAGGAGCTAAAGATATGCAAATCCTGCATTTTTGTTTGTGTATCATCTCTTATTATGAGATAGCTGCACATTTTACTTTTCAGATTGCATTGAATTATTTGTATGTACAGTGCACATTGATTCCAATTAGTTTCGTTGCTTATCAGGCAAAAGAATAGCTGCAAAAGCAAAGAAATTTCTTTAATGTCAAAAATTGTTCAGAATGTTTGCATGGAATGTTCTTTTGGATGTTTTCGGGGGAGGTGAGGAAGAGATCATCGGGGAGTGTTGTTGTTGGACAAAGGAGAAAAAGGAATATTCTGAGGAGCAGGAGGGGGTGCAGAGAGCAGCAAGTTTGGGGTGTGGGGAGAGGAGGGACCTGATCCTCCTTGCTGCAGGTGTTCAACAGTTGTGCACAGAAGGACCATGGCTGGCAGCCTCCCTTCTCCTCCCTCTTCTTCTTCCTCTTCTTCTGCTCCTCCTCCACCTTGCCCCATTCTTTGGCTTGCAAAATCTATGGCGTGTGACCGGTCAATAGCAGTAGGTCAACAATGGCAGGTTGCTTGACAGCAATCACATGCTAGCTCCAAATACCCCCATTGGTGGGTGGAGGATGGAGGCAAGTGATCGGTTTAAAACCCTCGGGCTTCAATGAGGCAAAATCAATGGGGAGGGGGTTTCAAACCTGCACTGATTTAAGTTCCTGATTACTGTCCTTGAGATGTATTCTAGTGATGGCAAATGACAAAAGGTCCATTGTTGCACAATATTACATGAATCCACGATCATCAATAGCAATCTATATCATACACTTTTGAGATTTAATATCAATTCAGTGATTGAGGTAGCAGTTTAAGGCTGCCTTTCTGTTTACCCACTTTTGAGGAGATATTTTGTCAAGGTGTTGGTACTTGGTTAACCTGGTACTATTCTCCTTTTGGTGAAAATGAGGAAACCTGTTGAAGCAGGTGTGAGGCTGTCAGGCTCATGGCTCCAGCTTTACCTCAAGGTCACACCTGCTTCACATCCTCAATGGGCTCCACTCACTACCCAGTGGGGCATCTGCACTGGAGTTTAAGTTTGACCTCTCCCTGATGTTCCACAGGGTCATAAAGGCCTGCTGGGGCTCCATGTGGGTTCAGTAGTGAGGGACAAGTGGTTGGTTTGCAATTAGAAAAAAAGGAAAGCTTATCGGCAAATAGGAATATCATTTGGTATACAGATCTGTAGCTACTGCAATGCACCTAGCTAGTGGGTATTGCATTATACTATATGGAGATTCTGGAACATTGTCACTAATACTGGTTTGTTTTCAGGTGGGCTAATTAGTTAGGATAGTTTGAAGAATCCTTGGACCCTCCTAGTCAAACCTCATTGTTGGAACAATATTTTACTGTGACAATGAAAATTAAATTGACACATTACAAGCGAAATGCTCCATTTTCAAATATTCCTCTTGCTAGAGTGTCAAAGATCTAATTCACCTTAGATCATGTAAGACCTTTTCTATAATTCCCTTTGAGAACTGATAATGAAATTCTTTCCAAACTCACTGGTTTCAGGTTTTGGTAATTTGTATGAGAACGCTTCTTTTTGTTTTCTAAAGGTGCAGAAGCTACTAACATGAAACTGGGAGTATTCACTTTTGGGGACAATGAAAATCTTTTGAACCTTTGGTAAAACAAGTTCTTTTGAAAAAGGCCTACTGTTGCATCATACATGAAAATAGGTCAGGTCAGGGATGGCAGTACCGGTTTCGGTACCAGTTTCGGCCGGGTCCGAAACCAATTAAAATAATATTTTTTTCCTTAAAAGCCTACATTCGGTTTTGGCCCGGTTTCGGGGTGTGGGTATCGTTTCGTTTCGGCCAAAATTGCCATCTATGGGTCAGGTGCCCTTACCACATCATTTCAGATGGCTATTGGCATATGTTAGTTTCCTGACATGCATGCTCATTAGACATTGAAGGTAGTTGCTTCTGTCAGTGATGAATTTGGGGGGACAATATGCGAATGACATGGCTCATTTTCCATCTTTATTTGAAATGTCCTGTCATCTTTTAGCCACTGTTAATTAAAATCTCACATCAGACGTGTTGGTGTGCAGGTACACAAGCAGCCTTGGCAATAAGAGAGTTGAGCTTTTTGATATGGGAGCTGGCGGTAGTGAGCCAGCAGCTGCGGACAATGTTCAAATGGCATCTGGTAAATACATCATTCCCTTCCTTGGATTCAATGATAATTGTGCAAGTAATACTTCCATGTTTGTGCAATTCGATTTCTTTCTATTTCCCTAGGATGAACGACCCTTTTCCCAGCTTGTTCATGAAAAATTGTTGCAACTACCCATTAGTGAAGGATGGATGTCATTCCCATCTGGAGTCATCTGTTGCAACCATTTGCTTTCCCATTCCAAAAGAGTAGATATTACATTAGTTTTGAGCGGTGTCATCTTTAACAAATGTCATGCTTTTTGAAGCTTTCAGATTTTGAAGCTTTCCAATCTCTAGTATATTTAACTTCCCGTTTGCAAACCTATCCATTTACGGCAGTCACTACATGATGAAATACAACAGGCACTTTGATGAACACCCACTTGTTCTATAATCCTACATTGCAAACTTACGGCATCACTTTTGTAGCATATTTGATGCTTTACAAATACTTTGATGGGTCAGTTGATTATTTTGGTTTTTCCAGGCTACCTGATGCAGTCTTCCATTTCACATGTAGTTTGCTCATTTAGCCAATTAATGTGATAGAGTGTCATTTTTATGAAGGATACTCGACAGCTTCGAGGATACTGTACAGCTTCATTAGGTAAATTGTGGATACATGTATTAGCTATAGTAAGAAGTGAAGAGGCAGCTGAGTCAGGAAAATCCTGTTCATAGGTGGCAAAATCTATTCATTGCAATATTCACTCAAAAATGAGGTGGGCGAAATGGCTTCCATGCATTGTCCTTGTACGCAAGATCAACCGTGTGGGTTAAGTACTTGGAAGAGTTGGTTCCATTCTAATGGAAGCATCTGCCAGTTTTTCTTCCCTTGTTCCTAGCTGAAACGAGAGGCTTGTGTGCTTGTCAATCTTCAGTAGGAAGTTACTGTGGCCTGGAATGGAGAACCATCACAAAACCCAGTCACTTTCTAGGACTATCTGGCTCCAGAGCCTTGGCAAATTACATGAAGAATAAATCTGCCTAGTTCAGAAACTGTGTATTGGAGGTTCAGCCTATGTAGTCAGAGGCGACCAAGGGGTTGCTTCATGCCTCAAATGCCTAGGCAATGGCCTAGGCTTTTGATGTGATATTTTATTAAAATAATATATATAATTCAAAAATACAAATATGTCTAAATATCACAAAAAAATATACACAAAATCAATAAACTTCCTAAATCAACAAATCTAAACAAACTTAAAAAAAATCACTGAGGTGGGCTGGTCGTGAACTGGGCCGGGACATGCGGAGGTGGGCCGAGCCCACGAGGCCGGAGTGAGGTGATTGGGACGAAAGCGAGGCGACCTGTGGCCTAGGCGATCACTTCAGTCACCTAGGCGATCGCCCCAGCCGCCTTTGATAACACAGAATTCAGCAAGAAATGCTGATCTCCCTGACCATCATAGATTGTGGTTTCATGGTCTCGCCTACCTGGGGAAATTGCCAGTCAAACATTCCTGGAAGAACAGCATTTACATATGTTTTGAGAAGGTTGCTTCCATTCTGATTCATGTTCTGCTACAGAGCTGGAATTATCAGAGATGTGCTACCCCTGGTGAAATGTAGGGTTGGGAGGTCATATGAATTTTACCATTATCATAGTTTACATCAAACAAATTTGCCTATAGAGATGTTACTTTTCTTCCTTCGCATAATGTATTCATTGTCACTTTATTTAGCTATCATGTCTCTCTTTGGTTGTTATATAGATTCGTTAGCCACTTCAGATGTTTAAAATTGTTTTACTCTGCAGCAATGTCTAATCAAGAGCTTATTACCGCTGGAACAAAACAGATGGATGAGACTGATCAGGCCATCGAACGCTCAAAAATGGTCTGAATGTAACTCTGCTGATACCAATGGCTCTTTTATTAACCTGCTGTTTGCTTATCATATTAAGGATTTAATCTGGCAGGTAGTTGAGCAAACAATTGAAGTGGGAACTCAAACAGCCACGACGTTGAAGGGCCAAGTGAGTAGATAGGGATGATGGGCTCATGAGACGTACTTCTTTCCTTTGCTTAGGTCTACCATAAAATGGTGTGAATCATGACAGTTTGCTCTGGGACAATGCAGACAGAACAAATGGGACGCATTGTTAATGAGCTAGACACCATTCAGTTCTCCATAAAGAAGGCCACCCAGCTGGTGAAGGAGATTGGTAGACAGGTTCGTTATTGATTTACATCCTCAAACTTCTCATATTAGATTTGTATCCTTTTAAACTATTCATATGGAATGGGCGACTTGCTTTCAGGTGGCTACTGACAAGTGCATCATGCTTTTTCTACTTCTGATTGTATGCGGTGTAATTGCGATCATCATTGTGAAGGTGCTTCTCCCACTGAACATCCAGATGAGCTGCTTTTGTTGTTGCGTTGCCCAGATAATACATGCCGAAATTGAGAACTCCATCTAATATACAAAATGCACTTTTGATTCTGACTCGTGTTTTTGAAATTCTAGATCGTAAACCCAAACAACAAGAACATTAGAGATATACCCGGTTTGGCACCGCCGGCACCAACAGCTAGGAGATTGTTGTCGACAAAAGCTGTGGATAGCTGGCACTAGCGATCCAAATAACAGAATGCAGCTGTTTGGCGACTTGCTCAGACGTATGCCAGTGCGAGAATTAGAGATGCAGTGGATGAATGGTCACAAGTACTGCTGTTTCTCGGACATTTACGTTTCCCTTTGAACATGATGTGCATATTCCTACTGTGATTCTTTCCCTCTGTATATCATATTTTGGCTGTGTATTCCTTTTCACAAATGCGAAAACCACTCCGAGATGATTTTCCCTGCAACACTCCTGAAACTGTTTGGCCTTGATGTGATCCTAACTCAGAGACTGTTGTCCATGCATGAGAGAGAGAGAGAGAGGGAGGTGTGCTTAGGCATTTTGTCTGTAGTTGTGGGATTTCTGGTTTGTTTCGCCGTTGTCTTCTATTGATTACAGTCATTTCACGCTTCTGATTCATATTTCATCATCACTTCGTAGCAAAGGATGTGCCACTCTACTTATCATATATTGTTTTCAACTGTCTAATTTGAAATCGGACAATAAGCAACGAACTTAGGTTAGTGTTTCTATTTATGGAATTAGTGTTGACATTATTCCGTAAGGACTTAGGGATAGCTCCAATTGATAATAAAATGAGAGAAAATAGATTCAGGTGGTTTGGGCATGTGTGTCGTCGTCCTAACTCAGCGTCGGTTAAAAGATGTGATCAAATCTTAGTGGATGTTAGTAAAAGAGTTCGGGGAAGATCTAAAATGAGATGGTGCGATGTTATTAGGAAGTACATTAGTTTCTTGGGTTTAAATACGAATATTACACTTGATAGAAATCTTTGGCGGAACAGGATTCATGTAGTCGACCTCAATTAATTGGTATAAGGCTCTGATGATGATGATGACGATGATGAGTGTAACATTATTCCAGTTATGTAAGCTAAAGATGAACGTGGCAAATAAGATGGTAAAAAGAGTGAAATGCTAGCGTCCCTCTTTCTTCCCGCAAGTTTAGCAATTCTAATCTGTCCATATCTTTTTCTACTAGGAACTAGGATTCCCCGCCCCTGGTATTTTGCATCTGAACCAAATCTTTCGTCTTTAACTAAGCATTATCTTCTTTCTAATAATCTTTCCAAACAATTCTTTCTGTTATATATTATAATGTTTTTTTACGTGACCCTGTTAGTTGATAATTATGTTAGTTGATAATTAGGGCTGTCAATGAGTTAGATCGTGCCGGACTTGACTTTGACCCAATTATGGTCCACATTATATCATTTAGGCCTGGTGTGCCCGTATCCATGAAGACTCGGCCATGCTTAGCACATTACATAAATTATTTTAATGGGCCGAGACAGGTCAAGCCCATCGAATACCTACGGGCTGACCCAGGTCAAGCTCATGTGAGACTCAACTAAAGTCTACATTATAATAATGACGACGTAAGAGTATGGAGAGGTCAAGTCGGACTGCGGACTTTTAGGCTAGGTCAAGCACAGACTACATAGGCCTGTCAACGGATTCGGATATTATCCGGATCCGCTTCGAATTTGAATCCGTATTAATGGATAATATTCGAATTCGAATTCATTTTTTCAGATACGGATAATATCCGAATTTGAATCGGAGCGGATACGGATATTATAACATTCGTTTCGTAAAATATCCGTTCTCAATATTATATATCATATAATATATATTTTTAAATAATATATTATAAAATATAAAATATCAAAATATCAAAAGATGGTAGATTGTTACACTTCTCGAAACTATATTAATAAGTAATAAGTACCCCATTTTGATGATTTGACTTTCAAAATTTTAATTTGTGGAGTACTCTGAAATCGGAGCGGATAATTCAGATAATTAAAAATTTTAATTCGAATCGAATACAGATAAATAATACAATAATTCGTCGGATAACGGATCAAAATCAGATAATTCAAATTTTAAAACAGAACGAATACAGATAATCATATATTCGCTTTATATCCGCTCTGTTGACAGGTCTAAGGTTACGTCGTAGGCTGACATTTTAAACCTGTGGTTGGAAGCAGACCCCTGTTGACAGCCTTAACTA
Organism: Amorphophallus konjac; assembly: GCA_022559845.1. Taxonomy (NCBI): domain Eukaryota; kingdom Viridiplantae; phylum Streptophyta; class Magnoliopsida; order Alismatales; family Araceae; genus Amorphophallus; species Amorphophallus konjac. The sequence continues at coordinate 142,868 of JAHNEJ010000300.1, forward strand.
ATAATAATTGTATTATGTGATTTATGTGGCATCTGTAGATATGGAATATATTCGGCACATACTCCATTCTGCAGCACACTCTATACTCCATTCTGCAGCACACTCTGTATCCAGATGCCAAAAGGCAGGGTCCACGCTCCTAATGTGTTCCCCCCCCCCCCTCCCCCCTGCATGTCGAGTATTAGGCATTTAAGTTGTGTTTCAATGAAATGTCCGGATCGATGAAGCATAGATGAGGCAGTTTTATGTCAGATTTTTTTTTTATGTTGGAGAACAGTCTCAATTATGGTTTGATTATGCTTAGTAGTAAATCATTCATGTTGTCACTTAGAATTTTCCATTTTTTAATTTTTTTTTAAAAAATTTGTACCGAGATTATTTGGCGCTCAAGAAATTCGAATTAGGTTGACATTGGATTCTATCGCTAAACGAGCCAAATTTGAACAAAAAGAATACACATCACTCTAGTCACTCCAGCCCCCATCTATTTTTTTGCATGGTTAGGTAATCCACGTCACACATGAACCGGAACCAACATCTGGGCTATCCGAAACTTCGGTTTAATGTACTGGGTTAGGACATATGGTTTGGCAATGGTGCGGTCTTTTTTTGTCCATCCGGCAACTGGGTTTCACTCGAGGTCGACGACACTCATATGAGGATTCGAGTGAATCGAATGGTAAAAGATCTTATCTTATAATAGTGAGATTTCGAGTTTCAATCTCGAAGGAACTTACCTAATTCACATTTAATCCTCAATATACGTGAAACTCGTCTCTCCCTCCGAACTGACTTTGGAGGACGTCCAAATGGATTTACGCCCCTCGTGTCTTATCTGTTAGATCCGAGCGTATTCTTTAGATAAAACTACTGTTTATTTTATCCTGTAAGATTTGTCAATAATAATAGTTTGATGGAAAACTATACTCCAATCCGACGGGTGGGATGTGGGATGTCCGTTTGGATGTCTCCCATCGTGTCAAATAAATGAATCTCGAGCAGTAAATTTGATCATCCATACCCATCTCTCTTTCTTCATTTTTACTACCCGGCCAATTGGAAATTTATTTGGAATTATATAATATTTAATGCATTGAAAGGAACGAGGGCAGAAAACAAGTGTGGCCGCTGTGCCCGAATTTATGACGGGAATTAATGGATTTCAGATGGACCGCATTCCATGGACGGCCGGAAGATAATTAGTAAGGGCCGAACGATCCTATCGTGTGTAAGGTTTTGATGTATCGATCAGATACCTGCGATCCGAGCACGTGTATGGACGGTCGAAAGAAAGTCGGTAAAGGCTTATGTATCGTATTATTTGAAGATCAGTATAATTGATATATGATATATAATCGATATATTAATCATAATTTTTAAATATATTATATATTATATTATTTCAAATTATCTTGACATATGAGTTGGTTGAAATCACTTCACTTACACTCGAGGACGAGAGTTTGAAACGTGAAGTAGCATGTTTTTCTATTATTTTTTTTTAAATTTTAAAAATAAAAATAAAAAAATTATAACATTTTTGAAGATTCTAATCATCTATCTCACATTTAAATAACGCACTCACTAATCAACTAAATTATATAAAAAAGTCTATCATATTTTTATCATAATAAATATTTATGAAATAATCTTCATTCTTGACATATAACGGTTAGATACGATACATAATCGTATAATATTATATTAATAAAATATTGATACGGTCGATACAACTTAACCCGCAAGTTAACCTTGATTATGTAAATCGCCGATGTTGTTATTCTAAACAGAGATGTTAAGTAGTATGAAGAAAGAGCACTACTGTCCTGGCACTCTACCTGATATCCGTGGCACATCGACATTGACAAACGTCGCTTGTACCGTGGATATCTGACACTTTGCCAGGTTTTAGTGGATCGCTGCATCCGAGATCCCACACGCAAAGTCATTGTTTAGGCTGTGATAAGAGTTGTTAACTGATCCAGCCATTGTGCGTGGAGAAACAAAACTAATTAAAAAAGGATTTGGTCACCTCATCAGATTTTGCCTTGTCGGAACGGCATGGGTCTCTCTGCGACCCGGCTTTGTCCTCCGGCGCCCCCGTTGATGTGGGGGCATTTCATATGGTGACCTTCGGGGACAGCTGTAGCGGCAGTGTGGAGGTCACTCACTCCTGTCACAATCACTTTGCCTCTCTCTCTCTCTCTCTCTCTCTCTCTGCAAACCATCAAATTTACCCAACACAGAGTTAGCATAACCCCGATTAAGTTATTCGGGTCAAAAAAGTTTGTCATTCAACCCACTCTGGATTTGAGAATAAAAAAAAGTTCACTCCCCTATCGAGAGAGAGGTGGGATAGGTAATTCGTGGTTAACATGGGTTTACTCCACTTTCAACTTGATTAAGCAATCCATCTTATCAAATGAAAATGGGAGAGTTAAAATAGACTTAACTCTGGTTAACCTCGAGATGGCCCGCTACCTAGGGGAGGGGGGGGGGGGGGCTTGAAGGGAGTTTTGATATGTATAACTCGTTATATTTTGCAGCGTGTACTTGTACTCTTTACAAATAGGGAGAGTTATTTTTGGTATTCTTGATATCATTCAAACTTATTTTTATATTTCTATTTTTAATCGTGTTAATTATAATATCTCTAAAAATTTTAAGAAAATATTTATTGTGTCCCATCGTAAAGATGTAGGGATAATTTTCTATTTTAAAGATAAAGATGGATAAGGACATAATTAATGAATCTTTTCTTAAAATTTCCAGACGATAAATATGATAAAGCCAACATCGCATGTACAAGATAACAAATGTCTGTCGACTAAAAAAAAAAGATTCTAACGGCCAAAAAAGAGATATCAAAAGTCGATCGAAAGACAGCAACGTCATTCTTTAAAAATGTAGGGGTATTAGACTAAGCAGTAGCACGTTGACAGAGGTAAGAGTGAGATCACAAGGGTTATATATACAAATTGCTATAGAGTGTCTAACATAAAGTTAGTTTTTTTTTAACATATTCAAGACCGAATCCATCCACAACTAAAAGGCATCACAGGGATGTGAGATTCGCATCTTTAGCGATGTGTTTTGTTGTCCTATATCCCTTAAACAATATGGAAATATTTTAACATCACCCCTTCTCCAAATTATAGTAGTTGATATAATCTCATTTAAACGCTGATGTTTTATTCTGATTTTCATTGCTGGGTCACTCGACATTTGAGATTTGTCCTCAGAATTTGGTTGGTGGCTTCGGTGTCCTCCAAGACCAAGCGTCCCCCCCCCCCAAAAAAAAAATAAAAATAAAATGGTTATTTATTTGTTGGGGGTTGAGAATAAAATAATAATAAACAAATTAGTAATGACCGAACCTAGATATGTTTGGTCCACTTGTTTCTTGCGATCACCCACATCTCAATCAATCAATCAACAAATTAATAATTAGCACTCTCTCTCTCTCTCTCTCAATCAATCAACAAATCATCTCTCTCTCTCTCTCTCTCTATTTATTGGACTGAGATCTAGTGATTAAGTTAAAGCTCGTGAAACTATTCAACTAGGGGTTTTGTGGTCACATATTTTTAAGGGGTTTTCCCGAGAATCAATAATGATGAGATGCTGCCTGCTGGTGCTTCCACTTGAATTGAACCCCCACGTTCGGTTTTTGTGTGCTTGTTTTTTTTGGAAGTATAAGCATATGATATTCATTCGTGATAGACAGAGATTACAAATATACGAAGAAAACTCACCCAACAATAACAGTCGTTGTTGACCCAAACCTTAGACAACTCGATGAAGAAGTAGGAAGACAACAGAGAGCAATAGATAACAAAGATATCCCTCAAAGATGGGGAGATCAGAAGACGCCGGGGAAGAGGTTGCCGTTGTCGTAGATAACGGGAACCTTCCTCGAGGAGCACTAGGCTGCCGGACCGCACAGACTGATGGCGGTGAAGAGAAGGAACTCGGGAGGTCAGCAATGCAATGGATGCATGGGGGATGAGCGTATAATCTCCGAGTCCTTTTGAGATCGAAGGAGGAAGTCCGATACCTGCAACACAGAAACAACCCGTGCTTCTCCGGGAGCTTGAGGAGACGCCCCACAACATTTGCATACCATGTCTCTTAATTGAAATGCACGTATGTTTAAACATGATTTATGGTATCGGTGCGATTCTTATTGAGTCAACTATATCGTATTATATTTAGATAAGATTGAGACGATCGACTTAATTCAAGATGACTCAAGTGTCTTCGAGTCATCAGATCCGAGTCTATACATGTGAAGTCGTATCATATATCGTATATATATCAGAGTCAGACCAAATCGATAAGGATGAATGATATAGAAAAATCTTGCTTCAGAGTATCTGAGTACAAATAGGAGGGAGAGAGAGAGCGTGTGTGTGCGCGCGTGCGTGTTTTTCCAAGATTGAAGGACACTGGAGTTGAGACTCGAACATGATCTAATGGTTCTTAACTACTCGGGTTGGACGGACAAAATCATCCCTTTTCTCTACATCATTATATATATATATAAAAGAGAGAGAGAGAGAGAGAGAGAGAGAGTAAAGAAGAGAGAAATGTAAAAATGATAGTGTTTGACATGTATGCATGGCTTACGTTGACGAGATGGACCTGATGTTTGAAACATCAGATCAATCAGATAGGCGATATCGAACTAGTGAATTAAGCCTTTAATTAATAATATTCCCACCGGTAGCCTGGCATCCCATGTTCCGTTTCTAATTTCTTACGTTGCTGGATCACATGCATCCGACAATATGTAAACCTTAATTTGATGACAGTACTGTAATTAAGTGGGTAGTTTTCTTATGACATCCACTGAGTCAGTCGGATCTCACCACTAGACCCCTCTTCCTGAATAGACAAATGCATAATAGGTAACTCTCCCAACGATCAAGGGGACATTACTCCACGATCTACGTCTTTTCCCCATTGGAGAATGGGTCATCATCGCTAGGACAACCTTTATAAATAGGCCCCGATCTGACGCACAAGGGGGAACGCATACATTGACAGAGACAGACACACCAACAGACAAAAGAGAGACACGTAGAGAGAGACGAAGTCTTTGCCCACTGCTCCGAACACTCTCCAGGCTCTCTGAGCACGCTCCGAGCACTCTCGAGGCTCCACGAGTACTCCGAGAGTCCTAGTTCCTATGCACAGGTTTGTCCACGCTGTTCTTAAATTCTCTCTCCTCTATCTCCTCCTTATAACCTTCTTCAAAGTGTGTTCTTGACTTAATCATCGGAGAATTGTCCCCTACAATAATACCCATGGCTCCTTCTGACGCCGTCTCTCTAGTGTTTGTAGATTTCTATAGGTGGTCGATTGATCTTCCCTAACAAATAAATCTCAAAAGTGTGGTATGAGGATTAGGAACCAATTTCCTACCCCTATACCATGACTTCTATTCATCTATATATGTGTCAATATATTCCAAAATAACAATATTTTAGGCCGTGTTTGAGATTTGTATTGGACCTTGATTTTTAGTGTCGAAAGTTTCACTTCTCAAAAGTCAAACAAAATATATTAAGGTCGCAGTAATTTTTTAAAAGTTAATTTTTGAGTTCTAGAGAGAGATAAGGAGAAATTGACCCACTTTTTAAAAGCTCCAAAAACTACTCCGTACTAATTTTTTCTCTTTCTAATGACTTTTGAAAAAAACCCAAAACCTACCTGGATTGCCAAACACGGCTTTAGAAACCAAACAATCTCTTAGCTCCACTTTGATAGTAGGATAGACTAAAAATATGTTAACTTAACCAGATTAGATTATCCCAGAGTTAATCTATTTTTAGTTTGATATGCATTGGGTTAAAATTAACCAGCCTTTTGAGGTGGGTTTCAAATTTTAGATTAAATTTAAGTTAACCATATTTTTAGCCTAGTTACTTATTCCACCTATCAAAGTAAAAAAGAAAATAAAAAAATGTTAACTCATGGATAAAAATTAGGCTAACTCCTACTTAATTAACCCTCTATGAAAGTGGAGGTTAGAGATCGGAATCAATTAGCGTGATTATGGGTTCTAGTTTTGTCCGATCCAATTGTTTGATGCAATCCATTTTTAATCATGACTAGTATATTCTCTTTTTTTTTAAAAAAAAATAAACACATGTATAAGCTATTGCTGAAGATGACGGGATGTGGATGGCTAGAATTTATAGATGGTGAAATATTAATTATATGCTCCCGTGAGTGGCATTTATACCCCCCCCCCCCACCAAACTCTCACGGGTTTCACACCTTCGGGCTCACGCTCCACCGTCGGTAGCTCCATCAGGTACTCTTCTGCGTATGACGTACGGAACTTTCTCATAAATACAACTCTATGCTCGTATAATCTTATGTCACGAGAGTCATTACATACGCATCCTTGTTGGGTGGAGTCAATTTCATAAAGTTTGCATTGTCTGGTTTTGACCTAAAACATCGTGGAACGTCGTCTTTCCACAGTTTAACATATTACGCCAAACAATTTTTTTAAACTGTGTCCAATCTTAATTAATTGAAATAATTAAAATCCGTGAAATGCCACGAATTCTTTCCAAACATATCATGGGGCACCCAAGAGCACGTTTGGGTGTAATATTGGGAAGAAATTTTAAAGATTTTGCAATCATTATAATCTCCATCCGCTCGTGATATCTTCTAAAGGTGTACATGCCTCATCAACTTTTATCTTAAATAGATTTTAACGATCAGAGAGAAATAGAGGAAAAAAACACTTTCAAAATCTCCTAGAGTTGATCGAGGGTTTTTTTTTTATTTAAAAATTAAAAAAATATCCTTCACTCCTAATGTTTCCGGTGTGTTTTTTTTTTAAGATATGTGACTGATGCTAACTTGGCAGGCCGGAGGGAAAAACTTGGTGAGGGGAGGCACTAGCTTAAAATGTCTAACTAACATTGATGAATGATAAGTGTGTCCAAGTTTTTTTAATGTAAGTTGATTACATAATATTCTATCTTTTCTTCTTCTTCTTCTTTTTTTGAGATCAAACGCATATTTTCGAAGTGCTCTTTTCTTCCCAAAAATAATTATGCATAAAAAGTAGAAGCAGAAGTGGGAGCAATTACCTTTCTAACCAAGGCTGTAGAACGATCAAATGCTCGTAAAGGGGAGGAGAGGCGAGCAGAATTTAAGACTCAACGTGATTATAAGAGGATATTCTGCACATATTGTAAGGGTAATCTAGCACGAAGCTCATCTAAGCAGAACATTATTTTTTTTCATTGAAAAAAAGTCTAAAGATCCTGATTTGTTAATCGGGTGGGGTTAGCGCACTCGACCCCGTGAGGTCGAGTGCACTAACTGACTCTGATTAGCAATTTTGTGTGTGAGAGAGCATTGGAGTCCACACCGCTCTCTCACATCTTTGGGTCGAGTGCGATAATCGATCTCCATCAGTAACTCTGTGTGTAAAAGAGCGGTGGGACCCACGCCGCTCTCTCACGTCGATCCCACTATCGTAACCCCGAACGCCCAAAAGAGAATAGGTAGGTAAACAGAATTTGAGGAGGGTAAAACGTGAGTTCGAACTTTAATTTGAAGCAATATATAAATTTAGACAGACACAATTCCGTTATCCACGGAGTCCGTCTTCGAAACCGTTATACATCATCACACAAGGTTTTATTTTAAACCCACCCCTTCTAAGATCTTTTCCAAAGACCCAAATATCTGATAAAATCTCTAGTCAGATCTGTAACAACACCCACTCCTTAATCAATAAAATCTCTAGTGGCAACACAAACTTTTAAAGAAAATCTTTCTAAATTCATATCACGTAAAAAGGATGAAGAATGCCTAAATGTCCCTTCTTTTTTTATCATCCTATTTATCGTACTCATTTTAACCATTCAAATTTGGAATTAGATAATTGAGATGGATTCAAATACTAGCCAGCTTATCATACTCATGTCAAACATGCTACGTACGCTTTCTAACATTGTCTTTTATAACTCAAACAATTAAAAATGTAATAATGATCAGTGTTATAAGAAGAACATCACCCTAGCTAGGGGCGGGTTTGCAGGCACAGTTGCGGGGATTCCAGGGGTCAAGTGCTTCCAACGAGTTTGAGCGTGCATGGGCTTTCATGGAAACTAGATTGGGTTTTTTTGCATGTATACCTCGCTAATTTTTTTAGTATTAAATATATCTCTTATTTAAGTATATTACCGTGAATACCTTCTAAATAGACATAAATATTACAGTTATTTCCCTCGGAACTATTCTTCGGAGGGTAGATTTTTTGCGAAAGACCTAATTGGGTGTTTGTTTGACGTTTTTTATCTTTTTTTCTCTCAAAATAAAAATTAAGAATAGATAACCCACTTAAACACGTTTGGTAAAGTCTTTTCATTTTCTTAGAATGGAATCTCATCCCATTATAACTTCCCTCTAAATAAAAATAAGTATTGTCATATTTTTTCTAGAGAAAGGAACTCGCATGGCCTCGTGTCCTCCCTTTTCCCTGTGCGTACTCGCGAAGAGAACCCCTCCCCTCTCCCTCCTCCTCCTACAAAACCCACTGGTCGGCCCTCCCCTCTCCCTCCTATTCCTATTTCCTATGGGGATTAATTAGTAGGCATGACTCCCTGAAGGTGAGGGGGCTCTAGACCACGCCCTCCTCCAAAGCCTACGGCAGCCTCAGCCTCCTCTTCCACCCCCGCTTCTCATTCTCCACCACAATTGTTGCCACCACCTCCTCCTCCTTCCTCCCACCCCACCCCCACAACCGCGCCGACCGCTACTGGTCAGCCCTCTACACCACAACGGCCCACTCCCCCGATGGCTCACTCCACCTTCACCACCTCAAGCTCCTTTGCCAAGTTGGCTCCGGCCACCTCGCTCGCGTCTACCACTGCCACCTCGCCGACCACCCTTCCTCCTTAGACTTTGCCCTCAAGGTCGTCGATGTCGATGCAATCACCCGGGCCAAGAACACCGGCGAGTGCCTCGCCCACGTCTGCATGGAGGCTTGGGTCCTCGCTGCCCCGATCACCCCTTCGTCCCAACTCTCTACGCCTAGCTGGATGCCCCACCACGCTACAGTTGCTTCCTCCTCGACTATTGCCCCCACGGAGACCTCCATGGACTCCACCACTAGCCCAGCTAGCGGCTCCCGCTCGAGGCGGTGTGGTTCATCGCGACGGAGGTGCTGCTCGCCCTCGAGTACCTCCATGCCGCCAAGTTCATCTGTCGCGACCTCTAGCCCAAAAACATGCTCCGACGAGTAGAGGACCACATCGTGCTCTGAAACTTCGATCTCTGCCCCCCTCCGATGTCATCCCCGCCATCCATCGTCGATCGAAGACCACCAACAAGCATATCAGTAGAAGGCCACAGAGGCCCAACCATGACAACTATTGCTTCAGCGATGCTGACCGAGGCTAAAGTGGTGGTGACCAAGGACGAGGGGGGCGACGGAGGCAGCATTGACATCAGGGGCTGGGGATGAGCTTGTTGTTGCTGGCCTTGTGGCCGCTCAGGGCCTGGTAGGAAGGGAAGGCCTTGCCGCAGATATGAGCACTTGTAGGAGAGCTTGGGCATGCATGGATCGGGGCAGGGAGGAGGACAGGAGGGGGTGGTTGTAATATCCCGGACCCTTCAGATCCTTCCTTTTTAGGTCACAGATCTACTTTCTTGGAGTTTCTGGCTTCGTTGTGTCCTAAATTTTATTTCGGGCATCTTTCATGTTCGGATCGCGCGATCCGGAGTTGTTTCGGAGGCCCGGAGCGTGTCCACGATTTTTCCGCGCGTTTTTTTGATTCCCGGCCGTGTTTCCAGCTTTTATCTTCGGAACCTCGTTGCGGGTGAACTGGGTCGTTCACTTAGGTGAGAGTGGTACCGTTGCGATCGGTGCGTTCCGAGGATAGCGGATGTATAATTTTTAATTTTTTGATATTTTCTAAAACTTCTGGATTTTCTATAAATACCCCAGACCCTTTTTCTTTTTTCCACCTTATCTTCTTCTTCTTCCTCTTTCCTTCTTCCTCCCCACCGTGAGCGCCCCCTCTCTTCCCCTCTCCCGACGATGACCACTCCAACTCTCTCTCCGACTGCAGACGGCGGCGGGGTGATGGCACCGCGACGGCAGTGGCGGTGTGACAATCCCGGGGGCGTGCGACATTCATGGGAAGCGTGAGGAGGAACGAGGGTTTCAAGCGTTGTTCGCGGTTTGTGGACGATCTGACGCGCCTCGAGACGAGATCGAGGTAGGGTGACGTTCTTTAGCTCCATGCGTTCCATTCCCGTGATTTTTAGCCCGGTGTGAGGCCAAGAGGGGTCATTTCTATGCCGGGAGGGTAAAACCATGATTTGGGGAGAGTTCGCCCGATCTATAATTTTAGGCCATGATTCCGCGTTTTAATGGCTTAGAAACATGCTATGGGTCCTGGGGGAGCTTCCCCCTTGTTTTCCCCCTCTCCCATGGAGGTATGGGGGCGTGGTTGGAATTTTTGGGACTTTCCCGCCGTTTCATCGTCGGGACGGTGTGACGGTCCTTCCAGTGACCGTCATAGCTTGTGGCGCCCCAAGGTGGGTGCGTCACAGCCTGTGACGCCCCACGGTGGGTGCGTCACATGGCACGGTTTTGCCAATTGGGTGGTTCGTGGGCCTGACGGTCCCACGATAAACCACCAGTGCATGTGACGCGCCTAGGTTGGACCGTCAGAGTGGCGATCCGACCGTTGGCATCCGACCGTTGGGTTTTTGACCGTTGGGGGATCAGGGCCTCTGAAGCACCCAAGGTGGGGCGTCAGAGCCTTGTGAGCCCCTTGCGTGGGATCGTCAGAGCTGACGCGTCCCCACCTTCTAACGCTCCTGGGCAGGACCGTTAGAGGCTGTGACGCCCCGAGGGGTGTGCGTCACAGCTGGTTTCATTCCGTCTTCTGACGCGCTAGAGATGGTCTGTTAGAGCTGTGACGCCCCGAGCGGTGTGCGTCACAGCTGGTTTCTTCTCGCCTTCTGACGCACTGGGTTGGGTGCGTTAAGGCCTGTGACGCACCAGCGCTGGTGCGTCACAGCCGATTTTGCACCGAGTGTCTGACGCACCTATGTTGGGCCGTCAGGCTGCTATGACGGCCCAGAGATAGACCGTCAGAGCCTGTGACGCACCAGTGTTGGTCCGTCATGCTTTGGACTGCTCCGGGTGGTTCGCAGTCCCGTTTCTTCTCCGACCATGGTCACCGTGCGATGGTGTGGGTACGAGGAGCGTTCCTTGTACTTGGTTCGGATCGGACGTTGCTTTCCGTTGACTTGAGAGTCTACTCCTTCAGTGACCCTCCACTAGTCATAGCATGCTTACACGTTTAGTGGTCCCAATAGGGAGTGGTGGAGAGGCTACCCTGAGGACGGTTTTTAGACTGGTTTCCGTCGAGCCCCACGTCTACCAGCCAGAGTCCGGCTGAGGGGAAAACCAGTCAGAGGGCCAGACCAGAGACGCACGGTCTGTGTGTGCACACGTGGTTGGCGGCCGTTAGACCCTCGCTGACGAGCGCGACCCCAGCTAGTCACTTGCTTTGTGGTTACTTGTACGGTGTCCTTGCCTCTGCCAAGGGCTATCATGCCAGGCGGACACCTACGGTGCGGTGTAAGACGTCAGGGGACGCTACCGACTGTGCTTCTAGTGGGAGGTACTCCTGTCGAGTCGGGAGTGACAGACTGTCAGTCTTTGTGACTTCGACCTTCGGGTTTTTGGTCGTGTTGACCGTTGAGTTTCGGTTGTTTCGTCGTGGCGCGTGTATCGATTTTCGTGCCGTGAGACTAGTGTTGTAGTTGCAGGGCTCTCACTTCTGAGGTACTCGCTTACTGCTAGCGTAGCGATTTTCCGTTCTACGAGGTAGGGTTCAAGTGATCCCTACTGAGTTTTGTTCTGAGACTCATTCCCTGAGGGTTTTCACCGTGTTTCAGGCGAGGCGCGACTTCAGAGGGGCGCGTCTGAGGCTCAGCGTGGTTCAGGTGCCCAGCGTTAGTGCCAGAGGTCAGAGCCGGGGTATGCCCCGTGTAGCTGTACTTTTCCTTATTATCTCTGTACTAGTTGTGGACTACTGTTGTTTATTTTGTTATATCTTGTGGACCATGTATCATGTAAAATGTTAATTTATTTCATGCTTAATCATATAAATTGTTTAATTTCTGTAATTATTTGTGATACTTGTGTAGTCTCCACACCATCCTTCTAACCCTTCCGAGTCTTGGGGCTTGTGGGTGGCAGTTCGAGTCTCGGGTTATCGGCCCTTCCTAGTAATCGGATTCTCGGGTCGTTACAGCTGATATCAGAGTGCGGTTGTAGGATTATACGAGAATCATAAGTAATTGTAGTGGTCCACTAGTCCACACCAATGATGTACAGTTGACGCTGGCATCGGTCATCATGTGTTTTCATTGACCTTGCAGTTTTCGTGTTTTCTGCCTTTTGCTTCAGGAGCGAGCATGGCGCCGAGGCGGGGGACTCGCTCTCAGCAGGGGCAATCGGCTGAGGTTTAGGAGATCCAGCATGAGGAGCATAGTAGAGTGCCACCAGCGGCCACCGAGGCAGCGGATACTGCGAGGATTTCTTCTGTGTCATGTACTAGCTTATGTGGCAACAGTTCGACGGAGAGGCTGGTGAGGGCTGGTCGACTAGGGGTGGGCCAGGCTGAGCAGTGAGGGATTTCATGTAGTTCCATCCACCTTACTATGGCGGCCAGCCAGACCCTGATTTGGCTCAGAGTTGGCTCGACGAGATAGAACGGGTGTTCAGTTTCGTGCGGTGTACTACGGAGGACAGGGTGATGTTGGCCTACAACCAGTTGAAGGGCACGGCTTGGGTGTGGTGGTCTTCTGAGTGGAAGACGTCCTTCCAATCTCGTCCCCTTGAGCAGATTGCGTGGGGTGACTTTTTCAGTGCTTTCGAGCGTGCTTACTGTCCAGAGTATATTGCTACGCAAAGGATGCGTCAGTTTTTGGAGCTGGTCCAGGGCGACATGTCCGTGTTGCAGTACAGGGCCCAATTTTTTGAGCTAGGTTGTTATGCACCTCATATCATGGAGCATGAGAAGGTGAAGACCGAGCAGTTTGTGCAGGGCTTGAGGCAGGAGCTGAGGCACCATTTGATCGCGAACGCTGCCACTGATTTACAGATGGCTTCACGTGTAGCGGCGTCCTTGGAGCTGGATATGCAGAGGACTCGGGGACAGATCAGCCAAGGGCAGTCCTTGTCATACCGCAGCCAGCAGATGACTACCCAGCAGTAGAGCATGTTCCATCTTTCTTCTGGTAGTTCGGGGGCTTCGACCCCAGCGGCATCAGCGGCAGGCTTCTTTGGGCAGTGTTCAGCAGCCGGCACCTTTGCAGCGGCAGGGTTCGGTCGGTGGTTCTCGGGGGCCGTGTCCCTGGTGTGGCGAGTCGCATCCAGGCAGGCAGTGTACGACGCCGGTGATCTGTTTTAGGTGTGATCAGCCAGGACACATGGCACGTGATTATCCGCAGCGGCCACGTTAGCCACCCCAGTTTCCTCAGCAGTAGTAGCAGTACCCACAGCAGTAGTTTCAGCAGCAGGGTCAGTTTTCGCCACTACCACGGTCAGCGAGTGTGGGCAGGCAGAGAGCTCGAGGCCAGATTACCCACATGACCAGGGCAGAGGCAGAGTCGTCGCAGCTCGTGGAAGGTACTATTATGATTTTGGGTTGCCCAGCGTGAGTTTTGTTTGATTATGGCACGTCCCATTTGTTTATTTCAGAAGATTTTGCACTTCGTGTTGAGGACCCGGTATCTCAGATGTCTTGTGATCTGATGGTGGAGTTACCGTCCGGTGACTTCATGATCACTCCGTATTATTTCGAGAAGGTTCCGATCTGGATCGAGGGGCAAAGTTTGCCAGGCAGGTTGTATGCATTGCACCTTTGTGATTATGATGTGATTTTGGGCATGGATTGGCTTGAGGCCCATGGAGCGGTGGTGGATTGCGGAACGAAGAGGGTTTACTTTCAACATCTGTGTATGTTGGCCTTCTACTTCCAAGGTATCCGTTCTACCTCTCCTATTTTCTCATTTCTACGATTCGAGCCCGTCGTTTGCTTGATTTCGGTTGTCAGGGTTTTCTCGCTTCTGTGGTTTTGGTAGACCAGCCGTGTCCGGATGTCGAGGGCATTCTGGTGGTGTGCGAGTTTCATGATGTTTTTCTCGAGGATTTGCCTGGATTACCTCCCCAGCGAGAGATCGATTTCGTTATCGAGGTTGTGCCTGGTACGGGACCCTTAGCGAAGGCTCCCTACCGTATGGCTCCCGCTGAGCTGAGAGAGCTGAGGGCGCAGTTGTAGGAGTTGCTGGCCAAGGGGTACATTCGTCCTAACTTTTCCCCTTGGGGTGTGCCTGTGTTATTCGTGAAGAAGAAGATGGTAGTCTGAGGTTGTGCATTGACTACCTGCAGCTAAATGAAGTGACCATCAAGAACAAGTATCCGTTGTCGCGGATTGATGATTTTTTCGACCAGCTTCAGTCTGCTCGAGTGTTCTCACGGATTGATTTGTGGTCTGGTTACTATCAGCTGAGGATTCGCGAGTCCGATGTGGAGAAGACTGCGTTCAGTACGAGGTACGGGCATTATGAGTTCTTGGTAATGCCGTTCGGGCTTACCAATGCCCCCGCAGCCTTCATGGACTTGATGCAGAGGGTGTTTCATCCCTATCTGGACCAGTTCGTGGTCGTATTTGTGGATGACATCCTTGTTTATTCGCGGTCTGCGGAGGAGCACGAGTACCATTTAGGTGTGGTGCTGCAGACGTTACGAGATCACCAATTGTATGCGAAGCTCAGTAAGTGCGAGTTCTGGCTTCGTGAGGTGCTCTTTTTGGGACACGTGATCTCTGGTGATGGTATTTCCGTAGACCCTGCCAAGGTCGAGGCAGTAATGCAGTGGCCGAGGCCGAGGTCTGTGACGAAGATCCGGAGTTTCTTGGGGCTCGCAGGCTATTATCGAAGATTTATCCAGGATTTTTCTCGCATTGCGGCCCCGATGACCAGACTTACGGGGAAGGATGTGCCTTTTGTCTAGACTGATAAGTGTGAGCAGAGTTTCAAGGAACTGAAGAGATTACTCACCTCGACTCCGGTGTTGGTTTTACCTTCTGGATCGGGAGGTTTTGTGGTGTGTACAGATACTTTCGGGGTTAGATTGGGTGCTGTGTTGATGCAGCATGGTAGAGTGGTGGCGTATGCTTCGCGGTAGCTGAAGCCACATGAGGAGAACTACCCTACCCATGACCTGGAGTTGGCGGCTATGATCTTCGCATTTAAGATCTGGAGGCGTTATCTGTACGGTGAGAAGTTTGAGGTGTTCACTGACCATCAAAGTTTGAGGTATGTGTTCACCCAGAAGGACCTTAACCTCAGGCAGAGGCGTTGGATGGAGTATATGAAGGATTACGACTTCACCCTGCCTTATCAGCCGGGCAGGATGAATGTCGTCGCCGATGCTTTGAGTCAGAAGGTCGCGGTCAGTGCCTTGATGTTGAGGAAGTTGAGGCTCTGGGAACAAGTGCCCGAAGTGTCATTTAGGCTCAAGATTCCCCGAGAGCCAGGGTTAGCGGTACTTGCGAGTCTGACTGTCACCCCTGCTATCCGTCGTCAAGTGACAGAGGCTTAGCATGCAGACCCGGAGTTGTCCCAGATTTTTGCCATGGCTGATGTGGAGCTCGGCGAGGACAGTGCTGTGAGATTTCGTGGTAGGCTGTACGTCCCCGCCGAGGAGCAGGTTCATCATGCGGTGTTGCGTGAGGCTCATGGGAGTAGGTACACCGTACACCCGGGTGCGACGAAGATGTATCGGAACTTGCGGAGGCATATCTGGTGGCCTGGCATGAAGAGAGATGTTGTCGAGTTCGTGGCCAGGTGCCTGACCTATCAACAGGTGAAGGAGGAGCATCGGTGACCAGGAGGTACTCTTCAGCCCTTGGATGTTCCCGCATTGAAATGGGATCACGGACCACAGATTTTGTGGTGAGATTGCCGAGGACTTCGAGTGGGTATGATAGCATTTAGTTGCTTGTGGATCGACTGATGAAGACGGCTCGGTTGTTACCGATCAGAGTCAGCTGGAGTGTGCCCAAGCTAACATGTTTGTATGTGGAGCGGATCGTACCCTTGCATGGGATTCCCATTTCCATTGTATACGATCGAGATCCGCGTTTCACATCTGGTTTCTGGAGGAGTTTGCAAAGGGCTCTAGGCACCGAGTTAGCTTTTAACTCGGCATATCATCCTCAGTCGGACGGTCAGTCAGAGAGGACCATCCAGACTTTGGAGGATATGTTGAGGTCGTGTTGCCTTGAGTGACAGGGGAGTTGGTTTCACCACCTACCATTGGTGGAGTTTATCTACAACAACAACTATCATTCGAGCATCGGCATGGCTCCTTGTGAGGCGTTGTATGGGCGTCCGTGTCGGACTCCACTTGATTGGTTCGAGGTTGGTGAGCGTGTTTTGACGGGACCGGAGTTGGTGTAGCAGTGTGTGAATGTCATGCACCTGGTTCGTCAGAACATGTTGGCGGTCTAGAGCCGACAAAAGAGCTATGCTGACCGGAGGAGGCAGCCTTTCACTTTCACCGTTGGCGATCATTTGTTCTTGAGAGTTTCTCCGATGAAGGGGGTGATGCGCTTTGGACGGCGTGGGAAGCTGAGTCCTCGCTATGTCGGCCCTTTCCTCATTGTGGAGCATGTCGGTGAGGTTGCTTATTGGTTGCAGTTACCCCCTGAGTTGGTGTCGGTGTATGACGTGTTCCACATCTCGATGTTACGGAAGTATATGCCCGATGACTCTCATGTGCTTGAGGATTCTGTTTGGCCCGAGGTGACTCTAGATCTTTCTCTCCTAGAGTTTCCCGTCCGCATTGAGGATAGGCGAGAGCAGTGCCTGTGGAACAAGGTCATCCCCTTGGTTAAGGTGGTGTGGCAGCGGCACTGTAGTAGGGAGACTTCTTGGGGGCGTGAGGACGAGATGCATCAACAGTTCCCATACCTGTTCGAGTGAGTTCCCTCTTATTCCCCCTAAGCTTTGTTCTTAAATTTTGAGGACGAATTTTGTTTAAAGGGGGAGGGCTGTAATATCCTGGATCCTTCTTTTTTGGGTCCCGGATCTGCTTTCTCGAGTGTCCGCCTTCGTTGTGTCTGAAATTTTGTTTCGGACATCTTTCGTGTTTAGATCGGCACGATCCGGAGTTGTTTCGGAGGCCCGGAGCGTGTCCGCGGCTTTTTCGCACGTTTTTCTGATTTTCGGCTGTGTTTCCGACTTTTACCTTCGGAACCTCGTTGAACCGCGTCGTTCACCTAGGCGAGAGTGGTACCGTTACGATCGGTGCGTTTCGAGGATCGCAGATGTATAATTTTTAATTTTTTGGTATTTTCTAAAATTTCTGGATTTTCTATAAATACCCCAAACCCTTTTTCTTTTTTCCACCTTTTCTTCTTCTTCTTCCTCTTTCCTTCTTCCTCCCCACCGTGAGCTCCCCTTCTCTTCCCCTCTCCCGACGATGACCGCTCCAACTATCGCTCCGGCTACAGACGGCGGCGGGGTGACGGCGGTGGCGGTGTGACGATCCTGGGGGCGTGCGGCATTCGTGGGAACCGTGAGGAGGAACGAGGGTTTCAAGCGTTCTTCGCGATTTGTGGACGATCCGGCGCGCCTGTGAGAGACTTCACGCGGATGCGGCGGTGAGCGGAGCGCGCGGGCTCGTTTTGCTACGACACAGAAAGAAGTAGAGAAGCAGAGAAACCACCACGGGAGATTGTTCTGGCGGGGTGTGCAGAGTAGATACAGCGTAATAAAATATGGGGATTAAACGGCCATAGTGGAAAATGACTCTCCACGACCTCGGGGGATGGAAATGGTGTAGAATTTAAGTGGCAGAAATTTAAACGGCCATAGCGGGAAGTGACTCACCCCGGTCTCGAGAATATCGAAGATATGAGAATAACACAGGATATAAATGACAGAAATTTAAACAGCCATAGCGGGAAGTGACTCGCCGCGACCTCGAGAATATCAGAGATATGAGAATAACACAGGATATAAATGATAGAAATTTAAACAGCCATAGCGGGAAGTGACTCACCGCGGCCTCGAGAATATCAGAGATATGAGAATAACATGGGATATAAATGACAGAAATTTAAACAGCCATAGCGGGAAGTGACTCGCCGCGACCTCGAGAATATCTGAGATATGAGAATAACACAGGATATAAATGATAGAAATTTAAACAGCCATAGCGGGAAGTGACTCGCCGCGGCCTCGAGGATATGATGTGATCACCAGGGGCCGGAGACCCCAAAATAAGAAGAGTGGTCACGTTTACCTCAAAAGCGAGAAATGGTAGGTTGCTTCTTCCTCTCCCTTCTACCGGCCGACAGAGAGGGCCTTCCTTGGTTACCCTTGTAAAAGATGAAACAGACAGATAACAAATGAATCAGAAAAATGGCAGTGTAGTATTAGTCCCTTGTGATGAAAATAGTGAAATCATGGCGAGACACACACATGGTTGGTGTTATTTTTAAACCCCTCTCGGACACGAGTAGGAGGAGAATGCTATGATGGATGGAAGATCATGCAAACGTGCATAAAAATAGATCTCTCTTATGAAGCGAGATGACAGATGACGAGATGATGCATACAACGGAAATGACAAAAGAGAGTGGGAGAGAATGGCTTATTGAAGATGTCGATGGTGGGATCCGGCAGAGCTTCGGCAGCATAGGGATGACGTGGAAGCACGACGGGCGGAGTCAGCCTTCCTCTCGCGAGCGCGAGCACCCGGGGATCCGGCAGAACCTCCCCTTGTAAAAACCCAAGGGTTAGAAAAGGGATCCGGCAGAGTCTCTCTTTCCTCTGTCGGATCTGAAGCTCTCTCCCTCCGAGAGAGGGGGTCCTCTATTTATAGGAGAAAGTTTCATTGAGGCGTCTGGGGTCCTGGACGCCTCTATGTTGAGGCGTCCAGGGTCTTGGACGCTTCTATTATTTTTTTATAATTTCAATTCATTGAGGCATCTAACCACCTTGACGCCTCAATACTCGGGCATCCAGCTCCCCAGACGCGCCCCTTCTGCCCATCGAAACGATGTCGAAAACCGCCGGTGGTTTCGGCGTGCTTATGACTCCTAAATCGCGTCTAGGAACAACGACGTCTTCATGTTTGAATTTATTTGCAACGTCAAACTAAACGGCCGGAGTGACGCCGCGTGCATGCTGCACGAGGCTCTGAAGAAGACATCTAGGCTCCTAGACGCCTCTAAAAGAGGCGTCCTGTTGCCCTGCCACTTTTAAAAAAGAGAAAAAATAATAAAAAATATTTTTATGAAGGCGTCTAGGAACCTTGACACGTCAAAGTGAGGCGTCTAAGGTCCTTGAAACGTTTAAAAAATGAGAAAAAATATTTAAAAAATAATAAAAAATAATAAAAAATATTTTTAAGAAGGCGTCTAGGCTCCTATACACGTCAAAGTGAGGCATCTAGAGTCCTTGACACGTTCAAAAAAGGAGAAAAAATATTTAAAAAATAATAAAAAATAATAAAAAATATTTTTAAGAAGGTGTCTAAGCTTCTAGACACGTTTAAAATTTTTCATGAAAAAAATTTAAAAAAATGTAAGAAAAATAAAAAAATAGGAATCACCAAAGTAATTAAAAATGTGAAGACAACCTTAGGATATCATGGTGTAATATGAGATTTACTCACTGTAATATTAAAAACGGTGTGTCTACAGCTGCCCCGCCTTGGCGTCTGCTTTACAAGGGAGTGGCACGTAGTGGAGTGGCATAGAAGTGAAATGAAATGGAGTGGGAGCGGACTGAAAAGTAGATGCCAAGGTGTGATGAGACACGCTTTCAACATTATGGTTTGGAATGTTTTCAGAGTTTTCAATGAGGCGACTTTGAAGAAGGTCTTCCAAATTCGACAATTATTTTACTCAATGTGGAAGTACCTGGGTCGTAAACCTGCAGGTTTCACCTTTGGGGAGCGGTTACCAGCCAATGTGGAAGTACTGCGGCCAAGGTGGGTCAAATAGATTAAAAGTAAAGGAATATTTGAGGATCAGTCCAAACAAGGGTCTCTTTTTGGAAGAACAACCCAGGGCTGTCTCAAGGAAACTCAGTATTTCATTCAAAATGGAATATCTCATATTGTAAGAACTTAAGCACAGCGACCTTCACAATCGAATTATTTTGAATGATCTTCCGCAATGGAATCAAAGTCCTACATGAATGCATGCTGGGTTTAAAGGAAAACTTGAAACAAACTAAAATAGAAAATAGCCAAGGATAATATTGTCACGTTGTTAAGGATGGCTCAGGATACCGATCCGGTGAGCTGATACTGAGTCGGGGCCCGTTTATCCACACACCAACTCACTGAATGGAACCATTGTCCCCACGCTTTCACAACTTAACAGCCTATCCGTACAACTAAAATTCCTCTGAAATTATCACTGTTTTTATTGAAGAGGAACTCAAATTTCAGATTCATTAAGGTCGTAAGATCATTGACATGTTCTAGTAGCGTAACTATCATATAATACAATGCATGACATGGTGGGACCAGTTACCGAATGGTGGCACATGATGGGACAAGGTGGGACAGCGGTGCCCCCCTTGGCACAGTAAAACAGAATTATTTCACAAACAATAGAATTGCACTCCACTTGTGCAAACAAATCAAAATGATTCATAGAGGCAGGAAAATACAAAGAAGGGTTTGTTTTTATTTTTATTTGTTTTTATTTTTATTTGTTGTTTTTATTCTTTATTCTTTATTTTTATTTTTTTTTGATTGATTTTTTGGGTGGAAGCGTCTAGACGCAAAGACGCGTTCTAATCATTTGAATTCAAATTTAAACCACCGAGAATCGCAGGGCGACCCTTCTCCTTCATCACTTCACCCACAAACAACTCCTCCTCTCGTCGAGATTTACTCGCCTCGCTTCGTCTTCTCCCACCCCTGATCTATGGAATACGGCGGGCCGAACCGTGGCGAAGGGAGAGGGGGGCGAGGAACTTCTCGCCCGAAGAGAGTTGTGCAAGAGCACGGAGGGGCGGCCACGGAAGAGGAAGGGCCTCTTCTGGCTATAGAGGGGCCGGAGGGACCCAATGACGTGGAGGGAGGCGAGCATGGCCTGGTAAGCTCCTTCGATCTCCACCTCTTTAATTTTTTTAGTTTTGTAGCGAACAAGTAGAGAGGGAGAAGAGGGTTCAGCGAGTGTTGCACTCAAATGATGAACGCGTCTTCGACATGAGACGCTTTTGTTGTTGTTGTTGTTGTTTTTTTTTTTTGATGATGATGTGGCCCTTCCCTTTTGATGCGCAGGGTATGACAAAGATCCCGGGCTTGACCGATGAGTGGGCGAGTGCGGATGAATCGAGCCGCGTCGAGGGAGAGAGTCGCGGCAAGGCGAAACTTGAAGACTGGCGCATACGTCTCTCTGCTCAGTTCCAGGACGGGCAGCAAGGTGACGCGCCCGTGCAGGATAGTGCCAACTACCTGCGGCAGTGCAGGGAGAGCCATGTGGGGCCTCTTCAGCTCGGGAGACGGTCAGAGGTGAAAGAAAGGCCCCACTTAATTGATTTATTTATTATTATTATTATTATTATTATTTGAAATCTCGGAGTCTTAGCCGATGGCTATTGTTTGCCTATTCCAGCGTGCCCAGCAGGCAACGATGGCAGGGATGGCCGGCGGATCGTCTTCCAACTTTCAAGCTCTTTTTCTGGAGATCGCCTCCCTCCGGGAGCAACTTGCCAGTGCAGTGGCCCACGCGACCCGGGCTGAAGAGGAGCGTGATGTCTGGGCAACAACCATAGTAGAGCTGCGGCGTCATGACAAAGAGAGGCCGGCTCCAGATATCCTGGAGTTAAGGGTATTCCTCCAGGTGGCAAGGAGAGAGGCAGAGAGGGAGAGAGCGGAGAGGGAGAAGGAGAGGGCGGAAAGAAGGGTAGAGCGACAGCATGATTGGGATGAGAGGAAGGCCTTGGAGGCTCAGGTGAGGGAGCTCCATCTGGGCCTTCGAGTTATGGAGTAGAGGCTAGGAGTCATGGAGACGCATTATGAGAGAGCACGAGAGTTTGGGGTGCGACTCCGCCAGTCTGGCCACCTTTCTGTAGGAGGCTTCTTTGCCACGCCAAGGGAGCAGCAGTGAGTCGCTGCTGCTGAGCAGGCGTTATGGGGTGAGACGAACGCTGCTTCACGGAGCCCCAGAAGGCCCCTGAGGGACCCTCACCTTAGGGGAGAGGAGAGGGATGCCCGGAGGGACGAGCGTGAAGGTGATGGCGAGGGTTAGCAGGCTAGCATACCCGCCTCCTTTCTTGCGATGTTCATGATTGTGATGTTCATGACAGTTTATGTAGACTTATGAATGGAGTGATTTGGTTCCCTATTGCTTATTTGTTCTCTTGCACGTTTATTCTTCCCTGTGCTTCTTCTCCTTTACATTGTTCCCATGTGATGTGCTTGCCGAGACTCCGCCTCAAAATGGGGAATCACGTCTTGCTCCGACCATCTTAGGCACAAAAATCTGTCGCCGAAGTCAATAATGATGGCTCTAGCCATTTTTTTTTCAGATGACCTTTCAACCTTCCCGGACGATCTCTACAACATGACTGGGCGTCCCTAGGCTGCATAGGGAGAGAGTCGTCATATCACACCAGTTACCCTGCGCGAGTGGTGAAGTGACATATGAGACCGTAAGGAAGGTGCCCTAACACGAGGATCATAGGTGATGGAGGCAGTCTTGGCTCGTGCTTCTCCCATTTTTATAAATACCTCCCTCGTTCGTTCTCCCAGGGGCATCGAGAGCCAACTCGAAGAGTGCAAGTTTGCACGAAAAAGGAGGAACTAAGAGTTCTAAGGTTGGAATGGAGGGCGAATCTTCTCACTCCTCGAAGAGGAGCAGGTCCAGCGGTAGCAATTCTAGGAAACTCTCGGACCTCGAAGGGTACTTCAGCGAAAAGACCCAATCGTAACTCGTAAGATGAGCTTTCTTGTCTCTTCTTTTAGTTCTTTCTTCCTTTTTCTCTTTTGACAAAAACCCATCTCCATTCCTTGTGTATGCGTAGAGTGACGCGGCGGCGACGTGGAGATGGATCGACGGCAACTCCTGACGACACGGACGGGAACGGATAGGTTGCTACCTCGCGCAGCTCGGCCTCACACCGGACGTTCTCACACCGGGCGACACTCAAACTCACAAGGAGAAAGAGGGAAGGAAATGCAAGAGGAGGGGAACTCTTCTTACGTACAAACCAAAGCTTCATTCAATTCATCATATCACAATCTTTCGTAAGCCCCCTTTATATAGGGAAAGCCCATTACACTCATACCCTCACACTTTCATCTATTATATTTATACCCTAGCCTAACAAGACAAACCCACCAACCCACTAATGACTTTGTGGGTTTTAACAAAATTAAAAACATAATAACTTTTGACCAACCTTGCCTACTAAAATAAAAAGAAAATAATACATGTAGTAAATACATGTATTTTACATGCGTACATACTCAATACATAAATACGTACAAATACACAAGTATCTACTCAGGACGTCGAGTCTTCGAGTAAGTCTCCAATCCACAAGCTCGGTGTCGGGGCAATGCGGCGTCAGCTCCATGTAGTGGACCCGGTAGTGGGCCCGGTGTCCCCACCAACTCTCCCGGGGCGATTGGAACTCGACTCCATCGAGTAAGTGGGGACACTGCTGTGGTAGTGCTCCAACAGATCTGGATCGAGGCACTGGAGATCTTCCCGGCTGATCCAGGAATCATCTGATGGTGGACGGTCTCGCCAGCGGACAAGGTAGCGCTGGTACACCCTGCTCCGTGTAGTGGTCACCTGCTCATCTAGTATCCTCTCAATGTGCTCGCATGGTACTCTCGAGGCTGTGGGACGTACAAGGGTGGGCTCACTCTCAATGGGAGGAGAAGGCTCGAAAGGGTCACTAGGAATCACTGTGGGTTCCTTGTAGGTCACTAAGTCTGCCACATTAAAAGTTGAGCTAATCCCATATTCGGGAGGTAAGTCCATAACATAAGCATTGGAGCCAATCTTCCGCAGAATTGGGAAGGGTCCATCACTACGGGCTTGCAACTTTTTAACAGCTCCCGAGGGGAGTTGTTCGGGTCGAACCCGTACCATAACCATGTCGCCTTCTTAGAATTCATGGTGACGCCTATGCGAATCATCCAATCATTTATAAGTTTCATTACTGAGGTTTATTTGCTTGCTAATCGACTCATGCAGACTTTTGACATGCTGTGCAAATTTCTCAGCTGACTTGGATGTTCTGGACTCGAGGGGAAGGGGAATGAGATCCACATGTTTCCTAGGTTTGTAGCGATGCACGACCTCAAATGGACTCATACCTATGGACCTATTGACGGAGCAGTTGTATGCAAATTTGGCTTTGGGCAAAAGAAGGTCCCAAGTGCCATAATGTTCCCCTACAAGACACCTCAAGAGATTCCCTAAACTCCTATTGACGACCTCTGTTTGCCCATCGATTTGTGGGTGATAGGCAGGGGAGAATTTGAGTTTGGTGCCAACCAGGTACCAAAGTGTCTTCCAAAAGTAACTAGTGAACCGGACATCTCGGTCAGACACGATGGTTTGGGGGAGACCATGCAGACGCATGACTTCATCAAAGAATAAGTGGGCTACTCTAGATGCATCAGATGTTTTGGAACATGCAAGGAAGTGGGCCATCTTAGAGAACCTATCAACGACAACAAAGATGGAATCATGCTTGTGAGCAGTGCGAGGCAAACCAAGGATAAAATCCATACTCACATGTGGACGCATAAAATTGCACGTCCATATGTCCCGCTAAGATCCGCGTTAATGTCAAAGTCAAAGGAAGAAGACCCGGAGAGACTGGCCATCTAGGGCTCCGGGAAGATACTACCGCCCGGCAAATCCCCGCATTCGCACGGGCGCATTAAGAGACCAAGAAGTCACAGGATGTCCTCCTGAATTAACACACTGCTAGGGACCCTCCCTCGGGCCCTTGACGGTGAAGAAATATCCCAAATCATGCACGGCTTCAAGCTACTTAAGCAAAAGCAAAGGCCCTCCAGCGGCACGGGCCTGAGGCCCTTCAGCGGCACGGCCATAAGCCCCAGCGGCACGGCCCTTCAGCCTTTCAGCGGCACGGCCATATGGCCCTCCAGCGGCACACTCCATATCATGTCTGAAGTTTGTATAGGCTCATGCATGCTCACAATGTGAAGTCTGTACAGAGTCCATGACCACGAAGTCTATACGCTCATGTTTGAAGTCTGTACAGAGTTCAGTCAAACGCGAAGTCTATACACTCATGTGGCAAGTCCGCACATTCACCAGTTCAACTTCAAAGTCTACACATTGGTGAAGTCTGTACATCCGTCGGTTGAGCTTCCAAGTCTATACATCAGCCCCTGCAAGTCTATACATTACAGTTGAGTTGAAGTCTGTACAGCCTTTGCTCTGCCAAAGTCTACACATTGGTGAAGTCTGTACATCCGCCGGTTGAGCTTCCAAGTCTATACATCAGCCCATGCAAGTCTATACATTGCAGCTGAGTTGAAGTCTGTACAGCCTTTGCTTTGCCAAAGTCTATACATTGTGAACGCTTAAGTCTGTACATCGTCCGGTTGCCTTGCCAAAGTCTATACACTCATCTACCAAGTCTTGGCCCCTCCAGCGGCACAGGTCTTCTTGGCTCTTTCAGCGGCAAGGCCTTTGGCCCTTCAGCGGCACGATCAGGGGAGCCCCTCAACGGCACACTACAACAAGCTGCCAGCGGCACAACGTTGAAGTCTGTACAGAGTTCGTACAAACATGAAGTTTGTACACTCACAGTGCGAAGTCTGTACAGAGTCCATGCCCACGAAGTCTATACACTCACTCGCCAAGCCTGTCTCCCAGCGGTACGGCCTCAAGCTTCCCAGCGGCACGGGCCTCCTTGCCCTCAACGACCTGCGCCCTTTCCCCAACGGTACAGCGCTGAAAGCCTCCCGACGGCACGCACCGGCAGAAGATACAACGGTCAATAGGCAGATCCATTGGCGCGCAGTCCAGCCACTTCAAAGCCAGCTAGCGCCTGTCTCCGTGTCACCTTCTGGCTGGAGGAGGGGAGATCTTCGCCTGACGAGGAAGATACCGAAGTCAACCTCGGATGGCAGTGCCATCATGAGGCGACCTCGTCAACCGGCCGCATATAAAAGGCCCCCTGCAGACAGAAAGAAGAGGAGATAGATTTCTGCTAGAGGGAAAAAGACAGAGAAAGAAGAGAGGAGCTGCGTGCGAAGAAACCCGTTCGAAGTGAAGAAGAAGAGAAGAAGAAGGTAGAAGAAATATAGGAAAAAGAGAGAGGAGCAATGCATGTAGCAGAGGGGGAAGGAATGGAGGAAAGGGAATGGCTGCCCTTCCTCGTTCCAACCCTCTTCTCAACTTTCTTTTCTTTCCTATTCTTAGTTTTCTTCCCTCCTGTTGTTTAGGGATGCATTGTACGATGTGGGGTCTTCGGGCCACGATCTTTGTTACATCGAATCCTCCATGAATGAAATAATTTTCAATTTTGCTTCTTACTGCATTTGTCGTCTTCTCCTCACCGGTCTCTTGTGGTTTTGCTTTCTCTTCCTTCAACCTCCCAACTCCCTGTTCTACCTGATTTCCCGTGGCGCTAGTTTAGGTGGTCGATAGGGTTTGCCCCTAGCTTGACAGGGTATGGCCAGCCTCGTCCCTCTTCAATGGCTTTCCACTGCATAACAACTCCTGATCTTGCCATACGGGTCTGTGGGAGCCCTTCCTCTTCGACACATTGGAGTCACTCAACACCAAGAACATACTCCTTTGCCCTCCTTTGGGACCAACGGTATGCCCACACACCCTCAAGCTCCCAGTCATTCTACCACTCAGGGCCCCCAGCGGTACGCCTCTCCCATTTGGCCGTTTGGCGGTACAGCCTTCCTTGAGTCTGCCTGGCGACACACTATCCTTAGGGCCATTCAGCGGTGCACCCTTTCTCCTCTTGTCAGCGGCACACCTCCCTTCCTTGGCCGCTCAGCGGCACACCCTTGGACTGTCAGCCTGGCACTCCTTGATTGTCACTTCCCGGTGTACTCATAGTTTGCATCAGTCTATTGGTTCCTCGCTCGATGTTTTCTTCGAGTTTCCCGAAGTTTCCCTAAAGGCGACTGCTCCGGCACCCCCCTCAGCTGTTGGTTCATGCCACCCCCGTGGGCATGTTCCTTGTTATTCCTTTACCTCCCGGGTCAAGGGGAGGTGCTGCCGAATTTTCACCCAGAATAACAACAAATTTAAGAGATGAAAAGAAGCAGCAAACAGATGGACTGAGCAATGATAAAAACACTCTAGCCAACTAAAAGGACTATGCAAGATTCAAGGAACTGGATTGAATAAGACTTCAAGCACTGCATTGCTGAACATGACTCGGGACTCAATCTCATGACAGGAGAATGAAAGCTTAACCATCTAAGATGCCTCATCTTGAACTGAACAAGGAACCCTCTCTTGAGTCCTGGCCCACCCCTTCAGCGGCACACTCCGCTTTGTTTCGTTTGCTACTTTTCCCAGCGGTACACCCTGGCCTACCTCTTCAAGCGGTGCGCCCTAACCTTCTATCCTCCAGCGGTACGCTCCCCCTTGCTGTCTGAGCGGTACGCATCCTCCCAGCGTTCCATCAAGTCTATACATCGCTGCATCATTCACGTTCAAAGTCTGTACATCATCTTCTTGTTCATGCATTGCATCATTTGAATTGAAGTCTATACAGCCTGTGCATGAAGTCTGCACACTGTCTGGTCGCACACATTTATAAGTCTATACATTGGCAGCTCTACCTACGCTCCACTCATAAGTCTATATGTTGTGAACTCTCAAGTCTGTACAGACCTCGCTTTGCTCAAGTCTGTACATCATCCAGTTGTCTTGGCTAAGTCTATACGTTGATTGTCTGCTCACGCATCACTCCTTTGGCAAGTCCATACATTGCGAAAGTCTATACACTCCTCATTGGCTTGCTTCATGCACCAAGTCTGCACATTCCTTTCTAAAGTCTGTACGTTGCATTGCGTGAAGTCTGCACGTTCCTTTCTAAAGTCTGTACGTTGCATTGCATGAAGTCTACACGTTCCTTTCTAAAGTCTGTACGTTGCATTGCATGAAGTCTACACATTCCATGCTAGTGAAGCCTGTCTAAGTCTATACACTGCACCGTCTCATACACTCGTGTGATAAGTCCATACATCGCCGCTATGTGTGTCCATCGTTGAACAAGTCCATACATTCATTGTACCGCTGGTCAAGTCTATACATTGCATCGCTGGGCAAGGGTATACATTGTCAGTTACATATAGCACGTCTGTACAGTCCTCGTGGCTCGTTCACGCATCAGCTCCTCCAGTCCTTCCAGCGGTACGCTTCCAGTCCCCCAGCGGTACGCTCCACATTCTCCCAGCGGTGTGCTCCCCTGGTGCCTCAGCGGTACGCTACACCCTCTACCCTCCAGCAGTACGCCCATCTCCATTCTTCCAGTGGTACGCTCCCCAGCGGTACACCCTCCTTTACACTTTGAACCGCACACACCATTCATCTCTCAGCGGTACACCCTAGTCTCCATCATCTCCCCAACGAATACACACATGCATGCAATAAAAAGGGAGGGGGGGTTGTGGACGCACTTTTTATTTAATAAAATCATTGTTTATTTATTTATTGGCGTTTATTAAGTGCGTTGGCGTGCCAGTCACAAAGTGACGATTTATTGTGCGCTCGATCTGACTAATCAGACGATTGTGTGGTTCGTGTCGGGACTGGAACCCGCCGCGCCATAAAGGTCACGGCGTCATTTACATCCCCTCGGAGAGGGGAACACCCTTGATTAATCGCCGGGAAAAGGGGCCTCATGGCCGAAAAATTAGTTACGTAAAAAGTCTATTAGGAAACATTAAAATCCCCGTGCGAGGGTGAGAAGAAAGCATTCGAGATCATGTCGGTCGTGTGTTGACCATTTGATGTTCGGACGAGTGTCCGGCTTGTGAATCACGTAATCGTCACGAGAAAACCGGAGCATACGTATGCCGGGGGTACTGCAAGTTTATTGTTCAAAGGGACAGGAGACATTCGGTTGAATCCCGGTTAGAGTGATCGGAAATCAGCGAGTTTATTGGCCCGGCGCGAGATCGAGTCAGGACCATTTCGGGGGCGCCTCCCGCGGTCGAAGTCGGGCTCGCGTGGGCATCATTAATATTTCCGGTGCCGAAGGACAGCGGGAAAGTGTCCCGGAACTAGATTCCGAAATAAAGATTTGTACAGAGATGGCCGATTATAGGCCTAGGATGTGGGTCAGGCGATGACCATGGTTGGGGCGAACCCGAGGTCCAAATGTGACTCACGAAGGTCTTATTGATATTCCCGAACGTAGGGTTCGGGGAAGACTAGAGCCGTCTCGTTCCATTCGGATTTGTCGGTCATACACGGACCATTTTATGTTCGGACAAAGGTCCGTATAGAAAACAAGACGGTGACGGGAGCGAATCCGTGTAAATGTCTGCCGTGAGTACGGCAAGTTTAGTGCAAGTGCGGGGCTAGATCCCGATATATATATGTCGGTAACTAACGGACCATCCAGTATTCGGACGAGAGTCCGTATTCGAAGCATCGAAGACAACAACAAAGACACACGGATGTCTGCCGTAGGTGCGGCAAGTTTAATGTGGGTGCGGGATCGGATCCCGATGAAGATGGGTCAAGCTGATGATCTATTGGCCCGAGGTGGTTGCGGACTATGGCCATATCGGGGTTTCCGAGGACCACGTCTGATGCCACGGGGCGTCATTACTTTTCTTTTCACGCATAGTCTTGGGAAACGAAGGTTCCAAGGAATACGTGCATGTCGGTCACGGTCGGACCATTCATTGTTCGGATGCGAGTCCACGTTTGAAGCATCGAAGATGATGATAAAACCGTGCAAATGTCTACCGTAGACACGACGAGTTTAATGTGGGGTTGCGGGATTAGATCCCGGGAGAAGCGGGTCGAGTTAACGAACTATTGGCCCGGGATGTGTTCGGATCATTACCATGTCGGAGGCTCCGAGGTCCACGTCCGATACCACAAGGCATCATTGATTTTCTCTTTGCGCCAAGTCCGGGGGAGTGAATTGTTAAGTATGGAGCCCGAACTCGCCATCGTGCGCCCTCGCACGCGGATCGACCTGCGCGGTCAGGTCGCGGGGTTCGACCTGCCCGATCAGGTCGTGGGGGTCAAGGGGGCAACGCCCCTTGCGGGGGTTTCCGGGGGCAGCGCCCCCGGTACAAAAATTTAATTATAGAAAGGTTATGGTGTTTCCTTCTATTCTTTTATTAGCATGATTGACCTTTCATTATTATTTTTGCTTGTTTTATTCCCCCTTTGTGTTAAGCAGGCGCGCCGGATAGAGGGAGTTC
Organism: Amorphophallus konjac; assembly: GCA_022559845.1. Classification (NCBI taxonomy): domain Eukaryota; kingdom Viridiplantae; phylum Streptophyta; class Magnoliopsida; order Alismatales; family Araceae; genus Amorphophallus; species Amorphophallus konjac. The sequence goes on from JAHNEJ010000300.1 coordinate 173,388, forward strand.
AGGGGGGCGCGCCGGTTAAGGGGCGCCGGTTTAAGGGAGTTCATGGGTGGGGCGCGCCGGTTAAGGGGCGCCGGTTTAAGGGAGTTCAAGGTTGGGGCGCGCCGGTTAAGGGGCGCCGGTTTAAGGGAGTTCATGGGTGGGGCGCGCCGGTTAAGGGGCGCCGGTTTAAGGGAGTTCAAGGTGTTGAAATGGGCGCGCCGTTTTAAGGTTCAAAGAGGGGGATGGGATTGTTAAATGCGTGATGTTAAACCGGCGCGGTGGAATAGTCACCGCGCCGTATTAAACTCTCTCGAGGGTTTATTGTTTTTGACCGTGTGTTTTCTTTTTCTTTCACCTGCAGGTTGGGTTAATGATCTGTTGTTGATTCATTTGGTGGATTAAGTTGGCAAGGAGGAAGTTTAGGCATTTAACTGTTCATTAGGGTGACTTAGCATGGATTTTAAGTGTTTCGTTCAAGGGGTTTGGTTCACATATTTTACTGTGTGTTGTTCTTGTTCTTGGAGGTGGTTTGTTCGTTTGTTCTTGAGTGCTCTTAATCCCCTGACGAAAATCGGGCAGCATCTCCCCTAGACCGGGGCTTGCCAGAGAGAAGCGAAGGCCACCAAACGGATTGCTCCGGGGTGACCCTCAAACATCGGAGTGGCCTTACGGCGGTCCGAACCCATGTGTGAGTGTGGAGCGCTCGAGGACTAGCCTTCAAGAGCGACCACTACTCACGGGCGATGAATCTTTGGCGTGGGACGAATGTGTGCCATGAGAGGCCATGAATGTTCATCACTTGACGGACTCCTTCGAAGGCCATGCTATGGAGAAGCAAGCTTCGAAGGGCCTGGATGAGCAGAAGGCAGAGAGAAAGAGAGGGAAGCAGGAGAACACCGTATGTTGTAAAAAGGGCTTTTCTTTTTATTCGTTTGCAAAAGGAAATACATCGGGGAATCTACCCTAAAGCGAGAAAAGGGGAGAATACAATAGAGAGAAAGGAGGGAATACATTGATGGGGGAGGGGGGAACGGAGCACAAGCTCCTCCCCCTCCGAGCTCACCTCTCACTCTCACTCTCACTCTCCTCTCTTCTCTTCTCTTCTCTTCTCTTCTCTTCTCCGGCACGGGGACGAAGCCTCTTCTTCTCTTCGGGTGGCCCTCTCTTCTCTTTTCAATCGCCTTTCAGCGGGGAGGGGGGGGGTTCGAGTCTCTCTCCTCCTCCCTCAACCTTCTCTTCTCCAATGGAGCAGGTAGAGTATATATGGAACAGACAGTGGGGGAGATAACTCCCGCCACCTCTGCCTTGTTCGCAACAACATTGTTGTTGTGCTGGATGATGCTGATTCGTGGAGTACACTGGCGTTCTTCCGAGGATGGGACGTTCGCGGGTTTGCCAGGAGGATCTGCTGCTGCTGCCACCACTGCCATTTTGCTGTCGAACGGGGTGAAGGCATGGCTTCAAAACACTAAATGCTCTCTGCACACCGCATTTAAACAAAACAGAGCATCGGCATGCCGACGGGACAGGATGGGGTTAAATCGGCGCGGGGGAATAGTGACCACGCCGGATTAAAGCTTTTCAAGGGGGCCACGCCGTGTAAGCATTGCACGGGGGTGGCATTTGCTTCAAATGAGCGCGCCGGGTAAACTGTGCATAAGGTGGCGCCGTATTAACCTTCAAAGGGGTGGCCTCTTCAACAGTGAGTGTGCCGTTTTAACACAAAGCAAGTGGAGCTCGTATTAGAGCATGAAATGGGGGCGCGCCGTTTCAACAAGGGGGCGCGCCGTTTTAAGGCGTGCCGCTTTAAGGCCCTTCCGCGCCGTTTTAAGCACCGAACGGATTCTTTCCGAAGTCGAGGCCGTTTATATGAATGTTGGCATTCCCAGAATGTTCCGGTTGCATTGCATGGCTTCCACAATTTTCTGTTTGCAGCCTCCGGGACTCGGTCCCAGACTTTGCGTGACTTTCGGTGCAAGTTGAGACTGTGCCGGAGTTCCCGGCTCTTCCTTGATTCAGCTCTCGGCACGGCCGACTGTAGAGTTGTGGCAGTATCTTCCACCCGGGGGCTCCCTCATCGGCTAGCAGACCACTAAGTGAGTTCTCACCTTGGTCGGACGAGGCATGAGGCTTATTCGGCATTTCCGTCTTTCACTCGCGCTCGAATGTGTAGACGCGATTGTCGCCATGATCATCATTGTCATTTTTTGGTGTCCACAGGGGTATATGATAAAAGGAACGATGAATAGTAATAACAATAATGAGATAAAAGGGGTGGTCCCAACCAAGATAACAACAAGGGAAGATAATATCAAAGAAAGGGTAATGTCAATAAACAAACGATAATAACAAGCGTCGACGACCATCGTGAATACAACAATATGGCAGCAGTCTCTCCTTCCTGGATTCCGAACCCGGGGATATTAATGATGCCCCTGTAAGCCGAAGTCACTCTCGGAAGTTCTCTCTCTTGTCATGGTGACCGCCCGGCCTTACTTCGGGCCGATAATTCATCAGGGTCCCCTCCCTCGTCGGGATCTGATTTGCCTCCCTGCATTAAAATTGCCATCCCTCGGCAAACATTTGTACGGATTCGTCCCCCGGGTTATCATCTCGTTTTCCGTGTGAACTTGTGTCCAAACATGAAATGGTCCATCAGTGACCGACATGACCCGAGTACTCAGGCCCCCACCTCGGGCTCACCGCATAACCCGACGGGTGTTTCCTTCCTGGATTAATCAGTATTTCTTTCGATCGTGGAGCCCTTATTTCTGGCAATTAATCAAGGGTATTCCCCTCTCCGAGGGGATGTAAATAACATTGTGACCTTTATGGCACAACGGGTCTCAGTCCCGACCCGAACCACACAATCACCTGACTGAGTTAGATCGAGCGCACCATGGGCTCTCCGGAGCCCAAACAAATCGTCACTTTGTGACTGGCATGCCCACGCACTTAATGAAACCAACAAACGGATAAACGAATAGAACGAAGATCTCTCAAAATTAAGTGCATCCACAAGTCTGGCACGCCCGGTGGGATAGGATCACCCTTCATCTTTTGCCGAAACCAAGGGCTCCACGGCCCCCTTCTTGTAATATTGATTCCCTAATTTGCAAATGCATGTTGCATCACGGACGTCCCGATCGCACCCACTTTCGGCCACCAACCCGTCGAGAGTCACGTGCGGAACGGCTACATGGCCGTCCCTCTCACCTTTTGGAGCTTCCCTCCCTCGGTTGGCTTCCCCAACTTTTTGGGAGTGGCCTTCACTCACCTGTTGGACGTGGAAGCGTCTGACGGGATCAAGAATGGCGCCTCAACCCAGGGGGCCACCGAAGCTGATGCCAGCCGACCAATGGCCTGATCCCCCAAGACTGCCCCTATGAAGATATTGGGCTGCAACGTGCACCATGTGCATGAAACTGCCGTCCCATCTCGCCCAGGCTCGGCTTCCCATCAGAGAAGGCTCCGGAGGAGTCATGCAACCACATCATCCCGAGGCCGGGTCTCCGGCACCTGCAAGTCTGCTGTCGTCGGAACGCTCCGGGCGCATCTTTCCGGGCGGCGCTCCAAAGTGATCCCGGATCGCATCATACCCGCCGTTCCAGTGCGTAACTCCTTTCAGCCACTGGAGAAGATGAAGGGCAGGATGACGCCCGCAGCTCCGGCCACAGTCCCACAGCACCGACCAGCCCCTAGGCCGACGAAGGGCAAGCAGGCGTGGATTCCCAAGGCAGCCCGGGCTATTTCACCAGCCTTGAGGGGACCCAACACCTCACGCCCGGCAAGGGCTCAACAAGCAGACCGAGTCAAGACATCAGCCCCCGTCTATCAGCCGGCATTGGCCACACTGACCCCACCAGAGAACACCCGCCGTCGACACCACCGACATCACTACCATGCTGCCCGTTATAGACACGCCATTCCTGACGTCTCCTGAGAAAGTCTCATATTACTATACAACGCCCCGCAACGGCTTACGCATTTTGAATCACTCGAGTGCTTCCTTTTCTCGGGTCTTCTTCTACCTTTTTCGGCATCCGGAATCGTCTCGTCACGGCATTCGGACGGCATCAACACCAGTCAGACGCATCAAGAGGTTCCGGAACCAAGATGTTGACTACCGGGCGGCCGCCGATTGAGGACCCGGGTGGGTCTTAATGGGGGCGTCCAGTCCCCTGGACGCCCCCATCTTTTTAATTTAATTTATTTTTTTCTCAGGGCCCAAAAATAAATAAAAATATATATATTTTAATGGAGGCGTCCAGGCCACTGGACGCCTCCATAAAAACTAATAATAATAAATATTTATAAAATGCCACTTGGCATAAAAAAGACAAAAAATAATTAAAAATATATATATATTAATGGAGGCGTCCAGGCCCCTGGACGCCTCCATAAAAATAAATAAAAAAAATCAAAATACCAGCCCTGGTATAAAAGACAAAACATAAATAAAATAATATATTTATGGAGGCGTCCGGGACCCTGGACGCCTCCATCAACTCCCTCACGGGCGCCGGCCACCGAACGACGGTTTGTCGTGTGTGAAAAAATCCAAATATAGAGACGTCCGGTCAGCTGGACGCGCCCATTTCTGAATCACGAGGCGCCGCTCACAAAACCACGTGTTGTGCCAAACCGCGTGCGGCCGTCGTCGGCTTTCGGTGGACCTACTTGAGGCGTCCGGGACCCTGGACGCCTCCACAAAAGTATTCCAAAAAAAATCAATAAAAATAGAATAAAATATTAATTCGGCCCTTGATGGAGGTGTCCAGGGTCCTGGACGCCTCCACCCTCCGGAGCTCTATAAATAGAGGCCCACCCCCTCAGTTCTGGAGGAGCTTAGAAGTGATCCGATAGGCTGTCGGAGCCCAGAGGCTACGGAGTCATTTTCTAACCCGTGGGTTCTTTTGTAGGTGGAGGTTCTGCCGGCTTCTCGGGTGCTCACGCTCGCGAGAGGAAGGTCGTCTTCATCCACCGCGCTTCCACGTCGTCCCCACGCTGCCGGAGCTCCGCCAGATTTCACCCTCGGCTCATCCAATAAGCCTTTTCTTCCCCCTTTTTTCTTCGTAGTTCTTTGGCATTCATCATCTCGCATCCTCTATCTCCCTTCATAAGGGCGCCTCTTCTTTTATACTTCTTGCATCCATCATCTCATTTTCCTCCTACTCGAGTCCGAGAGGGGTTTAAAAGATAACACCAACCAGGTGTGTGTCTTGCCATCATTTCGTTATTTTTATCGCAAGGATTTGAATACTACACCTCCATCTTTCTAATCCACTTGTCATTTATTTGTCGTTGTTTTGCAAGGGTAGCCGAGGAAAGCCCTCTCCGTCGGCCGGCCGGAGGGAGAGGAAGAAACAACCCGCCATCTCCCGCTCTTGAGGTAGGCACGATCACTTTCTTATTTTGGGGTCTTTCGGCCCCTGGCGATCACATCTTATTTTCAAGGCCGCGGCGAGTCACTTCCCCAATGGCCGTTTAAATATCCGTTCTTATATTCTCTTTATACTCTGTTATATTCTGCTCATATTCTCGAGGCCGTGGCGAGTCACTTCCCCAATGGCCGTTTAAATTCCCGTTTTTATATGTTATATTCTTATCTATTCGTGTTCTCGAGGCCGCGGTGAGTCACTTCCCCAATGGCCGTTTAAATTCACGTTCTTGTACGTTATATTCTTATCTGTTTGTGTTCTCGAGGCCGCGGCGAGTCACTTCCCCAATGGCCGTTTAAATTCCCGCTCTTTGTATTCTCTCTATATTCTGTCATCTTATTATCTGCTCATATTCTCGAGGCCGCGGCGAGTCACTTCCCCAATGGCCGTTTCAATTCTTTTTATTTAATTTTTGCACCATTCCCGTCCCCCTGAGGCCGCGGCGAGTCACTTCCCGCTATGGCCGTTTAAACCCCATATTTTGCTATATCACACTTGTCCCGCTCGCCCCGCCGGAGCAATCTCCCGTGGTGGCCCCTTCTCTCTCTTCTCTTATTTCTGTGTTGCAGCAAACAAACACCAAAAGTAAGAAAAGAGGAGCCCGCGCGCGCTCCGCGTCCTCTCTCCGCTCTTCCCCGAACCGCGTGACGTCGCTCACAGATTGGCGATCACGGTGGGACCTCTACTGCTTCCTTTCGGCTACCCTTGCAAGTTCGGCACCACCGTGCCTCTCCACCTTCGCGCCCGCGCGCGCCCCCGTTGTGCTCACGGCAGCACCGTCAGTTTTGATTGGTTCTTTTTTTATTATATGTCTGTTATTTCTGTTGTTTTTCCACTCCATATATCTGTCAGCATTCCATTGCATACATCCATTCCTCTTTTCTATCCTTTTTTTCATTTTTTGAGGATCACCCTTTCCCGGTGAAGGAAGGACTCTCCGTTTGGGAATTCCTCTCAACGGACTAGAATCTCCTACACCGGGACCTCCGTAAGTCCCCGACATCGAAGAATCTCCTCTTCGTTCACTGGGCTGGTTGTACCATTGAAGTTCCCCGGAGTTAGTCATTTCATTCGTGGTGAGACGAGAGACCCTAGCTGACACGGCGGTGAAACAAAAATAAACTAGGGTCCCCATTTTGTGTGAACTTCGGATCTCGCTAAAAATACAAAAAAAATCATCAAAATCAAAACACAAAAAAGGGCGTAAAGGCATCCACTTGTTTGATAATCTCTGCTACCTACTTGCTAGTGTATGTTTTTGCGTTCTGGGAAAACTGTGAGCATGTCTCACGAGTCTTTTGAGGAGAACCACCCTAGCCGTGGTTTGTCAGCCGACCCGCGAGTCTATGCTATGGACTCGGGTCCTTCTCATGACCCCTCACATGAGGTGCAGGTTATTGCCAGGGACACGTCCCTACCGCAGGATATCTCTTCCTTACTGGGCGTCCTCGCCAACACGGAGCTTACCTCTGAACAGCTTCGGGCCTTCCAGGCCATTCTAAAGGGGAAATCTGTTTCCCCCACGCCCCAGGAATCAACTCCGGCCATCGCACCTCTCCAAGAGTCCGTGCAGGCCATTCCATCTCGTTCATTGGCGCAAGCCATCCAGTCTCCCTCGCTTCAAGGTCAAGCGAGCCAACAACCACCCTCATTCCAGTTCCCGTCACAATCTCAAACTCCCGTTGTTCCCCACACGCCGCTTCAGCCAGGGCCAACTATCGGCAGTCCGACAGCTCCCTCTCATTCGGGGTTCCCCCCTCAAGTCTCCGGGAGACAGTTTCTCCCCCAGTGGCAAGTGCCACCTTCACCCCCAGAGGAGCTCGCCCAATCGCTCCTTAATAGGTTCAACCGCATGGACGAGCAGTTTCAAAATCTGAGAAGGATGGTGGACGTGAAAGTCACCCCGGAGGTTGCTTTGCCAATCCTTCCCGTCATTCATCTTCCTCCCTCCGAAATGCCCACGTACCGCAGATACAATGGTACCGGCAACCCCTTCATTCATCTCAAGGATTTCATGTATGAGTCCTCTTACTGGCAAAACGATCAGAGGTCCCTGGCATACCTCTTTCGGAGATCATTGGATGGTCCCGCGCTTGAGTGGTTCTATTCTCTGGAGCCCCGCGAGGCCGAGAATTTTGAAATAGTCCAGAGAAGGTTCTTACAGAAATATAGGGATAGGGTCGGTCCCTCACTCTCCATTACCGACCTAGTGGCCGAAAAGATCAAACCCGACGAGGATTTTATCCGATATGCTGATAGATGGAGGTCTCTGGCGGAAAGAATAAGGGATACCCTCTCCGAGCCCGAACAAGTGAAGATGATTGTGTCTAATGCAACCCCATAGTTCAGACATGTCCTGGCCATGAATAAACTTACTACAATGGAGGAACTCTATGAAAGGGCCCGATACATCCAAACCCAGCTAAAAGACTCCCCCATCATGAACATGTTTGAGTCGCCGAAGCCCAAAGTGGTCAGAAAGACAGGCGCCGGTGTCCCGGGCGGAGCCACAGAAGGGGTCGTGACAAATGAGCAAGTCAGTGCGGTCAACAATGCCAACTATGCAGTCAACCCAAGGCCTCCACAAATGCCCCGACTTCCCCTTCAACCAGGTCCTTTCCCTCTTCGTCCTCCACCCCAAAATAATCCACCCCAGGATAATATGCCTCCATTACGCCAACCCCACCAACAACAACCACAACCTCAGCAACAACAACCACCGCTTCAGTACAACCAAGTTCCACTCCCGGGGAACTATGGTCCCCAACAGCAACAAAGGAGGCCGCTCGGTCCCAAAAGAGCTTACTATCCACCATTGCCGGAAACCTTAGCAGACATTTTTAATGCCCTCATGGCATCAAACCAACTCGCCCTACCCAGAGAAAGGCCCGCGTGGCCCCCCAATGTTGATACCTCCAAATACTGTGTCTACCACAGGCAGCCGGGACACACAGTAGATTACTGCTTCTACTTCAAAGATTACATCCATGATATGAATGATGAACACCAAATAGATTGGGATGAGATGAGACGATACGTCGCGGCTCTCAAGGCTAGGAGACCTCCTCAGAGGCCACAGCAGCAGTTACAACAGCAGCAGCAGCAGCAACCACAACAACAACAACAACAGCCTCAGCAGGCCCCACAACAACAGCCCGACATGGGAATAATCCAGAATCCATTACCAGAGCACCAACAGCCCAATCATCAGGTTAACCCCATCTCCTCCTTCCCGGAAGTCGGGAGAGAGCAGGTGTGGCACCAGGAAAGTACCTCCATTCTTTCTACCTCCAAACCTATCGTCATGCAACCCCCTCACCTTGCCCGGGTAGCACCTCTCTCTCATCAACCCGCGTCAGTATCACCATCACCATTTCCACTACCATTACGCCCTCTCATCCGCACCCCGACCTCCTATCAACCGACACTCTCCACTACACCTTCACACCCTCTCACCTTCTCTCACTCCCCCACTTTACCATCCACCTCTACCACATTTACCCCTACGCCTTCTAAACCCCTTATCATCCGTCAACCATACATAACCCCGTCTTTCTCCACCACATCACCACTAATGCCTTCAAAACCACTCATCACCCACCATCCACCTCAAAATCATTACCCGTTTCAAACCTTACCCACTTCCACTTTGCCTCCGCCTCCACCTTCCAAACCCCTTATCCTTCATAATCCGCGCGATATCCCCTCTACCTCCGCCATACCTCCACCTAACAAACCCCTCATCAGAATCCCTGCTCCCGTCATCACCCCTGCTTCATCAACCATTCCTCCACTACTACCCCTCAAACCCCTGTTAAAACCCACTGCTACCCCCACAGAGGTACAAAAGCCGCAGGCAATGGTGCTCCGGAGTGGAAGGATTTTCCACAGGGTTTTCCCCCACAACAGTCAGAATCCCGAGCAATCTCAGCCAGAGAAGGATGATGCAGAACAACCAGAAAGAGCTATCCCTGGAACACAGTATGACCTATTAAAACATTTGGACAAGATGCCTGCTCGGATCTCCATCCTGGAGCTTCTTCAAAGATCCACATCCCACCAGGCAGCCTTAATGGAATACCTTCAAAGGGTCATGGTGAACGAGGACCTCCCTATAGAAAAGATTTCGACCGTCCTGACCCCAACAGACACACAACCAGCCATCATGTTTCACAACTACGAGCTCGCTCCCAAGGAAGCTCGGAAATATGCATTGTGCATTTCAATAAAAATTAATGGGGTATCCATAAACCCGTGTCTTGTGGACACGGGTGCATCCATAAATGTGATCTCCATGAGCACTCTTCAGTTGTGTGGGGTCAACGAGGAACAAATAAGACCTTCCTCGATCACGGTCACGGCTTATGACAATAGCAAAAGGCCACTGCAGGGGATGATTATTCTGAAGGCAGAACTAGGCCCCATGTCAATTCCCACGGAATTCCATGTCCTCGACATGGACCCCACATTCAAGGCTATACTGGGTCGCCCTTACATCGAAGCCATGGACGCTGTGCCTTCCACCAACCATCAGTGCATGAAGTTTCCTTACAATGGGAGAATTATTAAAGTGGTCAGTACACCTGTCCTTCACACAGTGGATGCTATCAACACCTCTCTGCCTTCTGTTTGGCCGTCTCATCGGCCCATATTGTCACTGCTGGACGTACGTGATCCATCTCATGTTCCACTAGCACCAAAGGAGCCGGTCAGGGCAACCACAACATCATGTCTCCCTTTTCACTCCAAAGGTTGGGAGATTATGAGGAACATCGGCTATCAACAGGGAAAAGGTCTGGGCGCACAGTTACAGGGTATGCTCAAGCCGCCAAAAGAAATTAGGCTGAACCGTAGGTTTGGCCTGGGCTTCAAAGGACCGTTCAAGGCAGATTGGAAGCCCCTCACGTGGACTCTATCAAACCACTTCAACAGAGGGCCCGTTGTTCAGATGGGAGATCACCCACGAGAAGCATATGGGGAATCACATGCTGTATATTTGGCTGAGAAATGTCCGAGGATCACCAAAAGAGGCAAGATCAAAGATCCGGAATGCGAGTGGGACAAATGATTCGACATACGGGACATTTCCGTTGCACTGGAAAGGATGTTCTCGTCTCCGCAGCTTGAAGGACCACCATTGATCTCCGAAATACCAGAGAATATTACCACTCTTGCCAAGGTTCCAAACTATCCTCGTCCTCGCCAGAAGGACTCTGTCATCGACGGATCCTCATCCGTCCTCAACATTGCCGTCGACGGCTCATTAGCTGCCATCCTCTCCATCCACTCGTCTCAGCCTTTGCTGATATCTTCTTCCTGGGCCAGACAATTGTCTGATGATCTTCCCAGGTCCCCTTCTTTGCTTACATACCTGCGCGGGCTTTTCAACCCGCGCCAGGTCTTCAACCATGATCTGCTCTATGAGCCTCACAATCCTCTAGCCATAACCCCTTTTCTCTCCCCTCCAATCTCTTTTCACTGCTTTGTCATTAAAAATGAAAACGAAAAAAAAACGTCAATTTTCAAACTCCCCAACAACACATCTTCGTTGAGGAAACCTCCTACATCTCCCACGGGTGCGTACCGCCTTGCGGACCACCCGTCCAAGGTCTGATGAGCGACCTTTTCTACCCCTCCTCTGAGGGGTCTTCTCCTGTACATTCTACACCATCCTCTTCGTCTTCCTCTTCTTCTGTAAATATTGTCAGTCAATCTAGGAATGATATGCCAAGGGTAGTACCTAGGAAGAAGTCCAAGGGGAGGCAGATCCCTCGTCGATTCCTTCTGGATTTGGTCGCCAGGTGTCAGGCCCTTCTTGTCATTCCCCAGTTGTTAGAAAATCCCATCCAGCTACCCGAAATAGAATGCGAGGGCGACCGTGCATCTGATGAAGGGTATGGAGTCTACGAGATCACGGATGAAGAATGCCCCACTGAAGATGAGGGTGAAGAATATGAGGATGCGGCGGGCGCATACGCTAGTGGAATGAGGAGATTCGACGAGCCGTCAACCGCCGTAGAAGAATCCACCAAAGAAGTCAACTTGGGAACTGAGGAAGATCCTAGGATCATCCTCATAAGTGACAACCTACCACCCTCTGAAGAAGAGGCATTAATTGAGGTTCTCAAGGAATATAAGGACACGTTTGCATGGAGCTACGAGGATATGCCGGGTCTGGATTCAACCCTGGTTGAACACCGTTTAACCCTAAAACCAGGGTCCATCTCGGTAAAACAAAGGTTAAGGCGTTTCCACCCTCAGATGGCTTTGAAAATGAAGGAAGAGGTCGATAAGCTCCACAAAGCCAGGTTCATTAGAGTCGTCCTTTATCCTCAATGGGTGGCGAACATTGTCCCGGTCATGAAAAAAGATGGGAAAGTCAGGATTTACATCGACTTCCGGGACCTTAACCGCGCGTGTCCAAAGGATGATTTTCCCTTACCTCACATTGATGTGCTGATTGATAACACGGCAGGCTACGAAACCCTCTCTTTCATGGATGGATTTTCAGGATACAATCAAATTCGTTTGGCAGAAGAGGATCAGGAGAAGACGTCATTCACTACCCCTTGGGGAACATATTGTTACGTGGTCATGCCGTTTGGGTTAAAGAATGCTGGAGCTACTTACCAAAGAGCGATGATGGCCATATTTCATGACATGATGCATATATATCTGGAAGTGTATGTGGATGACTTATTGGTGAAATCAAGGACCAGGATGGAACATCCAGAAGTTTTGGCTAAGGTCTTGCAAAGGTCAAGAGAGTTCCAATTGAAAATGAACCCGAAAAAGTGTGTGTTTGGTGTGTCGTCGGGTAAATTGCTGGGGTTCATTAGGGATCGAGATAGATCCCGACAAAGCCAAGGCCATCAGGGATATGCCGCCTCCCAAGAATTTGAGGGAAGTCCGAGGTTTAATCGGGAGGTTGCAGTTTATTCGTCGGTTTGTGTCTCAACATTCACAAAGGTGTAGACCTCTCTACGAGTTTACCAAGCCAGGAGTAGAATTCCACTGGAATTCTAAATGTCAGAAAGCTTTTGAAGGGTTGAAGGAATATCTGGCTAGTCCACCCGTTCTCATTCCACCCAAACCAGAAAAACCTCTGATCCTTTACGTCTCAGTCTTGGATGACTCCGTGGGAGCCGTCCTCGCACAAGCTGATGAAGAAGGCAAGGAACGGGTAACCTATTACTTGTCCAAACTTCTCAATCCCTGTGAGCAGAAGTACACCGGCATGGAGAAAACCTGTGCTGCCCTCGTTTGGGTAGTGCAGAAATTGAAGCACTACTTCTTGGCTCACGAAGTCCACTTGATTGCTCGAATGAATCCTATCAAATTCCTTCTGGAGAAATCCGTCCTTACGGATAGGCTAGCACGCTGGCAAAGTTTTCTCTCTCAGTTCGACATCACCTACATCCAGCAAAAGGCGATTAAAGGCTATGCCATAGCCGAGCATCTCGCTCACCATCCTCTTCCCAAGTTCGATCCCGTCCAATCAGAGTTTCCAGATGAGGAACTAATGTCCATCAACCAATCAGATGAGCCAATGTGGACGCTATATTTTGATGGAGCTCTGAATTCTCAAGGGAGAGGAATCGGCATCGCCCTCCTGTCGCCTGAAGGTCTCACATTCCCGTTGGCATACCAGCTCAAATTCCCAGTTACCAACAATATAGCCGAATATGAAGCTCTTCTAGCTGGCCTAGAACTCGCCCATTCTTTTCGTATCACTGAGTTGCGAGTCGTAGGTGATAGTCAACTCATCCTTCGCCAGGTGCTCACTAAGTATCGCACTCGCGATCCCAAACTCAAGCCATACCAAGAACTCACTGCTGCCTTTGCCAAACTGTTCGCCAAACTGATCTTTGTTCATGTCCCTCGTCATCAGAATATTCTCGCCGATGCCCTCGCCTCGTTGGCATCATCCATAAGGTTCCCTCTAGGAAGATGGTTTAAGTCCATTTCCATCTACAAACTTCACGTCCCTGCAATCGATGATGCTTCCTACGTAAATATCAAAGACAGGATAGCCAGGAAGATCCTGCAGGAAGATATCCTTGAGAAGAGGGAAATCATGTTGGCAGAGGCCGAAGAAGAACTGGCTGATGAAGAGAAACCATGGTTCTATGAAATTGTCAAATACTGCCAAGATCAGTCTTATCCTGAAGGGGCCACCACAGAGGACAAGAAAGCCATAAGAAGGGTGGCTCAGAAATATACTTTGGTTGGAGGTCTACTCTATAGGAGGAGCCTTACTGGTATTCTGTTAAGATGTCTTGGTGACGATGAGGTTTGGAAATGTGTAGAGGAGACGCACTCGGGTGTGTGCGGTGGCCACGTGAATAGTCAGATGCTCGCCAAGAAGATCATTCGGCAAGGCTTTTACTGGCCCACTATGGAAGAAGATTGTGCTATCTATGTCCGTAGGTGTGTCAAGTGTCAACTTCACGCCGATAAAATCCATTCACCATCTTCCTCACTTCATCCAATATCCTCCCCATGGCCTTTCTCCATGTGGGCATTCGACATCATTGGTCCCCTAGGTGATCCCAATTCCCTCACCAAGCAGAAATCTTTCATCCTTACTGCGACGGAATACTTCACCAAATGGGCCGAAGCCGAAGCTTACGTGGAAATCAAGGCGTCAACAGTCTGCAAGTTCATCATGAAGAACATTCTCGCCAGATTCGGCATCCCAAGCACGATCGTCACCGACAATGGGTCACAATTCATTTCTCAGGACCTACAGGACCTCTGCAAAAGGTACGCAATTGCATTGCATCATTCATCGCCATATTACCCACAAGGTAACGGCCAAGCGGAGGCCACCAATAAAACATTGCTCAAAATCATCAAAAAAACCTGCGAGTCTAGCAAGTTTTCAGACTGGCCAGAAAAGCTTATCGAAGCCCTATGGGCCTATCGCACTTCAATCCGTACCCCCACCGGGCAGACTCCATTTGCCCTCACTTATGGTATGGAAGCGGTAGTCCCGTACGAGACTCTGATCCCTTCTCTCAGGGTACAATTGGACGAGGAATTTCCCCTCGACGATCGTCGTAATTCACTCCTCGCCCAGTTGGAACTCTTGGATGAGAAGCGGCTGGCCGCTGCCGAACACGCGCGTGTGTATCAAAATAGACTCGCTCGCTTTTACCAAAAGAAAGTCGTTGAGAGAAAATTTAAAGTCGGTGAGATGGTCGTAAAAAGAATTTTTGTCAAACCTGGAGGGCCGCGTTCTAAGCTCCAACCCAATTGGGAAGGACCATTTGTAATTCAAGCCGTGTACCCTGGCAACGCCTACAAGCTAGTCAACGCCGAAGGGACCGAGTTATCCCACCCTTGGAATGGGCTTTATCTTAAGAAATACTACCCTTAGCACAAACAAAAAAAAATGATGAAAAGATAAAAACATCAAAAAATAAAGAAATATTGAAAACCACTAAAAATATGAAAAATTCAAAATGCCGATGCCCGGCAGTCACCATATAGTTAAGTCTCTGCATCTAACCTTCATGTTAGGATAGGGCCCATTAAGGCTTGGTAGGCACCGGGTCTTGGTTTGCCAGAACCGTGGAGATCCCTGTCCGGCCACGTCGGCCTATGCTCGCTCGAAGGAAGCTAACATGTGTTCACTTATGTATTTTATTCAAAAAAGTTGGTAGCATCACCTATGGTAGGGCCACACCTAGAAGATCTCCGGAAGCTATAATCTTTATTCTTTTCTCTTCGACCAAATGAGACAGTCGGCGCCCTTAAAACGCTGAGCATGAGAAACCGAAACTCAAACCCCAAGGACAAGAGTAGGATCCATTTCCTCGAGCATCGATCAGTGCACGAGAAGAGGGCAGTGTCCCCGCAGGCATACAAAAAGGGAGCCCACAAACGTCAAACGACTATATCTCCCTCACAAAAAGAAATACAAAGTCAAAATCAAGAGAAAAGCCTGGTCGTGACCATGCCTGTTGCGATAAACGGAACCCCTCAAAGCAAAAGTCTGAATCCACAAAGGGGGCCGTGGAATGTAAATGCTCGAGATTTGGTCCG
The DNA here is from genome assembly GCA_022559845.1 of Amorphophallus konjac. Classification (NCBI taxonomy): domain Eukaryota; kingdom Viridiplantae; phylum Streptophyta; class Magnoliopsida; order Alismatales; family Araceae; genus Amorphophallus; species Amorphophallus konjac. The sequence continues at coordinate 188,858 of JAHNEJ010000300.1, forward strand.
AAGTTGTCTGAAAGGAAAGAGTTAATGGGCCCTTATTCGCTCGCCGGGTTAACGGCTTTGTCGGTCCTCTCAGGAGGTTTATCCCCTACACTCTTCCTTCTCCCTCTAAAGATGAAGGTTCGATGGAGTTTCTGAAAGGTGAAAACTGCCCAGGGTCTGCGACCTTATTTTAATATACACATTTGGTTGCCTACTTTGAAAAGTAAAAGCTATCGCTGTGAAGGAGTCTCTGTGTTTCTGGCTGGTCAAGACCCCTGTTTACCACCTTGATGTCTTCTTGTTTAACCTCGGGCTTAGGCCAATGCAAGCGCGTCACCTGTGGGTGCGACGGCGTCTGATTCCGGGTCAGCGTCGCGCGGTTGGTCGTTAGGGTTCCAGGGTGTTCCATCATATACCATCTAGAGTTGTGAGGAAACAGACCCGGGTCGGGCAAATCTTTTACCTCAAACACCTTTTGGGTGAATCCCTGTGGTCGGAAGCAACTGGGAGCCTAAGCATGGCATGACGGTATTGTCATCAGGGTAAGTCTTAGCCGGCGGGATCATCATTCGAGGGGTCTAGAGGCCCAAATCAACCTAGATGTGCACTTAGGATACCTGGGAGGTTAGTAAGAAACCCCTGTTCTCACGAAGGTCAGGTACCATTTGGGTGCTTGCCGGGCGTTAGCAATAAAAAAAAATCGAAATGATAAAAGCACAAAAAAAATGGAAAAGAGAAATGTACATATTTGCAAACAAAAAAATCTTTTTATGATAAAACAAAAAAAATATCAAATATAAAAAAGAAAACAAATCAATTTTGCATGATTACATTTGCGTGCAGCATCTCACTTTTAATACCGCTTGCATTCGTGTGCTTGCCTGTCGCATTTATCATCACCGCATCTTTCCCTTGCCTTCGTTAAATAAAGGCTTGGCCCCTTGACCAGTTATCAAGGACAGTCACAGTGACCATTTGCTTATTGAGCAAGGGGCCAAGTCAGAACAGAAATTCTGATTTGTTTGTTTCAGTGATGTGTGCAGGGATTCAGGCAACAGAAGCAAAGGTGAAAAACCAAACAAACCGAACCTTGTATTTTATTCCAAAAACAAAAAAATTACATCAAGTTCCGCCCTCTCTCTCTGCATTACTCGTCCCACTACTCTCCGGACAAAACACTCTCAAAGGTGCTACCCAACTACGAAAAGCGGTACTCCTACCGCTCTGTACTCCTCTCCCTATTCCCGCATCCCGGCGTTGATCTACGGAAGCAGTAGAGAAGCTACCAACACGAAAGCCACGCTCTCGTGCTCTTCGGTAGCGCTCCTCACCATCTCTCAGCCACTGTTCAGCAAGGCCAAGGCTGATTCGGAGTTCGAATAGTTGGGCCTCCATGGCCCTTCGTTCCTCCCTTTCAGTCAATTTGTTGGCTCTTTCTCTCTCTGCGTCTCTTTCTCTCTCTGCACGTTCTCTCTCACGGTCTTCCCTCTCCAACTGGAGAGTGATCCTCAGTTCCACGGCATCCCTAGAGGAGTTGTCATCAGGATGACGCCGCAGTTCCCTCTCCAGTTCTGCTATCCTAGCCTCCTTCTGCGCAGCTTGGGCAAGCGCTCCTTCCGTCTCCTTTTCCTGCCAAATGTACCATCTCAGATACGCGATAAGGCGTAAACCAAGAGAACCCAACACTGAGACTCTTACCTGTATAGAGAGCATCCCTTCTGCCTCTGCGGCACGCTGCGTGACATGAGCAAGTTGCTCATGAAGCGAGTCAAGTTCTGAGGTAGGAATCCACAAGCTGGAAGAGGCACCACCTACTCCCGTCGCTGGGGAAGCCGCGCCAATCTGGGCATGCTACGACCGCGTGAATTAGCAGCCAACATCTGGAATCTGGGGTTTTAATTAGGAACGTACTGTACACCTACCAAGGCGCTCGTAGCTCCGCGGGCATCGCCCAACTGTTGTTCCATCTCTGCCAAGCGAGTTCGTAAATTCGCTATCATGGCATCCCGGACATCCTGCAGCCTTACAAGTCAGCATTTTCACCAGAAAACCAAAAAAGGAGAAAGAAGAAAAGAGAAAAAGGGGAAACCTACCTCCACAAGTCCCCGGGGTTAGAGCCGCTCTGCATACTTTATCCTATATAGACGCAAGTAGTCTTCGCTATCCCGCGCCTGCGATTCTACAATCGTGCCACCCCGTTGCCAGTCCTCATACTGTTCGGGGAATCGCACGCGCCAGTCAATGCAGGTCGCCGGTCCCCGCGTCTTTCTCCCGACACGAGGTGGCGCAGCCGTATCCACCCATTCCTGAGCCAGTCCTAAAGTCCTCATAACCAATCGTAGCCGAAGTGGCTCGATTTCATTCAGGCAGTGTATCCACAGTTCCCGTCCGAACCGGGCACGACTTGCTAGAACCCACGGCTGGTCAGCATCGACCACGTCTGAGTAGGGTCTCCAGTTTACCATCGCTGCAGGGAACTCCTGTAGCTCCCGCCTTAGCACCATCAGTTGGTAGGTTAGGGGTGCCGCACTCATGATGGGTTCCCACCGCCTGGCTAGCGGCACCATCGCTGGTCGCCAATGCCGAGCTCTCCCCATAGGGAGGTAATAATAGCTCCACAGCTGCTCGGCGCAGGCCATCAGAACTTTGCAAAAACACAAAAAAAATACAAAACAAGCAAAACCAAAAATACCTGGATGAATGGTGTGAAACCACTCACAGTCATCTCACGATCCGTTTCTTGGAATAGGCCTGCAAACAAGTGTGCTAGCATGGCGGCTCCCCAGGCATAATACCCTACTCTTTCAAGGTCTGACAGCAGCTCCAGGAAGCAACATTGGATACCGTCCCCTTTCGAGCTCAGTACCAATCTCCCCAAAAGGAAGAGGAGAAATCTCCTCAAATCTATGTTGCATCTTTCCCAGTCGCCGAAATCTGTGCAGTACACGGCGCGGCATCCTATTTCTATCCTTTCCATGAACTCTTCTGAGGATTCATCGTCCCGCCGACGAGTGTCGGTGAGCCCTAATGCATCCATCAGGGACGCCCTAGCTACCGACCTATTTTTCCGACCATCCAGGTCCAAACCCAGTAACTTCTGGGCACCTTCTCTGTAGTCCGCGTAAGTGACTCCGGTCACTGCCTCGCCCTCTACTTTCAGGCTTGTGATCCAGACCACATCCTCCAAGCTGGGCACCATGTGCCCCCAGGGCATCAGGAATGCCCGGCTCACTGGGTCCCATCTCTCGCACAAGGCTTGGATCAGGACTAGGTCGAGCTGGATCGGCTCGATCCGAAGGAAGGTACCAAATCCCATCACGTCTAGCCTCGCCTTCTGAAAATCTGGGAGGCCCCTGTACGCTGCTACTACCAACTCCCATAAGATTTGTGATTTCATCACAACCTACACATACAAGGAATGGGGGTGAGGTTTGGTCGGAAGAAAGGAAGAAAGAATGAGAAAAGGGCAAGAAAACTTGGCTTACGAGTTGAGATTGGGCCCTTTCGCTGAAGTGCCCTTCAAGGTCTGAAAGCCTCCTGAAACTACTACCATTGGACCTGCTTCTCTTCGAGGAATGGGAAGATTCGCCCTCCATCCAACTCTCAGAATTTTGAACTCCTCCTCGCCCGTAAGAACTTGTGCTCCTCGAGTTAGTCCTCGATATACCTGGGAAGATAAAAGGGACAAGAATTTATAGAAATGGAAGGAGTGCGGGCCAAGATTGCCTCCATCACCTGTCAATGATTGCCCTCGCAATGAGGCACCTGCCAAGCGGTCCCATGTGTCGCTTCACCGCTCGCACAGGGTGATTGACTGAACGAAGAATAGGACGAATAGCCCCTATGTTGTCTAGGGATACCCTATCATAATTTGGAGGACATCCGTAAAATTTGACATAACATCCGGGAAAAGGAACTAGGGCCGTCATTATTGACTTCGACGGCAGATTCCCGTCGAAAATGGTCACAACAAGATGCGATTCTCTGCTTGGGGCGGAGTCTCGACAGACCTATCACATGGGAACAGTGCAAAGGAGAAGAAGTGTAGGGAAGAAGGAACGCACAAAAGAACAAATAAACAGCAGAAAATTAAATTACTCCATTCATAATTCTACATAAGCTGTCACAAACACTACAATCATAGAGAGGTGGCGGGTCCACTAGCTCGCCAATCCTCACCATCACTCATCTCTCTGGGCACTCTCCTCCTCTCCCCCGAGGTGAGG
>JAHNEJ010000220.1:0-207934 GCA_022559845.1 Amorphophallus konjac
GAGGAGGCCGCAGCAGAGGAGGTTGCTGCGGGGGAGGAGATGGAGGTGCCTCTCCTGGCCGCGGAGGCCGCTGCGGATGCTGGTGACGTGGGAGAGGACGATCACGACCCGGTAAGTACCTCGGAATTCTCACTTTGTGGTTCAATAGGCTAAAACGGGTGTGCGAGAGGCTGTGAGAGAAAGGCGGGTAGTGAGAGAAGGAGGCGTCCAGGGGCCTGGACGCCTCCACGTTTTCTTTTTATTTTTGGTTATTTATTTATTTACGAAAAGTAATAGAAATATAATAAAAATAAGGAGGCGTCCTGGCTCCAGGACGCCTCCATGATAATATATATATTTTTAATATATTTTTCTTGTTTTGGCTTTGTTTTTCTTAAAAAAAAAACAAAATAAAGGAAAAAAAGAGGAGGCGTCCAGGGGCCTGGACGCCTCCACAAGAAAATATATATATTTTTAAAAATATATAAAAAAATAAAATAAAAGAATAAGTAGTATATATACAGTGTTATTGTTTATGACTGTTCATGATGCTGATGTGTTCTTTGTTGGTTTTGTGGTTTGCAGGGCGTGATGAAGGGCCGGATCAGTTGGTCCTTGGTGGTGGCAGCATACCGTGGGCTGCCGGATTTCCAGAGGGCGCGTGTGGACGCCATGGGCTTTGGAGCTTTCCTTAGGATCGAGCCCTTCCGGCTCGACCTTCCTCTTATCCAGGCACTGAGGGAGCGGTGGCACGCACCGAGCCGGGCGTTTCTGATGCCCTGGGGGCACATGGTGCCGACGCTGGAGGACGTGGCTCGGATCACCGGGCTACGAGTTGACGGAGAGGCAGTCAGCGGGGTCACCTACCCCGACTACCGAGAGAGTGCCCTGGACCTGCTGTGGTTAGAGACGAGCGTGACTGATAGAGACAGCAGGGTAGTCGGCCGAGTGGAGATCATGGAGGCGCTCGGATTCGTCGACCCGCGTCAGCGGGTTAGCGAGACTGGAGCAGAGTTCTTGGCTCGACTGGAGGGGGATGCTCGTGCTGCTTTCACCCAGGACCCGAGCGAGCGGGAGCTGGTGGATCTAGACCTTCGGAGGTTCCTTTTCTTCTTCCTGGGCCGCCTTCTGCTGGGGACGAAGGGGGATGGCATCCACTGCCGTTTCCTCGGGATCTTGGCGGATCTGGACAGAGTGGGGCACTATGCGTGGGGAGCGGCTCTGCTTGCCCATCTGATTGCCGATCTCTCCCAGACTTCGGAGAAGGAGACGACAGTCAGCGGCTTCGCACCTTTCCTCCAGGTAAACATTTTATTTATGCATTCCCACAGTTAAATATGCAATTATTGTACTAATGATGTATGATGGATGCAGGTGTGGAGCTATTACTATTTCCCGATGGGGAGGGCTAGGCATGGGAACAGGAGGGCCGTGCCTCTGGCGCGGCAGTGGAGGCCGGTCGTGGTTGCAGCACCCCACGGCTACCAGCTGGCGTCACTTCGTCGGGAGCTGAGCGAGTATCCCGAGGCCATGGTATGATGCGTATGATTTTTTTTGTGTTTATGCATGTGACTGAATGGTAACTAACATGATGTATGTATGGTGATGCAGGTGGTGTGGAGGCCCTACCTGGGCATGGGCGATGCTGGCCAGCCCTGGGTTGTAGCGGGTCTTCCTCGCTTCAGGCGGGACGTGTGGGTCCATTGCCTGAACGAGATTGAGCCGCTGCGGCTTAGACTGGTCATGAGGACGTTGGGGCTGGCCCAGGAGTGGGTAGACGTAGATGCGCCGGCCCGCATTGGGCGGAAGACCAAGGGGAAGGCGAAGATCGTGGACTGGCGTACGCGCTTCCCAGCACAGTACCAGGACTGGCAGCAGGGCGGGGTCCCAGTAGTGTCCCACGTACAGGACAGCACAGACTACATGAGACGGTACCGAGCTACGTACGGGGACCGCCTCTCCTTGGGTGGTATGGCAGGGGTAAGTGAAATGAAACTGCTCCACCTTTCTATATGTATATGCATGGGATACTAACTTATGTGTAATGCAGGATGCTCGTGATACCATGATCGCCGACCTGCGGGCCCAGTTGGCGGACGCCAGGCGACAGTTGGTGGCCATCCGACAGGAGTTGGAGATCCTGGTGAGTTTATGCAATGCATTTTTTTTGTGACCTGGATTTTTGATGCTTAGCCTTTGACTGACGTTTGCCCCGTGTTTCAGCGGGCCCACCAGACAGCGGCAGCCAGGATGGCTGGTGGAGCGGGTTCCAGTTCGCGGGGCCCTCCTCCGGAGGTTTCTGCCCTCCAGGAGCAGCTGGCGTACGCGGTGGCTCGGGCTGAGGAGGCCGAGCGTGACCGCGAGGCTCGAGTGAGTGCTTGCTTGGCCGCTACCCTTTTCTAGCTACTTTCCTTCTATCACTGTTCTCTTATGGTGCATGCGTGCCTTGACAGGTGGCCGAGATCCGAGAGGCCCTGGCGCGTGCTGTTCGTGCCGAGCAGGAGCGCGACGCTTGGGTGGCGGAGCGTGACGCCCGGATTGCGAAGCTGGAGGAGGAGCGTCGACGGGAGGCTGAGGAGCTCCCTCGTGACGTGCTGGATCTGCGGATCGCCCTCGAGCTGTCGAAGAGGGAGGCGATGAGAGAGAGATAGGAGAGGGAGAGAGAGAGGGAGGAGCGACAGCGGGATCAGACCGAGAGGAGGGCTCTGGAGGCCCAGCTGCTGGAGCTCCGATTGAGTCTTGGCACGGCGGAGGGGAGGCTTCGGGAGAGCGAGGAGCGGTACCAGAGGGCGAAGGAACGCGGGGCGCGACTTCGTCAGTCTGGTTCTTTTTCCATGGGCAGCTATCTGGTTTCTTCGACCGAGGAGCGTCGTCGCGCCTTCGAGGCTGGAGTGCCACCGCAGGGCGAGGCGAGCACGGCTTCTCAGGGTTCACAGAGGTCGCGGAGGCCCCCTAGGGATCTCCGTCAGAGGAGGGAGGAAGGAGATGACCAGGAGGGTGACGGTGAGAGTTAGAGAGTTGCTTGTACGTCACCCTTCTCACTGTATGATGTACTTTCGGCTATTATATGAAATGGAAATGGCTTTTGTGTTGTGTGTACTTTTCTCTCTCCCACACTTTCTTTTTTGCACTGAGTTGTCCCTTGAGGCACGCTCCGCGAGACCTTGCCCTGAACAGCGGGGAACTATGCTTTGCACGGGGGGATTTTGTTTCCTTTCTCCCCCTTTTGGGCGCGTCCAGGCGCGAGGACGCGTCTTAATCCTTGATTTTAAATTTAAAGCGACGGGTGGTCCTTTCTTCTCCCGTGCCTTACCCGCAAACGAGCCCGCCTTCCGCCGAAACGCGCTTGCCCCTTTTTCGTCTTCCTCCTCTTTTGATCGATGGAGTTCGGTGGGCCCGACCGTGGTGAAGGTGGAGAGGGACGAGGAAATCCTCGCCCAAGGAGGGACGCGCCCGAGCACGGAACGGCGTCCATGGAGGAGGAAGGGCCGCTTCGGGCCCCCGAGGGACCCGAGGGGCCCGATGGCGTGGGAGGAGGTGAACACGGTCCGGTAGGTCCTCCGATCTCTTCCTCTTTTAATTCATTTTGGGTTTTGAAGCGAGCCGCGCGAGGAGGAAAGGGTTCGGCGAGTGTTGCACTCAAATGATGGACGCGTCCTAGACAGGGGACGCGTTCCTTTTGACTGATATGGGACCCCTTTCTTGGTGCAGGACATGGCAAGGACCCTGGGCCTGGCCGATGAGTGGGCGAGTGCGGACGAGCCGAGCCGCGTCAGGAGGGAGAGTCGCGGCAAGGCGAGGCTCGAGGACTGGCCCGTACGTCTCCCTGGACAGCAAGGGGGTGTACTGGTGCAGGACAGTGCCGACTTCCTGCGGCGGCAGAGAGAGAGTTACGCGGGGCTTCCCCAAGCTGGGGACACGCGTGGCATCGGCGGCTCGCGCGCCCAGCTGTCAGAGACTAGGCGGCAACTGGCCGTCGCTCAACATGAGCTGTCGCTCCTGGTAAGTTACGTGCCGCCCTTTTAACTTCAGATTTTGGAGTTTCACTGACGGCCGTTGTTTATTTTGTTCCAGCGTGCCCAGCAGACAGCGACGGTGGGAGCGGCTGGCGGATCTTCTAGCTCCTCGGCCCCTTTTCTCGAGATTGCTTCCCTCCGGGAGCAACTTGCCGGTGCGGTGGCCCGTGCGACCCGGGCGGAAGAGGAGCGTGACGCCTGGGTGGCGACTGTAGCGGAGCTGCGGCATCGTGGTGAGGAGAGACCTTCTCCAGACATCCTGGAGTTAAGGGTTCTTCTGCAGATGATGAGGAGAGAGGTAGAGAGAGAGAAAGCCGAGAGAAGGTCCGAGCGACAGCGGGATCTGACCGAGAGGAGGGCCTTGGAGGCCCAAGTGAGGGAGCTCCAGCTGGGCCTTCAGGCCGTCGTGCAGAGGCTAGGAGGGATGGAGACGCGCTACGAGAGAGCGCGAGAGTTCGGGGAGCGACTCCGCCAGTCCGGTCGCTTTGCCGCCAGTGGCTTCTTCGCCACGCCAGGGGAGGAGCAGCGAGTCACTGCTGCGGAGCAGGCGCCCAGAGGCGAGGCAGGTGCTACTGCACGGGGATCCCGGAGGCTTCTGAGGGACCCTCACCTCGGGGGAGAGGAGGAGAGTGCCCGGAGAGATGAGTGATGGTGAGGATTGGCGGGCTAGTGGACCCGTCACCTCTTTATGTTTATGATGTTTTTGACAGCTTATGTAGAATTATGAATGGAGTGATTTGATTTTCTGATGCTTGTTTGTCCTCTTGTGCGTTCCTTCTTCCCTACACTTCTTCTCCTTTGCACTGTTCCCATGTGACGGATCTGTCGAGACTCCGCCTCGAGCGGAGAATCACGTCTTGTTGTGACCATTTTCCACGGGAATCTGCCGTCGAAGTCAATACTGACGGCCCTAGTTCCTTTTCCCGGATGTTGTGCCAAATTTTGCGGGCGTCCTCCAAAACATGATAGGGTATCCCTAGACAACATAGGGGCTATTCGTCCTATTCTTCGTCCAGTCAATCACCCTGTGCGAGCGGTGAAGCGACACATGGGGCCGCTTGGTCGGTGTCTTATTGCGAGGGCTATCATCGACAGGTGATGGAGGCAATCTTGGCCCGCACTCCTTCCATTTCTATAAATTCTTGTCCCTTTTATCTTCCCAGGTATATCGAGGAATAACTCGAGGAGCACAAGTTCTTACGGGAGAGGAGGAGTTCAAAATTCTGAGAGTTGGATGGAGGGCGAATCTTCCCATTCCTCGAAGAGAAGCAGGTCCAGTGGTAGTAGTTCCAGGAGGCTTTCAGACTTTGAAGGGCACTTCAGCGAAAGGGCCCAATCACAACTCGTAAGCCAAGTTTTCTTGCCCTTTTCTCATTTTTTCTTCCTTTCTTCTGACCAAACCTCACCCCCATTCCTTGTATGTGTAGGTTGTGATGAAATCACAAATCTTATGGGAGTTGGTAGTAGCAGCGTACAGGGGCCTCCCAGATTTTCAGAAGGCGAGGCTAGACGTGATGGGATTTGGTACCTTCCTTCGGATCGAGCCGATCCAGCTTGACCTAGTCCTGATCCAAGCCTTGTGTGAGAGATGGGACCCAGTGAGCCGGGCATTCCTGATGCCCTGGGGGCACATGGTGCCCAGCTTGGAAGATGTGGTCCGAATCACGAGTCTCAAGGTGGATGGCGAGGCAGTGACCGGAGTCACTTACGCGGACTACCGAGAAGGTGCCCAGAAGTTACTGGGTTTGGACCTAGATGGTCGGAAAAACAGGTCGGTAGCTAGGGCGTCCCTCATGGATGCATTAGGGCTCACCGACACTCGTCGGCGGGATGACGAATCCTCAGAAGAGTTCATGGAAAGGATAGAAACAGGATGCCGTGCCGTGTATTGCACAGATTTCGGCAACTGGGAAAGATGTAACATAGATTTGAGGAGATTTCTCCTCTTCCTTTTGGGGAGATTGGTACTGAGCTCGAAAGGGGACGGTATCCAATGTTGCTTCCTGGAGCTGCTGTCAGACCTTGAAAGAGTAGGGTACTATGCCTGGGGAGCTGCATGCTGGCGCACTTGTTTGCAGGCCTATTCCAAGAAACGGATCGTGAGATGACTGTGAGTGGTTTCACACCATTCATCCAGGTATTTTTTTGGTTTTGCTTGTTTTGTATTTTTTTTGTGTTTTTCGCAAGGTGCTGATGACCTGCGCCGAGCAGTTATGGAGCTATTATTACCTCCCTATGGGGAGAGCTCGACATTGGCGACCCGTGATGGTGCCGCTAGCCAGGCGGTGGGAACCCGTCATGAGTGCGGCACCCCTAACCTACCAACTGATGGTGTTAAGGCGGGAGCTACAGGAGTTCCCTACAGCGATGGTAAACTGGAGACCCTACTCAGACATGGTCGATGCCAACCAGCCGTGGGTTCTAGCAAGTCGTGCCCGGTTCGGACGGGAACTATGGATGCACTGCCTGAATGAAATCGAGCCGCTTCGGCTACGATTAGTTATGAGGACTTTAGGACTGGCTCAAGAATGGGTGGATTCAGCTGCGCCACCTCGTGTCGGGAGAAAGACGCGGGGACCGGCGACTTGCATTGACTGGCGCGTGCGATTCCCCGAACAGTATGAGGACTGGCAACGGGGTGGCACGATTGTAGAATCACAGGCACGGGACAACGAGGACTACTTGCGTCTATATAGGACAAAGTACGCAGAACGGTTCCAACCCAGGGGACTTGCGGAGGTAGGTTTCCCCTTTTTCTCTTCTCTTCTTTCTCCTTTTCTTGGTTTTTCTGGTGAAAATGCTGACTTGTAAGGCTGCAGGATGTCCGGGATGCCATGATAGCGAATTTACGAACTCGCTTGGCAGAGATGGAACAACAGTTGGGCGATGCCCGCAGAGCTACGAGCGCCTTGGTAGGTGTATAGTACATTCCTAGTTAAAACTCCAGATTCCAGATGTTGGCTGCTAATTCACATGGTCGCAGCATGCCCAGATTGGCGCAGCCTCCCCAGCGATGGGAGTAGGTGGTGCCTCTTCCAGCTTGTGGATTCCCACCTCAGAACTTGACTCGCTTCATGAGCAACTTACTCACGCCACGCAGCGTGCTGCGGAGGCAGAAGGGATGCTCCGTATACAGGTAAAAGTTTCAGCGTTGAGTTCTCTTTGTTTACGCCTTATCGCGTATCTGAGATGGTACACTCGGCAGGAAAAGGAGACGGAAGAAGCGCTTGCCCAAGCTGCGCAGAAGGAGGCTAGGATAGCAGAACTGGAGAGGGAACTGCGGCGTCATCCTGATGACGACTCATCTAGGGATGCTATGGAACTGAGGATCACTCTCCAGTTAGAGAGGGAAGACCGTGAGAGAGAACGGGCAGAGAGGGAAAGAAACGCAGAGAGAGAAAGAGCCAACAGTTTGGCTGAAAGGGAGGAGCGAAGGGCCATGGAGGCCCAACTATTCGAACTCCGAATCGGCCTTGGTCTTGCTGAACAGTGGCTGAGAGATGGTGAGGAGCGCTACCGAAAAGCACGAGAGCGTGGCTTTCGTGTTGGTAGCTTCTCTGCTGCTTCCGTGGATCAACGCCGGGATGTGGGAATAGGAAGAGGAGTACAGAGCGGCAGGAGTACCGCTTTTCGTAGTTGGGTAGCACCTTTGAGAGTGTTTTGCCCGGAGAGTAGTGGGACGAGTAATGCAGAGAGAGAGGACGGAACTTGATGTAAATTTTTTTTGGTTTTTTGGAATAAAACACAAGGTTTGGTTTGTTTGTTTTTCACCTTTGCTTCAGTTACCTGAATCCCTGCACATATCACTGAAACAAACAAATCAGAATTTCTGTTCTGACTTGGCCCCTTGCTCAATAAGCAAATGGTCACTGTGACTGTCCTTGATAACTGGTCAAGGGGCCAAGCCTTTATTTAACGAAGGCAAGGGAAAGATGCGGTGATGATAAATGCGACAGGCAAGCACACGAATGCAAGCGGTATTAAAAGTGAGATGCTGCACGCAAATGTAATCATGCAAAATTGATTTGTTTTCTTTTTATATTTGACATTTTTTTTGTTTTATCATAAAAAGATTTTTTTGTTTGCAAATATGTACATTTCTCTTTTCCATTTTTTTTTGCTTTTATCATTTCAATTTTTTTATTGCTAACGCCCGGCAAGCACCCAAATGGCACCTAACCTACGTGAGACAGGGGTTTCTTACTAACCTCCCAGGTATCCTAAGTGCACATCTAGGTTGATTTGGGCCTCTAGACCCCTCGAATGACGATCCCGCCGGCTAAGACTTACCCTGATGACAATACCGTCATGCCATGCTTAGGCTCCCAGTTGCTTCCGACCACAGGGATTCACCCAAAAGGTGTTTGAGGTAGATGATTTGCCCGACCCGGGTCTGTTTCCTCACAACTCTAGATGGTATAAGATGGAACACCCTGGAACCCTAACGACCAACCGCGCGACGCTGACCCGAATCAGACGCCGTCGCACCCATAGGTGACGCGCTTGCATTGGCCTAAGCCCGAGGTTAAACAAGAAGACATCAAGGTGGTAAACAGGGGTCTTGACCAGCCAGAAACACGGAGACTCCTTCGCAGCGATAGCTTTTACTTTTCAAAGTAGGCAACCAAAATGTGTATATTAAAATAAGGTCGCAGACCCTGGGCAGTTTTCACCTTTCAGAAACTCCATCGAACCTTCATCTTTAGAGGGAGAAGGAAGAGCGTAGGGGATAAACCTCCTGAGAGGACCGGCAAAGCCGTTAACCCGGCGAGCGAATAAGGGCCCATTAACTCTTTCCTTTCGGACAACTTCGGACCAAATCTCGAGCATTTACATTCCACGGCCCCCCTTTGTGGATTCAGGCTTTTGCTTTGAGGGGTTTCGTTTATCGCACCAGGCACGGTCACGACCAGGCTTTTCTCTTGATTTTGATTTTTTATTTCTTTCTGTGAGGGAGATATAGTCGTTTGACGTTGGTGGGCTCCCTCTTCGTATGCCTGCGGGGACACTGCCCTCTTCTCGTGCTCTGATCGATGCTCGAGGAAATGGGTCCTACTCTTGCCTTTGGGGTTTGAGTTTCGGTTTCTCATGCTCAGCGTTTTAAGGGCGCCGACTGTCTCATTTGGTCGAAGAGAAAAGAATAAAGATTACAGCTTCCGGAGATCTTCTGGGTGGAGCCCCACCGTAGGTGATGCTACCGATTTTTTTTGAATAAAATACATAAGTGAGCACATGTTAGCTTCCTTCGAGCGAGCATAGGCCGACGTGGCCGGACAGGGATCTCCACGGTTCTGGCAAACCAAGACCCGGTGCCTACCAAGCCTTAATGGGCCCTATCCTAACATGAAGGTTAGATGCAGGGACTTAACTACATGGTGACTGCCAGGCATCGGCATTTTGAATTTTCCATATTTTTAGTGGTTTTCAATATTTCCTTGTTTTTGATGTTTTTTATCTTTTCATCATCATTTTTTTTGTTTTGTGCTAAGGGTAGTATTTCTTAAGATAAAGCCCATTCCAAGGGTGGGATAACTCGGTCCCTTCGGCGTTGATTAGCTTGTAGGCGTTGCCAGGGTACACGGCTTGAATTACAAATGGTCCTTCCCAATTGGGTTGGAGCTTAGAACGCGGCCCTCCAGGTTTGACAAAAATTCTTTTTACGACCATCTCACCGACTTTGAATTTTCTCTCAACGACTTTCTTTTGGTAAAAGCGAGCGAGTCTATTTTGATACACACGCGCGTGTTCGGCGGCGGCCAGCCGCTTCTCATCCAAGAGTTCCAACTGGGCGAGGAGTGAATTACGACGATCGTCGAGGGGAAATTCCTCGTCCAATTGTACCCTGAGAGAAGGGATCAGAGTCTCGTACGGGACTACCGCTTCCATACCATAAGTGAGGGCAAATGGAGTCTGCCCGGTGGGGGTACGGATTGAAGTGCGATAGGCCCATAGGGCTTCGATAAGCTTTTCTGGCCAGTCTGAAAACTTACTAGACTCGCAGGTTTTTTTGATGATTTTGAGCAATGTTTTATTGGTGGCCTCCGCTTGGCCGTTACCTTGTGGGTAATAAGGCGATGAATGATGCAATGCAATTGCGTACCTTTTGCAGAGGTCCTGTAGGTCCTGAGAAATGAATTGTGGCCCATTGTCGGTGACGATCGTGCTTGGGATGCCGAATCTGGCGAGAATGTTCTTCATGATGAACTTGCAGACTGTTGACGCCTTGATTTCCGCGTAAGCTTCGGCTTCGGCCCATTTGGTGAAGTATTCCGTCGCAGTAAGGATGAAAGATTTCTGCTTGGTGAGGGAATTGGGATCACCTAGGGGACCAATGATGTCGAATGCCCACATGGAGAAAGGCCATGGGGAGGATATTGGATGAAGTGAGGAAGATGGTGAATGGATTTTATCGGCGTGAAGTTGACACTTGACACACCTACGGACATAGACAGCACAATCCTCTTCCATAGTGGGCCAATAAAAGCCTTGACGAATGATCTTCTTGGCGAGCATCTGACTATTCACGTGGCCACCGCACACACCCGAGTGCGTCTCTTCTACACATTTCCAAACCTCATCGTCACCAAGACATCTTAACAGAATACCAGTAAGGCTCCTCCTATAGAGTAGACCTCCAATCAATGTGTATTTCTGAGCCACCCTTCTTATGGCTTTCTTGTCCTCTGTGGTGGCCCCTTCAGGATAAGACTGATCTTGGCAATATTTGACAATTTCATAGAACCATGGTTTCTCTTCATCAGCCAGTTCTTCTTCGGCCTCTGCCAACATGAGCTCCCTCTTCTCAAGGATATCTTCCTGCAGGATCTTCCTTGCTATCCTGTCTTTGATGTTTACGTAGGAAGCATCATCGACTGCAGGGGCGTGAAGTTTGTAGATGGAAATGGACTTAAACCATCTTCCTAGAGGGAACCTTATGGATGATGCCAATGAGGCGAGGGCATCGGCGAGAATATTCTGATGACGAGGGATATGAACAAAGATCAGTTTTGTGAACAGTTTGGCAAAGGCAGCAGTGAGTTCTTGGTATGGCTTGAGTTTGGGATCGCGAGTGCGATACTTAGTGAGTACCTGGCGAAGGATGAGTTGACTATCACCTACGACTCGCAACTCAGTGATACGAAAAGAATGAGCGAGTCCTAGGCCAGCTAGAAGAGCTTCATATTCGGCTATATTGTTGGTGACTGGAAATTTGAGCTGGTATGCCAATGGGAATGTGAGGCCTTCCGGCGACAGGAGGGCGATGCCGATTCCTCTCCCTTGAGAATTCAGAGCTCCATCAAAATATAGCGTCCACATTGGCTCATCTGATTGGTTGATGGACATTAGTTCCTCATCTGGAAACTCTGATTGGACGGGATCGAACTTGGGAAGAGGATGGTGAGCGAGATGCTCGGCTATGGCATAACCTTTAATCGCCTTTTGCTGGATGTAGGTGATGTCGAACTGAGAGAGAAAACTTTGCCAGCGTGCTAGCCTATCCGTAAGGACGGCTTTCTCCAGAAGGAATTTGATAGGATTCATTCGAGCAATCAAGTGGACTTCGTGAGCCAAGAAGTAGTGCTTCAATTTCTGCACTACCCAAACGAGGGCAGCACAGGTTTTCTCCATGCCGGTGTACTTCTGCTCACAGGGATTGAGAAGTTTGGACAAGTAATAGGTTGCCCGTTCCTTGCCTTCTTCATCAGCTTGTGCGAGGACGGCTCCCACGGAGTCATCCAAGACTGAGATGTAAAGGATCAGAGGTTTTTCTGGTTTAGGTGGAATGAGAACGGGTGGACTAGCCAGATATTCCTTCAACCCTTCAAAAGCTTTCTGACATTTAGAATTCCAGTGGAATTCTACTCCTGGCTTGGTCAACTCGTAGAGAGGTCTACACCTTTGTGAATGTTGAGACACAAACCGACGAATAAACTGCAGCCTGCCGATTAAACCTCGGACTTCCCTCAAATTCTTGGGAGGCGGCATATCCCTGATAGCCTTGGCTTTGTCGGGATCTATCTCGATCCCTCTTTTACTCACAATGAACCCCAGCAATTTACCCGACGACACACCAAACACACACTTTTTCGGGTTCATTTTCAATTGGAATTCTCTTGACCTTTGCAAGACCTTAGCCAAAACTTCTGGATGTTCCATCCTGGTCCTTGATTTCACCAATAAGTCATCCACATACACTTCCAGATATATGTGCATCATGTCATGAAATATGGCCATCATCGCTCTTTGGTAAGTAGCTCCAGCATTCTTTAACCCAAACGGCATGACCACGTAACAATATGTTCCCCAAGGGGTAGTGAATGACGTCTTTTCCTGATCCTCTTCTGCCAAACGAATTTGATTGTATCCTGAAAATCCATCCATGAAAGAGAGGGTTTCAAAACCTGCCGTGTTATCAATCAACACATCAATGTGAGGCAAGGGAAAATCATCCTTTGGACACGCGCGGTTAAGGTCCCGGAAGTCAATGCAAATCCTGACTTTCCCATCTTTCTTCATGACCGGGACAATGTTCGCCACCCATTGAGGATAAAGAACGACTCTAATGAACCTGGCTTTGTGGAGCTTATCGACCTCTTCTTTCATTTTCAAAGCCATCTGAGGGTGGAAACGCCTTAACCTTTGTTTTACCGAGATGGACCCTGGTTTTAGGGTTAAACGGTGTTCGACCAAGGTTGAATCCAAACCCGGCATATCCTCGTAGCTCCATGCAAACGTGTCCTTATATTCCTTGAGGACCTCAATTAATGCCTCTTCTTCAGAGGGTGGTAGGTTGTCACTTATGAGGATGATCCTAGGGTCTTCCTCAGTCCCCAAGTTGACTTCTTTGGTGGATTCTTCTACGGCGGTTGACGGCTCGTCGAATCTCCTCATTCCGCTAGCGTATGCGCCCGCCGCATCCTCATATTCTTCACCCTCATCTTCAGTGGGGCATTCTTCATTCGTGATCTCGTAGACTCCATACCCTTCATCAGATGCACAGTCGCCCTCGCATTCTATTTCGGGTAGCTGGATGGGATTTTCTAACAACTGGGGGATGGCAAGAAGGGCCTGACACCTGGCGGCCAAATCCAGAAGGAATCGACGAGGGATCTGCCTACCCTTGGATTTCTTCCTAGGTACTACCCTTGGCCTATCATTCCTAGATTGACTGACAATATTTACAGAAGAAGAGGAAGATGAGGAGGATGGTGTAGAATGTACAGGAGAAGACCCCTCAGAGGAGGGGTAGAAAAGGTCGCTCATCGGACCTTGGACGGGTGGTCCGCAAGGCGGTACGCACCCGTGGGAGATGTAGGAGGTTTCCTCAACGAAGATGTGTTGTTGGAGAGTTTGAAAATTGACGTTTTTTTTTCGTTTTCATTTTTAATGACAAAGCAGTGAAAAGAGATTGGAGGAGAGAGGAAAGTGGTTATGGCTAGAGGATTGTGGGGCTCGTAGAGCAGATCATGGTTGAAGACCTGGCGCGGGTTGAAAAGCCCGCGTAGGTATGTAAGCAAAGAAGGGGACCTGGGAAGATCATCAGATAATTGTCTGGCCCAGGAAGAAGATATCAGCAAAGGCTGAGACGAGTGGATGGAGAGGATGGCGGCTAATGAGCCGTCGACGGCAATGTTGAGGACGGATGAAGATCCGTCGATGACAGAGTCCTTCTGGCGAGGACGAGGATAGTTTGGAACCTTGGCAAGAGTGGTAATATTCTCTGGTATTTCGGAGATCAGTGGTGGTCCTTCAAGCTGTGGAGACGAGAACATCCTTTCCAGTGCAACGGAAATGTCCCGTATGTCGAACCATTTGTCCCACTCGCATTCCGGATCTTTGATCTTGCCTCTTTTGGTGATCCTCGGACATTTTTCAGCCAAATATACAGCATGTGATCCCCCATGTGCTTCTCGTGGGTGATCTCCCATCTGAACAACGGGTCCTCTGTTGAAGTGGTTTGATAGAGTCCACGTGAGGGGCTTCCAATCTGCCTTGAACGGTCCTTTGAAGCCTAGGCCAAACCTGCGGTTCGGCCTAATTTCTTTTGGCGGTTTGAGCATACCCTGTAACTGTGCGCCCAGACCCTTTCCTTGTTGATAGCCGATGTTCCTCATAATCTCCCAACCTTTGGAGTGAAAAGGGAGACATGATGTTGCGGTTGCCCTGACCGGCTCCTTTGGTGCTAGTGGAATGTGAGATGGATCACGCACGTCCAGCAGTGATAATATGGGCCGATGAGATGGCCAAACAGAGGGCAGAGAGGTGTTGATAGCATCCACTGTGTGAAGGACCGGTGTACTGACCACTTTAATAATTCTCCCATTGTAAGGAAACTTCATGCACTGATGGTTGGTGGATGGCACAGCGTCCATGGCTTCGATGTAAGGGCGACCCAGTATAGCCTTAAATGTGGGGTCCATGTCGAGGACATGGAATTCCGTGGGGATTGCCATGGGGCCTAGTTCTGCCTTCAGAATAATCATCCCCTGCGGCGGCCTTTTGCTATTGTCATAAGCCGTGACCGTGATCGAGGAAGGTCTTATTTGTTCCTCGCCAACCCCACACAACTGAAGAGTGCTCATGGAGATCACATTTATGGACGCACCCGTGTCGACAAGACACGGGTTTATGGATACCCCATTAATTTTTATTGAAATGCACAATGCATATTTCCGAGATTCCTTGGGAGCGAGCTCGTAGTTGTGAAACATGATGGCTGGTTGTGTGTCTGTTGGGGTTAGGACGGTCGAAATCTTCTCCACGGGGAGGTCTTCATTAACCATGACCTTTTGAAGATATTCCATCAAGGCCGCCTGGTGGGATGTGGATCTTTGAAGTAGCTCTAGGATGGAGATCCGGGCAGGCGTCTTGTCCAAGTGTTTCAGTAGATCATACTGTGTTCCAGGGATAGCTCTTTCTGGTTGTTCTGCATCATCCTTCTCTGGCTGAGATTGCTCGGGATTCTGACTGTTGTGGGGGAAAACCCTGTGGAAAATCCTTCCACTCCGGAGCACCATTGCCTGCGGCTTTTGTACCTCTGTGGGGGTAGCAGTGGGTTTTAACAGGGGTTTGAGGGGTAGTAGTGGAGGAATGGTTGATGAAGCAGGGGTGATGACGGGAGCAGGGATTCTGATGAGGGGTTTGTTAGGTGGAGGCATGGCGGAGGTAGAGGGGATATCGCGCGGATTATGAAGGATAAGGGGTTTGGAAGGTGGAGGTGGAGGTAAGGTTTGAAACGGGTAAAGGTTTTGAGGTGGATGGTGGGTGATGAGTGGTTTTGAAGGCATTAGTGGTGATGTGGTGGAGAAAGACGGGGTTATGTATGGTGGACGGATGATAAGGGGTTTAGAAGGCGTAGGGGTAAATGTGGTAGAGGTGGATGGTAAAGTGGGGGAGTGGGAGAAGGTGAGAGGGTGTGAAGGCGTAGTAGAAAGTGTCGGTTGATAGGAGGTCGGGGTGCGGATGAGAGGGCGTAATGGTAGTGGAAATGGTGAAGGCGATACCGATGCGGGTTGATGAGAGAGAGGTGCTACCCGGGCAAGGTGAGGGGGTTGCATGACGATAGGGTTGGAGGTATAAAGAATGGAGGTACTTTCCTGGTGCCACACCTGCTCTCTCCCGACTTCCGGGAAGGAGGAGATGGGGTTAACCTGATGATTGGGCTGTTGGTGCTCCGGTAGTGGATTCTGGATTATGCCCATGTCGGGCTGTTGTTGTGGGGCCTGCTGAGGCTGCTGTTGTTGTTGTGGTTGCTGCTGCTGCTGTTGTAACTGCTGCTGTGGCCTCTGAGGAGGTCTCCTAGCCTTGAGAGCCGCGACGTACCGTCTCATCTCATCCCAATCTATTTGATGTTCATCATTCATATCATGGATGTAATCTTTGAAATGGAAGCAGTAATCCACTGTGTGTCCCGGCTGCCTGTGGTAGACGCAGTATTTGGAGGTATCAACATTGGGGGGCCAGGCGGGCCTTTCTCTGGGTAGGGCGAGTTGGTTTGATGCCATGAGGGCATTAAAAATATCTGCTAAGGTTTCTGGCAATGGTGGATAGTAGGCTCTCTTAGGACCGAGCGGCCTCCTTTGTTGCTGTTGGGGACCATAGTTCCCCGGGGGTGGAACTTGGTTGTACTGAAGCGGTGGTTGTTGTTGCTGAGGTTGTGGTTGTTGTTGCTGGGGTTGGCGTAATGGAGGCATATTATCCTGGGGTGGATTATTTTGGGGTGGAGGACGGAGAGGGAAAGGACCTGGTTGAAGGGGTAGTCGGGGCATTTGTGGAGGCCTTGGGTTGACTGCATAGTTGGCATTGTTGACCGCACTGACTTGCTCATTTGTCACGACCCCTTCTGTGGCTCCGCCCGGGACACCAGCGCCTGTCTTTCTGACCACTTTGGGCTTCGGCGACTCAAACATGTTCATGATGGGGGAGTCTTTTAGCTGGGTTTGGATGTATCGGGCCCTTTCATAGAGTTCCTCCATTGTAGTAAGTTTATTCATGGCGAGGACGTGTCTGAACTGCGGGGTTGCATTAGACACAATCATTTTCACTTGTTCGGGCTCGGAGAGGGTATCCCTTATTCTTTCCGCCAGAGACCTCCATCTATCAGCATATCGGACAAAATCCTCGTCGGGTTTCATCTTTTCGGCCACTAGGTCGGTAATGGAGAGTGAGGGACCGACCCTATCCCTATATTTCTGCAAGAACCTTCTCTGCACTATTTCAAAATTCTCGGCCTCGCGGGGCTCCAGAGAATAGAACCACTCAAGCGCGGGACCATCCAATGATCTCCGAAAGAGGTATGCCAGGGACCTCTGATCGTTTTGCCAATAGGAGGACTCATACATGAAGTCCTTGAGGTGAATGAAGGGGTTGCCGGTACCATTGTATCTGCGGTACGTGGGCATTTCGGAGGGAGGAAGATGAATGACGGGGAGGATTGGCAAAGCAACCTCCGGGGTGGCTTTCACGTCCACCATTCTTCTCAGATTTTGAAACTGCTCGTCCATGCGATTGAACCTATTGAGGAGCGATTGGGCGAGCTCCTCTGGGGGTGAAGGTGGCACTTGCCATTGGGGGAGAAACTGTCTCCCGAGACTTGAGGGGGAAACCCGGAATGAGAGGGAACTGTCGGACCACCGACAGTTGGCCCTGGCTGAAACGGTGTGTGAGGAACACCGGGAGTTTGAGATTGTGACGGGAATTGGAATGAGGGAGGTTGTTGGCTCGCTTGTCCTTGAAGCGAGGGAGACTGGATGGCTTGCGCCAATGAAGGAGATGGAATGGCCTGCACGGACTCGTGGAGAGGTGCGATAGCCGGAGTTGACTCCTGGGGCGTGGGGGAAACAGATTTCCCCTTTAGAATGGCCTGGAAGGCCCGGAGCTGTTCAGAGGTAAGCTCCGTGTTGGCGAGGACGCCCAGTAAGGAAGTGATATCCTGTGGCGGGGACGTGTCCCCGGCAATAACCTGCACCTCATGCGAGGGGTCATGAGAAGGACCCGAGTCCATAGCATAGACTCGCGGGTCGACTGTCAAACCACGGCTAGGGTGGTTCTCCTCGGAAGACTCGTGAGACATGCTCACAGTTCTCCCAGAACGCAAAAACATACACTAGCAAGTAGGTAGCAGAGATTATCAAACAAGTGGATGCCTTTACGCCCTTTTTTTTGTTTTGATTTTGATGATTTTTTTGTGTGTTTTTAGCGAGATCCGAAGTTCACACAAGATAGGGACCCTAGTTTATTTTTGTTTCACCGCCGTGTCAGCTAGGGTCTCTCGTCTCACCACGAATGAAATGACTAACTTCGGGGAACTTCAATGGTACAACCAGCCCAGTGAACGAAGAGGAGATTCTTCGATGTCGGGGACTTACGGAGGTCCCAGTGTAGGAGATTCTAGTCCGTTGAGAGGAATTCCCAAACGGAGAGTCCTTCCTTCACCGGGAAAGGGTGATCCTCAAAAAAATAAAAAAAAGATAGAAAAGAGGAATGGATGTATGCAATGGAATGCTGACAGATATATGGAGTGGGAAAACAACAGAAATAACAAACATGTAATAAACAAAGAACCAATTAGAACTGACGGTGCTGCCGTGAGCACAACGGGGGCGCGCGCGGGCGCCAAGGTGGAGAGGCACGGGTGGTGCCGAACTTGCAAGGGTAGCCGAAAGGAAGCAGTAGAAGTCCCACCGTGATCGCCAATCTGTTAGCGACGTCACGCGGTTCGGAGTTCGATGGAGCGGGGAAGAGGATGCGGAGAGCGCGCGGGCTCCTCTTTTGTTTGTTTTGCTGTTTGCTGCAACACAGAGATGAGAGAAGAGAGAGAAGGGGCCACCACGGGAGATTGCTCCGGCGGGGCGAGCGGGACAAGTATAATATAGCAAGATATGGGGTTCAAATGGCCATAGCGGGAAGTGACTCGCCGCGACCTCGGGGGGACGGGAATGGTGCAGAAATTAAATAACAAGAATTGAAACGGCCATTGGGGAAGTGACTCGCCGCGGCCTCGAGAATATGAGCAGAATATAGCAGAATATAAAAGAGAATATAAGAACAGAGATTTAAACGGCCATTGGGGAAGTGACTCGCCGCGGCCTCGAGAATATGAGCAGAATATAACAGAATATAGAGAGAGTATAAGAACGGAAATTTAAACGGCCATTGGGGAAGTGACTCGCCGCGGCCTCGATGATATGAGCAGAATATAACAGAATATAGAGAGAATGTAAGAACGGAAATTTAAACGGCCATTGGGGAAGTGACTCGCCGCGGCCTCGATGATATGAGCAGAATATAACAGAATATAGAGAGAATGTAAGAACGGAAATTTAAACGGCCATTGGGGAAGTGACTCGCCGCGGCCTCGATGATATGAACGAAATATAACAGGATATAAAGAGAATATGAGAACAGAAATTTAAACGGCCATTGGGGAAGTGACTCGCCGCGGCCTCGATGAAAGGATGTGATCGCCAGGGGCCGAAAGACCCCAAAATAAGAAAGTGATCGCGCCTACCTCAAGAGCGGGAGATGGCGGGTTGCTTCTTCCTCTCCTTCCGGCCGGCCGACGGAGAGGACTTTCCTCGGCTACCCTTGCAAAACAACGACAAACAAATGACAAGTGGCTTAGAAAGATGAATGTGTAGTATTCATATCCTTGCAATAAAAATGACGAAATAACGGGAAGACACACACCTGGTTGGTGTTATCTTTTAAACCCCTCTCGGACTCGAGTAGGAGGAAAATGAGATGATGGATGCGAGATGATGAATGCAAAAGAACTACGAAAGAAAAGGAAAGAGTTGGCTTATTGGATGTGCCGATGGTGAAATTCGGCGGAGCTCCGGCAGCGTGGGGACGACGTAGAAGCGTGGTGGATGAAGACGACCTTCCTCTCGCGAGCGTGGGCACCCGAGAAGCCGGCAGAACCTCCACCTACAAAAGACCCCACGGGTTAGAAAAATGACTCCGTAGCCTCTGGGCTCCGGCAGCCTATCGGATCACTGCTTAGCTCCCCTAGAACTGAGGGGGTGGGCCTCTATTTATAGAGCTCCGGAGGGTGGAGGCGTCCAGGACCCTGGACACCTCCATCAGGGCCGAAATAATATTTTATTCTATTTTTATTGATTTTTTTGGAATACTTTTGTGGGGGCGTCTAGGGTCCCGGACGCCTCTAACATCTCCACCGAAAACCGACGACGGCCGCACGCGGTTTGGCACAACGCGTGGTTTTGTGAGCGGCGCCTCGTGATTCAGAAATGGGCGCATCCAGCTGACCGGACGTCTCTATAATTTGGCTTTTTTCACACAGGACAAACCGTCGTTCAGTGGGCGGCGCCCATGAGGGAATTGATGGAAGCGTCCAGGGAGCTGGACGCCTCCAAAATTATATTATTTTATTATTTTCTTTTGTCTTTTATACCAGGCTTGGCATTATATATTTTTTTATATGTTTTTATGGAGGCGTCCAGGGGCCTGGACGCCTCCATTAAGTTATTATTATTTTTATTTATTTATTTTTGTTTTTTGTATGCCAACTGGCATTTTATATTTTTTTTATATTTTGTTTTTATGGAGGCGTCCAGGGGCCTGGACGCCTCCATTAAGTTATTATTTTTTATTTAATTTTGCGCCCTGAAAAAATAAATAAATAGAATTAAAAATATGGGGGCGTCCAGGGGCCTGGACGCCCCCATTAAAACCCACCCGGGTCCTCAATCGGCGGCTGCCCGACACACACCTTCTTGGTTCCGCAACCTCTTGATGCGTCTGACTGGTGTTGATGCCGTCCGAATGCCGTGACGAGACGATTCCGGATGCCGAAAAGGGCGGAAGAAGACTCAAGAAAAGGAAGCACTCAAGTGATTCGAAACGCGTAAGCCGTCGCGGGGTGTTGTATAGTAATATGAGATTTTCTCAGGAGACGTCAGGAATGACGTGTCTACATTAATGAGCAACAAAAAGCAGACAAAGCAGCATGGCGTCAACCCAGCTGTTCCACTGCGTCAACGCAGCTAGTGAACAGACAGCCAATGCGTCAACCCAATCTCCAACTGCGTCAACGCACTGCATGAACAATTAGCCTACGTTAACCCAATCTAGCCATATTCATGAATTAGCTATTCAAGCAAACAATAACCGATTTATCACAGCATGACTCAAGCATACACATGCATTCTTCACAATTCAGACATGGCACACTCATGCAATTTCCCACAGAATAGATCAGACATATTCAAGACAAAGTGGTGACTCAATTATGTTGCTATCATTAAAACACCACATCATCAACAAAGCACAATGGGCACAACAGGGGTTGTCCGAAATGCGGCGGATCGCCGCCAATCCTCAAGAATCGTTCGAAGCTTCACGAACTCCCCACGCCCTCACCGAGCACCGAACACTGCCGCGATCGCCACACCGCCGCCTACGCCACGACGCCGTCGCCTCGCCACAATCCGCAGCCGAAGGGGGTGGCGCCGAGGCTAGCACCGGGAGAGAGGGCGGTCACGGTGGAAACGCACGGGAGAGAAGGGAGGAAGAAGAAGAAAGAGAAAGAAGAAAAGAAAAAGAAAAGAAATAGGGTTATATAGAAAATCCGATTTTTCGGAAAAATACCGAAAAATAGAAAAATACATTTCCGGAATCCTCGGAACGCACCGATCGCAACGGTACCACTCGTGCCCGGGTGAACCGCCCGGTTCGCCCGCAGCGAGCTTCCGAAGAAAGAGCCGAAACACACACCGGGAATCGGAAAACACACGCGGAAAAGCCGCGAAACGCCTCCGGGCCTCCGAAATGACTCCGGATCGAGCCGATCCGAACACGAAAGATGTCCGAAACGAAATTTTAGACACAACAGAGCCAGACACTCCGAAAAACAGATCCGGGACCCACGAAGAAGGATCCGAAAGGTCCGAGATATTACACTTTAGGTTGGGGACCTTGTCAGTAACACCAGCACAACAGGAGAGGGAGAGGGACAGGAGGAGGGGGACATGATGATGGAGGCCGCGGCTCTGGCCCAGGGACCATGTCGACAGCATCACCACCAACAAGGGTGGGAGAGGGTGACGACGAGGCTGAGATCCTCAAACCCTCTTCTCCTTCCTGCTCTTCCCCTACCCCTCGACCTTTTGTGGCCACATCCCCCCACCTTAATTTCCTCTTCCTCAAGCCCTCTCAAGGTGGGCTTGATGGGGTTCCGATGTCGCTGTGGGGATCTCTTCTACTGCAACCACTGCTCCTCTGACGTCCACAATTGATCCTTCAACTACAAGGCCGTTGGGAGGGAAGAGATCTCTGAGGTGAACTCGGTGGTTATCGGATGTTGGCGTTGCCCATCCCCCACTCCCCATCCAACTGAAGAAGATGATGCTGCCACTGCAGTCCCATAGACAAGCCTGGGTAAACCACTACGACGGTGCCGACATATGTTGGCCAGGAAAGAGAAGTAGAGGGAGGGGTACAAGGGTCTTCTCCTATGAGCCATTACAACGTTTAGACACATGTTTCACTTTAGGGGCATGGCAACTCTAATTAGTAGAGATGAGAGGCATTGGGATAAATTTCAAAAAGATAATGGTATAAGATAATATTAAAAAAATTTAGAGGTATACAAATAATTTTCCCTAATAATATTATGGACCAGAAAGTAGGGTTTGTCGACCCGGCCGACCCGATCTCGGCCTGGGTTGGGTCGGTCTCATCTCGGTCCGTCCCGGTCTGTCTCGCTCTAAAAAAAGACTTTATATATATATAATACATATAAAATAATAGAATAAAATAGAAAAAGACACATTATATATATCTATACTATATACTCTAAGAGAAAACAACGGTTTTTTTCCGCCGGTTCCATGGCAACGGTTCACTTTTAAGTTTGGTCCGACTTGATTCTCGAATCTCTCAATCGGGCGCTGGTGCCGGGGGACGCCGAGCGGATCATCGAGACGTCGGACAACCAGCGGAGGGAGCACGACGGGCGGCCGCCTTAGTACTCCCCCGCGCAGGAGGCCCTGCTCATGATCCATGAGAGGATCCTGGATGCCGGGTTCGAGATGGAAGGAGGGGAGGAAGATGATGAGTACGGTGGCCGCGGCGGTGGGTGGGGAGGCGGGGACAGGGAGAGGGACCGGGGCCGGGTGACAACCAGGTTGGTGGTGCCGAGGGGACACGTGGGTTGCTTGATGGGGAAGGGTGGCAAGATAATTGAGCAGATGAGAATTGAGACGAAGACTCACATCAGGATACTGCCTCGAGACCATAACACTCCACGCTGTGTTTCCATGTCGGAGGAGATTGTTCAGGTACCAAGTGGCTGCGATGCATGCCTCACTACTTGCTGAACTATGAACTGATGAATGTGCTTGCTGGTGAAGCTACCCCTGTGTTCAATCGATGAAAGACTTAGATGAGACATCAATTTTGTCTTCCTGGTTCCAAAATTTACCGACCAATGTGGATGGTCGCAAGAGAACACCCCATATTTCTTGAGGATTAATACATATCTACTGGAACAATGCAGAAAGCTGACAATTTAAGTTTGAAATGATAACAGAGTATTTTGACCTAAGTACACTAATAACCCAGCAACAGAAGAAGTAAATCCAAGAAAAGAAATCAGATACAGTTTCTAGCCTTCTTCTTGATTGCGGCTTTATTGGATAACAGTGGCTGATTCTAAATGAAGCCAGATGTCTTGGTTGCCTCAAATCTTAGGCTGCTGTTGCAGGCACAGGTGGTGGCAGGGCCATCGATTTTACAGTTGGACCTTTTAACTCTGCTATTGGTTTGGTGAACAAATGTTGACACTCACTTGCAGATCATCAGAGCCCATATGAGAATTGGTGGGTTTTTTTCCGCCGGTTCAAAAATTTAAAAAAACCGGTTCATCCGATGTCGCCGTTTTTCATACGCGTACGTGGGTAGTGATAGCCCCGAAAACCGTCATATTGTTATTAATATAACTTATCCTTTCGTGTGTTTCAGTTTCATTATTTCGAGTACAAGTTCCGTTCTCTTGAACTTCCAGGCATTGAAAAACTTACGTCCAGCACGAACTTTATCTCATCGGTCCAATTCCATGTTCAGGTGACCACAATGTGAGTGATAATAAGGATAATAAGATGGAGAGAGAGAGAGAGAGAGAGAGAGATGAACATGCAATATGGATAATGAGCTCATTCTGTTTGGAACAGAAGAATACACTCGGATTACACAGTTCTTCTGCATTACATTCTACTGATGTGGAAGCCGCGGAAAACAAACATGCAGCACAAAGAGTCGTTACATCGTACGATGAAACGCAGGTATGTGCTTCTAAAGAGCCTCTTTGCCAAAGACCTATATACCCGACTTCTTCTTGTAACCACGTCAAACTATGAGAGAACGGCCATGACATCGGACGCTCTCAACACTATGTAGTCAGAGCCGTCAGCACCCTTGAACTCGTTACCTGGATACTAGGAGTACATCACCGTGTTCGCAGCAGAGACTGTCAGTGGCTTCCATTTGCCCTCTTCATCCAGAGGACCGACAGCAATCACCTGCCAACAAATGACATCAAAAAGAACACATTCACACCGGTGCCCAACGTTACCAAACACTGGAGATCCTGACTGCCCAAATTAAAATGAACTTGTTTGCTCCTGCTCATCTATCCATCTCCAAGACGTCACATTGTATCGAATAC
The DNA here is from genome assembly GCA_022559845.1 of Amorphophallus konjac. Lineage (NCBI taxonomy): Eukaryota > Viridiplantae > Streptophyta > Magnoliopsida > Alismatales > Araceae > Amorphophallus > Amorphophallus konjac. The sequence continues at coordinate 24,184 of JAHNEJ010000220.1, forward strand.
CAAGTTGATGTTGTGCCACAACCACACAACAAACTGCCTTCACAATGTCAGTTTCCTCAATGGATAAAAGTGATCATCTCCATGATTGTCTCCCCTCCATTCCACTTATTGTTACGTATTTGGTAGCCAAAAAATGCCCCTCCAGATGCAACAAAATATTAGAATTGAAAGTTGAAGCAACAACCTTTTCCTCAAGGATTATCTTTGCTGCTCTCTCTCCCCTTTCTAATGATAGAGCAATCCCACTCCCATTTCCCAGAAGAATAGAGCACAAACAGTACACCATCACCTCAACATCTAAGGAACCCCCATCCAAATGACCAAAAATGCATAAAATAGGTACGTTATATTCCAAGGCTCAAAATTAGGTTAAGCATTTAAAACCGTCACCTAAACGGGAGTAAACGAAGATGAAAAATGGTCCTCACCGTTCCAATTGAAGGCTTCTCTTTGGTTGCCTCACGCAATAACAACCCCCCAGCAGTCTTCTGTTCAGACTCTCTGCAACCTCACAGCAGAGTGAATTTTCATTATCAGATTTTATTAAGGAGAGAACGCTGACAACTTCTCTCACAAATAGAATAACTAATGAAATGTGGCGTTACCCTTTTTCAAAAGAAGTAGAAATGATATTCAAATATTATTTTGCAGAGACAAACTTAAAAAAGATGATCTTCAAAGTCGGAGGATTTCTATAAGCCTAGGCCTAGCTCTTCACACAATCTTATTGCACTCATCAAAAGAACTCATAGAGGCGACTGGTAGACGAACAACACAGATTGAAGTAATGCATAAGACATGTGCATAAAGAAAATCAAACATGGTGCCAATGCGAATGTCATGTGAACTCCAGTGCTACTACCATACTCACACACCAGGAAGAGAAGCTTTAGATTTTCCTTTAAAAAAACCGCCATATTGTTATTAATATAACTTATCCTTTCGTGTGTTTCAATTTGTTCTGATTACTCCCACTTGCTGGAGAATTAATAGTTATTTTTTTTAGGAATCGAAGGCATCCAGATTCGAGATTGTTAGTTGATGTGCAGTGCTCGCCTACGTACATGCTTGCTCGTCATATATACAAGCATGATAACAGGATGGGTTAGTTGGATTGCGTCTCGAATCCGTTCACAATGACATCCAAACTGATAGTTTATATATATATCTATCTATAATTATACTATAAGGGCCACTTGGGTAACGGTTATGTTAGGGGTGGGTGGCCTACCCGGGTTAGCCCTCTCAACCCTAATCCTAACTTGGGTGGATTAACTCATTCCACCTATTTTCTAGGAATGAATTACTCCACTTTAACCCTATCCGACTCGGGTTAAGAAAAAAAATATCAAACAGAAAATAACTCACCCGACCCAAGTTAACTCACCCTAACTCGGCTTAACCCGTTACCAAAGCGGCCCTTAGAGAATTGATATTTTTTTCGTATGAAATGAGTACGTATTTGAACATAATTTTTAACCTCCTGGTTCGTTTTGTTGACATATTATTTGTTTGTCACGGACATATAATCCTTACTTTTATATCCATATTTTTGCATGCATCAAGTAAAAAGTAATATTTTATGACTGTAATTTCCCTCCAAAGAAAAAAAAAGACTGACTGATTGAATATTTATTTCACAAATTGTAAAAATTTTATACTCAATAATAATATTATTATTATTTAAAATTTTCTAAATAAATTCACGCGCGTAGCGCGTTCTTTTGACTAGTAATATAATATTAAAATAATGAGATGACCCGGTGACGACCCACGACCCGGGCGACCCGCCCACAGCCTGGGGCGACCGGCACCGAGTCGGGGCGACCGGCACCGGGTCGGGGCGACCCGCACCGGGTCGGCAAACCCTGCCGGAACGACTAATATCCCAAAGGGATAGTTGCATGTATGTTTCTTATAATCAGGGTTTGTCAAACTGGGACGGGAGAGCTCGAATCGCCCATCCCGTACCATCCCAGCGTACCGGTATGTGGGACGTAACCGGGACACTTTATATATTATTTTAAATTTTTATATCAAATATATTTTGTAGGTCGGTTGGTTAATTAAGAGACCTGACGTTTGAACGTGAGGTCTTCAATTCAAAATATGTTTTGGCATCGTTTTTATTCAATTTTTTGGATAATTTTTTTTAAAATATTTCAAAAGAAGGTAGAGGAGGGATTCAAATTAAATCATGGACACCCGTTTAAACAACATATCACTTAACCAACTACGTTGGGAAATTATTTGAGATATATTATATTAGAACATATATATATATATAATATATTTTTTGTCTCGATACATAACAGTATCGACCCGTACCGTCCCAATGAAAGACTGGAACAGACGATACGAACGGGTCGACAAACCCTGCTTATAATCATCTTACGTATTTTATTCTATACCCTTATTTGTACATATTGTCATGTATACCCATAAAATAAATTATATTTCATCATACATATTGCCACTTAGCGTTAAGTTGTATCAACTATCAAGATAGAAAAAAGTCTAATTTACTCTTATTTATTCTTATCACATAATTAAGATAATGACATGTATACTCCTATAATCTTTCATATTATTTTGTAGGTTTTATTTTACAAATATACCTTTGTAAACTTTTATATTTACAAATACTCCTATAATCTTTCATCATTTAAACTTATTTTCATAAATATCTCTAATATTCTCCGAATGTTTATGGTTATAAATCTGCCATAACTTTCATTTGTTTAACTAGGGTGAATTGTGAGTTAAATTATGCAATAACTAATTTACCCTTAGGTTAACATCATCTCTGTGTGTGTGTGTGTGTGTGCAGGACTGCAGGGTCTACGACACTGTCGTGTTCGATTCGTGTTTTGCTCTCTCTCTCTCTCTCTGTCTCTCTCTCTCTGTGTGTGTGTGTGTGTGTGTGTGTGTGTGTGCAGGGTGTATGACACTGTCGTATTCGATTCGTGACAAAACACTGGCAGTGGAAGGCGTTGGCTTCGTCAATCTCAAGTATCGATGTTTTGAGCCATCGGAGGTTAGGGAGCTCGTCGTCGCATTCGAGAACCTCCCCGTCATGTCGTCCAAGAGGTGCGCCACATTCTACATGCTTAAAACTCCTCAGGACGTAGATGCATACGTTCAACCCGAGGGCAAATATCTTTGCCTTCCTCCACGCGCTTGCCATCTACCGCCTCCTCCAACGAGATGCACCGACAGTGGAAGGCGTCGACGCCATCAGCCCTGAGTGTCGGTGTTTCGAGCTGCCAAAAATCGAGACTTCGCCGTCGTGTTTGAAAACCTCCTCATAGCATCGTCTGAGGGGAACGCCACATCGTACGTCCATGCTCCTTGGGACATAGGTGCATAGGTTCATCCTGAGGGCAATCTTCACCTTCATCTATTGCCGCCTCCAACGAGACGAATAGGAGAGAAAGGAAACCCATAGATCTCCACCAGATCTCTGAATAGAAGAGAGAGCCCTCCTTTTTGCTGGAAACCAACAAAAGAAGCAAGGATGGGAATCCAGAAGGACGACCATGGCAGAGGAAGGGGAGGAACCCATGACATCGATAGCCCCTGCCAGCGGCGCGCCACCGACGTCGGGACTCTAAACTGTCGCTTATTGATCTGTCCGTCCCTCTCCCCTCTGGCAGTGGTAGGGATTGTGCGGTGGAAGCTACATAGACATCATAGATGGGGGAACGGGGCGAGAACTCACGAGGGCATTTTTGATATTTCGCTTACCCTAACCGTTTCCGTAGTGTATTCCTCAAAATATATGTCATGGCATATGTGGACAGCGGCAACGAGTCTGAAGCTGGTCATGTGCGAGCCGGCCGCAAGGCCTTTTCGATCGCCCAAGCAATTGAAACAACAGTAACAACAACACCAAAGAAAAAAAAAACTTACATACAGACTTGGGGCGGCAGAGAAGTTGCAGATGCGTGTGGCAACGAGCAAATTAACGGGGAGAAAGACGATCGGAGCTGAAAGAATAATTAACAACCTCTGAGACGGGGGTGAACCAACGGAGATGGAACCGCGGAACCACGACGCCGTCACAAGAGGCCGAGGGCGGTACCACGCGTGTGGTCAGGAAGCCGGTGACGGAGATGTTGAACTCGGCGGCCACCGACTGCATCCGTACGCCATCCATATCCCCTTCCTCCCAGCAGGCACACCACCGCCGGGTTCCCCCGGAAGGGCGTGCCGGTGAACGCGTCAATCTACACGTACGGAATCGTGCCCGATCGACGATGCATGTAAGTGTTCATGAAGCAGGAGGAGGGCCATCAACGTGAGAGAGAGAGAGAGAGAGAGAGAGGGAGAAAGACGCACCACAGAATAGGTCACCCTTCTCGCCATCCATGGCCGATCAGAGAGAAGAGGGAGGGACTCGATCGGTCAGAGAGAGAGAGAGAGAGAGAGAGGACTTGGATGAACGGATTAAGCCTGAGGCATAGGATTTGGACTAGTGCTCCAAGTAACTTGAGCTTAGGAAAGTCTTTGGTGGGTTTGGGTTTGGGGGGTCGCTCTTGCATCACTAATAAAGAAGAGAAGTTGTAGTTAACATTGTCCTCTTAGAGTTTAGAGCAAGAAAATGGGAAAAAGGGGTGGAGAGAGAGAGAGAGAGAGAGAGATCGGAGGAGGATGGCCAACGTAGGAGTTTCGTATAGGTGCCATGGATGGTAGTTGGAAATTTGAGTAGAGTAATATTTATTTCACACACACAATATATATATATATATATACCATACCATTAGTGTGTGTATATATACAACAAATATTTACGTATTTTAATTGAACAAATCAGAACTAATTATGTTACATTCTTACTTCTTGTTGTTTACTGATGTTCAAAAATTACTTGAGGGCTATTATTCAAATTTCACAACGTAATTACTTCAAAATGTGTCACCCCTTGAAAATATAAGAGGAGACATCCCGAAATTAGTAAGCAGAGATAAAATAGACGGCTACCAGAGGTTTGATCTTCGTTTGTCAAGGAGTAAAATAAACAATAAAAAGATGATATTTTACTTTTAAATCCCTACAACTTTACTTAATTATATTTGGTACTTGCAATCGATATCCATTTATGAGAAAGCCCTTGTATATAATCTCCAAAGTTTCATCAGAAGAACCCATGTGGTTATCTCCTTTAAAGATATTCTTCACAGAAGTGTTACGCATGGATGGTTAACTACGCTTGTGTAGAAAAAAATGAAAATAACCTTTGAGAGGAGAGCGAGAGTGAGGTTGGGGAGAGACCGGAGAGAGATAAGGAGAGGGATTTTCCCCTCCGACGTTGACGGGTCAAAGAGAGAGAAAGAGAGAGAGAGAGCAGAGTGGTGTCGGGAGTCAAGACCTACCTGATCTAACCCCCCCCCCCCCCGCCCATGCCGAGCCCTGCGGCGGCGCCATCCCCTCTGCATGCTCGACGAGTTCTCCATCCCCACCGAGTTGGTGGACTGGCGAGCACATCCCTATGCTTTGTCGTGAGGTCTTTGATGGCTTCCTCCGCAAGCGTGCCCACTCCGACGGCGTCGAGCTCGTCGACCTCCTCGGATCGCCTTGTTAAGAGTCCCATTGAACAGAGTACTGACAGTACTCACCACTTGCATGGAAAGTGGAAACCCCCGTAGGTAGGACTCACATATGCAGGAGCGTATGTGTAGCTAACTATGTTTTAATCTGAATGAGTTGTAACCTCCCATACTATCCTCTCCCCCTATAATTATCTTCTCCACCTGCTTGCGTATGACCCGGTCCTCCTTGTCATTGGCATGCTTTGTTTCTTCTCCACATTTGGGGGAGAGAATATCTTATGTACATTGCTATCATGTGGTCATTGTACTTCTATATAATGCTATCTGGAAAGGGACAAACTATGTGGCCGGCCTTTCTTGTTCCAATCCCTTTCGATGCACTCTCATTCGGCGAGGAGCCTACATGGTCAAGTACACCTCGTCCCTGTAGGAGGCGACATGGACCCTCAAGGTGGACGTGGTGGTCGGCATCGACGTTGCCAACGGTCGGGTTGGCAAGGCGATTGGCGTCGGCGACTACACATAGGCGACGGCCTTCCTAGTAAATAAATCCGACTACTCCCAGGTCCGTTTGGTATGGGGATAGGCTTGGGTTATCCTTAATTTAACCCTGTCCTGCGTTTGTTAAGGCTAAAAAAGGTGAGGTTATACTGGGTTAGAGGAAATGAGTTTAACCCCACAAATGCGGTTAAACAGGGGGATAAGTCATTTCAAGTTTTACTTGGAATGACTTATCCCCAACCCCATTCTCGTTCACCCCTCTCGCAAACGACCCCTCGATCCTCCCCATCCACGCTCGTACTGTTCACGCCTCGATCTGCCTCCGCGGGGTGCTTCCTCTCCGGCGATCGAGGGGTGACTCCGATCCCCTTCGCAGCCTCCGCAGAGGCGTTCGTCTGCTACGGCCGGTGATCGTTCTTCGACTCCGATCACCCTACTCGCGAACAACCACCTCGATCGTGCCCTCCACGCTCAGTACTGCTCACGCGTCGATCGTGGCCCTTCTCTGGCTCCGTGGGGTGCTTCCTCTCCAAGGATCGAGGGGTTACTCCGATCTCCTCCTCAGCCTCCGCAGAGCCCTTCGTCTGCTACGGCCGGCGACCATCCTCCGACTCCCTTCGAAGGTTGTTGTGCTACGGCCGGCGATCGTGCTGTCCAACCCCCTTCGAAGGTTGCTATCTTCTTCGACCAGCTCCGGCCGCTGCACGCGCTCGAACGTGTTGTTCCTCCCTTCGTGCTCTCCGACAGATGTCTCCCGGTCTGCTATGTCACCGCCTCCGACCGTTGCCATTGGGGCTCTCCTATGCTGTAGATCGTCTCTGAGTCATCTCCGGCCGGCTTCCTAGCTCGTGCCCTGGCTCGATCGTGTTGTTTCCCCTTGTGTGAGGAAAACCCTTTTTGTGAGGAGACCCTAGCTCGTGCTCTGGCTCCTTCTGTGAGGGAATCTTACATCTACCTAGGCCCCGGAAAGCACAAACCCCTCCCCTATAGTTTCTATCAGGCCCCTTCTGCCCCCTGTAATCTGTTCCTCCTCGTCTTCTCATCAGTGTCTGTGTTTATTACTGCTAATGAAATTATTTGATAAGCTTGCAGGCTAAAAAATCTCCCGTTGATGTGGACTACTCCTTTCCATCTTTTGTGCGAACTGCTCCTTCCCCTCGAGTGTGCTAACTGCTCCTTCCCATCTTCTGTGCGAACTGCTCCTTCCCCTCGGGTGTGCTAACTGCTCCTTCCTGTAAGGTAACTGCATAACCTTCTTGATTTTGATTTTGATTTCCAGGTGTAAAATTTAACAGCTAATTTCATTGTTTAAGAAAGAATACTGTGAGCTAGTCATTTTTGATTTTCAGGTCTGAAAGATAGTAGTCAATTTCCAGGTCTGAAAGTCAATTTAGTTCTCATTGTCTTTAGTTCTTTAGTCGATTTGCAGCAACATTTTGTAAGCAACTTAGAATATGTGAATAGTTGATTGGAAGATAGAATGAGGCATCCTCTTGAACTGTTGTGCCTTCCAGCATGTGATTTGAAGATAAATCATTGATCTTCAGAATTAAATCTCAATCATTTGTCCATGTATGGGCATCCCAGATTGCAGCTGTAGACATTTCAATTCTTAAGAAACATGTTCCTTGGTTCATTAATAGTTGGATCGGAGACGGCACTGGGGAGAAAATATATCCTATAAAAATGAATTTTTGGATTGGAAATCACATCTTATATCACCATGTATTGTCAATGTAACTCATGGAAATTTAACTCATGGATTCTTCTCACATAGTGTTGAAATCTCATAAATAAGCTTCTTCCTTATGGTCAAATTGCTAACTAGTGTAAAACTCTGCATGAATATTGTTGTTTCCTTGGGAGGAGCATGTTATGAGTAGACAGGTGAGAGTTGGATGTGGAAATGGCTGTTTCTGATTCCAATTGTGGTAAGCAACTGTAGTATCTAATCGAACACAAATTTGATTCAAAAAGGAAAGGTGCCTATGAAGGAGGAATATGGGTTTCTATTTATGAGGTGCACTACCGAGTAGTATCCAATGCCAATACATGTTTCGACTCTGGGGATCGATCAACATAATTATCAATACCCAAGCCCAGCCTATAAAGCTTGCGTCAGATTGGGTAATTGGAATATAGGAGGGTTCCTCTTGTGGCCCTAATTATGATGATTTTTTTAAGCCAGACTTTTATGCCATTTATTTGGGGTTGCTACATAAATTATGTCCCACAACTGTATTTTGTCTAATGCCATATTAATAGTTAAACCTTGGAGAAGCTATGCCATTTTTTTACTACATCGAACCATCTAATTTTTGGCCTTCTCCAAGTATTTTTACCATTTTCTAGGTAAACTTGATTGCACCTCCTATCTGGTACCAAACATTCAGCTCAGAAATCATGATTGCGAGTGACTAGTCTTATTAAGTGTTGGCTGTCAACCTCATCCACACTTGGGACTAGCCATGGTAGGTTAGGATTATTTTTACATGCTCAAAATCATCCATATTCCTTTTCCATGCTCTGGACAGTATAAAATTCATAGCATTGACATCTATACTTGCAAATTGACATATGTTTAATGGTATACGCGATCACAACTTTTGACAGATAGCTCTTCCTTTTTTACATTTCTGTGCATAAGTTCTTTCTTGATTTTATCATACTCTACATTTTTATCATTCTACTTTTTTTGTAGTAAAATATCGGTGCATGTAATGACCTATCTCTTTTGTGTGTTTGCCAAAGTTTATACACAAGCATGCATTATATTTGCATTTGGTCTCTTCCTAATGAAAAGTAGGGTTGTGTGTTTGCCTGAAAATTTATATCTTCTTGTAAGAAGTATGAATACATCTAAAAATGGGAAAGGTAGAGTTGCGAACTGGAGTAACGAGGCGGATTTGTGCTTTGTAGATCTCCTCGTAGAACACAAGGTGAGCAATGACGGTTTTGTCAATGAGAATTTCACAAGAGAGGCATGGCGACAAACAGTACTGAAATTTAATGAGTTGACTAAGTTAGGCTATTCAATGGAGAATTTGAAAAATCGGTTTAAAAATTTGAAGAAAAGGTACTATTTAATTGTGAGTGTAAAGAATCGATCGGGATGGGGATGGGATGAGGAGAAACAAATGTCCGTCCCAGGCACGGACGAAACTTGGGATGATCTATCAGCAGTATGTAACATATGCAATGCATAATCAATTGTTCAATTTTGTATAGAGTTTGAATGAATAACAAGTCAGTTTAATTTTCAGACTAATAAAGAGTACAAATCAATTCAAGGGAAGCATTTCCTGATTTTCAAACAAATGGAGCTTATTTGTTCAACTTTCATGTCAAGAGGGGATGACGATGTATGCAATGAAGGCTCCTCTTATCTAGACACACGCAGTGACCCTGGTGAGGAGGAACAACAAACTTTACAGGAAGAGTCGTGACTAGATTTTAATCTTTACAGTATAATTAATGACACCGACACTCTTGAAAATATTGAGCAAGTCTCCCAAATGAATATTCCAAGGGATGATGCAACCACGACCGCTCCCTATATGTCTAGGAGTATTCCCCCATCTAGTAATACTAACAGGAAGAGAAAGCGTGCTTCCCAAGGTAATGAAGATGCAATTGACAAGTTGGTGTCCCTGGGTCATGAGAGGTTGAGCCTGGCACGGGAGATGTTACAATTACAGAAAAAAGTTGCACCGCCAATGGATGAGGGAATTGATATGCTTTTAAAGTTACCAGGACTCCCTCAACAAGATATCTATAGAGCTATTGAGTTTATCAGGAATGTCGAGGATCGTTCCATCTTTATGGCCCTCCCGGAAGACTTGAAAGTCGGATGGATAATGAGCCGCCTGGGCTACTATTGACAAATCTTCATATCCTTTTTTTGCATTCTATTCAATGTTCAATTTTTATGATTATCATTTATTACTGCAATCAAATGTGAAGAATTTTTATAATGCTTCTCTTACATGAATTGATTCATGAGATGTTCTTTCATACTGGGCTACATGATTTATTTTTTTAACGGCAATGACTTCTGGAACCACTAACATCGGCCCTTCACTTGGCGATCTCATCAAGCTTATGATGGATGAGGAGGAGTATTAGGATGAAGTTCAACATGTACTCCTCGTTCAGCACTTGTCCTCCCACACATGTATCCCTAGGACCCCAATGCACACAGATGTTGGGAGAGGTCACAGGTGGGTTAAATAATTAATGACAGGTCATGTGGGCAGATCATATGCCAGTTTTTGGGTGCACCCAACCTTATTCTTGAGGTTAAGGGACAAATTGATGGAAAGGGGTGTACTCAACGACACCAAAAATATGTCGGCCACTGAGCAATTAGCTATCTTTCTTCTCGAGGTTGGCCATGGAGTTGGGAATAGGTTGCTCAGAGAATTGTTTCAACATTCAGGCGAGACGATAAGTCGATATTTTAACAATATACTAACGACAGTCTTATCCCTGCGTCATGAGTACATTAAGAAGCCCTCCGCTGAAGATCCAATACATCCAAAAATTCGACATGATTCAAAATTTTACCCTTTTTTCAAGGTGATGTAGTGTACGCTCACTTACCAAATACATATGCATTTATTAATTCTTAGTTATCAATTATAATTAATTATGTATTCCTCTTCATTAGCATGCATTGGGTGCAATTGATGGCACACATATATCTGCAAAGGTTCCAACTATTGACCAGACTCATTATCGAAATCGGAAGGGTAAAACATCCCAAAATGTAATGGGGTGCGTCAATTTTGATCTAAAGTTTACCTATGTCATTGTGGGTGGGAGGGATCTGCTGCAGACATGAAAGTCTTGAGGTGGGCCATTGAAAAAGGTGGATTTACCGTACCAGAAGGCAACTGTTACTTTATTAATGGTTGTTGTTCATATTTACTTTAAATACTTATTAGAATTCCATACATTCCTTGCCGTAGGGAAATACTGGTTGGTGGATGCGAGATATGCAAATACCCCTCGCTTCTTAGCACCATACCGTGGCACTGTTAGTGTTGGTGTGCTACAGGCCAATTTCGGGTCGGGTAGGCCCAATAGTTGTACGATCTTGTTCATTATTAATAAAGTGGTGTTTGAGCGTAAATATGCGATTGTGTTACTTTAAGTTGTCCCTATGATATGTGGTTGTAAAGTCAGCTCGAGATGGGATCTCGAACATGAGATTGACTTTACATGTACACATACCTTAAACTGTTCCTGGTTGGAGGGTAATCACTCGGGGACTTTGATTACCTATTAAACCAGTACACATAATGTGTCAGTGACTAGTCTCATGGTCAATGGTGCGGGGCACCAACACATATGTGTAGGTGTATGTCATTGGAGGATGTACACTGAACTGATCCGCTATTGGATCTTCAGATGGTTGATTATACCTAATGTCAACTGAAGATCCAACTGTCTCAGTAGCATCGTTGGTCTTTTGACCTGAGACATTGATTGGATCTTACACGAGGACTGGAATGGTTTAATTACTTAGCTAAGTGACTTTAACCATAAGTCATGAGTTGTCGAGTCATTAACCACTTCAGGATACGTGTGAAGATCATCAATGGTCAAGAAGGGATCGCTCACTGTCGGGTATATATCAGACAGTTAATGGGTCATGACATTGACGCTCCGTTAAATCCCTGGCCAGGGTCATGTGAGTTCGTTTAGAACGGACGTCATACACTTTAAGGAGGTCATAGTCAAATGGCACGATCATGGGGTTTGACAGGAACCATACCCTCGATCGTACCAGACTCATAGAATGAGCGAGAGATTATATCGATGCGGTAACTGTGGACTTACAGGTACCAGACAGGCTGGTTTAAACCCGGCGTCCTCTAGGATCACGCGGATTTGCTTGACCCAATGTGATCAAAGGTTCGGAATAAATTAAACTATTCTTCGGCTCGGTAGAAGCGAAGAATACGTTTAATTTACATCTAATTGGGAATTAGAAGTTAATGTGCCTTAAACTAGAGTGACTAAGGGTCTAGAGGATCACACACAATGGATTCTTGGGTGACGGAATATTATTGTACAAGTGTATGTATTAATTCCCTTTAATTCCTTTTGGAAAGGAGTGTAAATGGGGCTTAATACATATGTATAATAAAGGAAAGGTCATATATACAATTTTGGTCCTTTGGAGGTTTTTAGAAAAGGGCCAAAACTCTATATATATGGCAACCTACGTGAAGCTCATTCGAGCCTTCTCTTCCAACCTCTTAGGCTAATCAAGCATTAAGCCTAAGAGGAGGATTAGCCTCCCCCCTTTCTCCCCCTTGCTCTCTCTCTCTCCATAAGGTGATAGAGTCGGGGAAAGTTGCGCCGGGGAGGTACCATCGTTGCGTAAGGGTCCGTGTGGATCTGCTCTAGAGGTCGTACAGCTGTGCGGCTCGATATTCTGCATCGGGTATCGCGGACAGCGTCGTTCCGCGCAAGGTGAAACACGCAACCCGTAATTAGGGTCTTAGAAACACCGATTAGAGTACAGATTAAGCTTTCCATAACATCGGGATCAGGCAAAAGAATTTTTGTTATCCGCTGCGTCACCCGTAGGTGCTGTGCGAAACCTTACAGTGGTATCAGAGCCAAGTTCGCGCTCTGGTCGGTGTTTTTATCGCCGTTTAGAATCATATTTTAGGGACAATAAAATCCTTCAATTATTATTTGGAGACGGGAGTGCTGGGCATTTCTATTTTTCCTGGATGCTAGGCATCAGGAGGGCAAATTTTTTTTGTAAAAAATTTTTTTTTTTTTAAATACGGTGGGCGCACTGCGCTGCTCTGGGCGCATTGCGCCCGCCTGCGTGCGCCGCGAGGCGGGTGCCGACCCGCGTGCGGGCGCGCCCGCCGTGGGCGGGTCAGCACCCGCGCGCGGGGCGGGCCCCCCCAATTTTTTTAATTTTTAAATAAAAAAATTATATTTTATTCTTTTAATTTATTGTGTGCTTAAATAATAATATATATTATATATATATATATATATATATATACATTAAAATACACAGTAAATTAATTAGAACTTTATCTTGTATGTTAATTGTATTATCTCAAAAGTAAATGTCAAATGTTAAATTTTATTTAACCGTCTTGAATTTACCGAGGTGAGATAATTACTATTTACCTTAAGATAAAATGGTAATAATTGAAGTTACTTCAGTAAATTTTAATTTTTTAATTTTTAATTATTAGATAATTAGAAAATTCAAATTTTAAATTTTATTGAAGTTAAATGTGAAAATTTTAATTATTTGAATTTTTTAATTATTAGATAATTGTTAAATTCAAATTTTGAATTTTAGAAAATTACTAATTGAGGATAATTACATTATTTTAAATTTACTTTCAAAAAAAATTATTGGATAATTAGTTTGAATTTAAATTTAAATTATTGACATGTTTAAATTTTGAATTTAAATTTGATTATTGGATAATTAAATTTAAATTTAAATTTAATTAATTATCTCAATTAGATGCCCTTGTAGAAAATGATGGTTCTTTACGTGCTTTACTTTATTTACCTTGTATTGGCCTACTTGTGTGTTTAATTTTAGTTAATCATGCTTCGATTTTTAAAATTAAACAAAGCTAGCCTATTTTTGTTTGCACATCCCATTTTTAAATTCAAAAAATAAGGATTATTTTTAGAAAATAACTCTTGATTGATTTTATTTGAATGGGTTGGTAAGTGATCATGGACTTGGATTAATGTAATTAATTGGGGTCTGCGAACCTCCTTTCTCTCTCTGTTAAAATTCCAATGTACTTCTATCTTCCTCAATTGTTGTACTCGCCCTAAGGGCTGCTGGAATTTGAGTCACATGTAATTTATTTTTTCCGGCCTGCGTGCCGTGTAAAAGTTGTAATTAATGCGGCGTCAGAGTTTGAAAGCGTGGAGCACACCTGACGAGGACGATCCAGCTGCTTCGGAAGCGGGCCGGATGTCTTAGTTACATTAGGGTTAAAGTCCATGATCACTTGCGTTTATTTTTGCATTGATGCATTTATTTTGTGCAAACTACTAGGTACGGTAAATATTTTAGATATATTTATATTACCACCTAGGGTGAGATCAAGATAAAATTAAATTCCCTCGCGCTTAAATTTTAGATCTGGTAAGCGTGGCTTTAGGAGTCGTCGTGGCCCTCCATCATTATGGAGTGAATGAACATCTTCATTTCATGGATTTGTTGTGCTTTCCACAAGATCCATGAGTTTGGGGGCGGGATTAAACTCCAAGGCTCGGCCTCAATGGGGTGAGGAATTGAACTCGGCTTTGTTGTGCTTTCCACAAGGGTCGGGTCATGAACTCATTGCTATGAAGTAATGATGGTTAGATCTAACCGAGAACATCCTTTGTTGTGCTTTCCACAAGGGGATGATTTCTCGGGGGCCGAATATCGGATATTGCATGGATGCAAGTGCCTGTTGACTGCCCTTGAGATGGTGTATGACTTGTTGTGCTTTCCACAAGGTCGTACATCAGTCTCGTTGGGATTTCAACCCACTAGGTAGATCTCGCTGATCTCCCGTTCTATATACTGAGGGTTATATAGTCCGATCGAAAAATAGTGGGACTAACTAAGATAGAAAATCACATCTAAGTTAGAATTTGAACACATGCTAAGTTGTCTTTTATTTCTTATCCAGATTACAATGTCGTCGTCCAACCCCCTCCGCGGCATCTTGGATGCAAACAAATTAACTGGACCGAACTACTCGGATTGGCTACGTAATCTACGCATAGTCCTTACCACCGAAAAGATTGCGTACGTGTTGGACACAGTTCATTCTGAGCCAGCTCCCGATGCCGATGAGGGCGAGTTACTAGCTTATGCCAAGTGGTCTGAGGACTCCTCCATTATCCAATGTTACATGTTGGCCTCTATGGCTCCCGAGCTACAAAGGCAATTCGAAAAGACTGATTGTAGAAGTATACTTCTCAATCTACGCCAGCTCTTCGGGGAGCAGGGTAGGATTGAGAGGTATGACATCTCCAAAAGACTTTTCAGGACACGGATGTCTGAGGGTTCATCAGTACAGGCCCATGTACTGAAAATGATGGAGTGGATTGAAAGACTCAATGCATTGGGGTTCAAGTTGGATCTTGAACTATGCATTGATCTTATACTCCAGTCATTGTCTGATTCATTTTCTTCCTTCATCATAAACTTTAACATGAATAGAATTGATGCAACTCTCTCGGAGTTGCTCAATATGTTAAAGAGTGCTCAAGGAACCATGCAGAAAGATAAACCATCTTCGTCTGTAATGATTGTTGGCCGGGCCAACAAGAAAAGGAAGGCCTCTCAAATATCCACCACGAGTAACAAAGGGAAGGGAAAGAAAAAGGCCACGGGTAAGCAACTCGCCAAAGTTGACAAAGGGAAGGGCAAGAAGAATGAAAAGGAAGACAAATGTTTTCGATGCAGGGAAACTGGGCATTGGAAAAGGAATTGCAAGGCAATTCTAAATGAAGGTATTTTTGTCATAGACCTTAATTTGTCATATATGGAATCCACATCATGGGTATTGGATACTGGATGTACATCTCATATCTGCAATTATGTGCAGGTGCTGGCAAATAGAAGGCGATTGGACAAAAAGGAGATTGAACTGAGGATGGGCAATGGAGCTTTAGTTGCTGTCAAAGCTGTCGGGACTACACGCCTCAGTTTACCTTCAGGAGTCATTCTGGAGCTGAATGACTGTTATTATGTTCCTAATATTATTAAGAACATTATTTCAATCTCTGGTTTGTATAACATTGGATATACATTGGCTTTTAATAGCACTGGGTGCTCTATAATGAATAATGGTTTGGCGATAGCCAATGGTTCATTAGTCAATGGTCTTTATGTATTAGATACACGTTCTAATGTTATGTAAATTTCCAATGCTGATGAAGTGAATTCTGCATATCTATGGCATTGCAGATTGGTCATGTAGGTGAGAAAAGAGTCTCTCACTTACACTCAAATGGGTACTCGAATTCGTTCGAATACAAGTCATTTGATACCTGTGAGTCGTGTCTCATGGGAAAAATGACCAAGGCTCCCTTTGGTGGACATGGTGAGAGGGCTGTTGACCTTCTCGAGCTCATACACTCGGATGTGTGTGGACCCATGTCTATAGAAGCAAAAGGAGGTTATCTCTATTTCATTTCTTTTATTGATGACTTCTCTAGATATGGCTATGTGTATTTAATGAGACATAAGTCACAAGCCTTTGAGAAGTTTAAGGAATACAAGAATGAAGTAGAGAAACAGACATGTAAAAGTATTAAGGCTCTTCGATCGGATCGAGGAGGTGAATACTTAAGCCATGAATTCACTTCTTATCTTAAAGATCATGGAATAGTTTCTCAGTGGACTTCACCGTATACACCACAGCGTAATGGTGTATCTGAGAGGAGAAACAGGACCTTGTTAGACATGGTCCGATCTATGATGTCTATGTCAGGACTACCCTTGTCTCTCTGGGACTATGCATTAGAGACTGTAGCATATTTATTGAATAGGATCTCAAGTAAATCAGTTCCTTCTATACCATATGAGATATGGAAGGGTAGGAAACCAAATTTTAATCACATTAAAATTTGGGAGTGTCCTGCCCATGTAAAGAAGAACGATAGTGATAAGCTTGAGTCGAGAACCGATAAGTGTAGGTTTGTGGGATATCCAAAGGAGACGTTTGGATATTATTTCTATCACCCTTTTGAGCAAAGGGTCTTAGTGGCTAAGAGAGCTGTATTTCTGGAAATAGAATATCTACTCCAGAAAAACAGTGGGAGCCAGATAGAATTGGACGAGATCCAAGAACCACAACCCATAGACACAAACTCATTAGATGAGACTGTATCGGTTGATCCTATTCAGAGTGAAACACTGACACTACGGAGATCTGGTAGATTACCAAGAGAACCTGAGAGATATGTTGGACATGTCTCAGAAGGGTCCTCTAAGGTATGTATCGATGAGGATGATGATCCTCAGTCGTACCAGGAGGCGATCCGTAGTGTAGACTCCGAGAAATGGCAAGAGGCAATGGATTCAGAGATCCAGTCCATGTACACCAACAAATTTTAGAACTTAGTTGATGTACTCGAAGGGAAGGTCCCTATCGGCTGCAAATAGATTTTCAAAAGGAAAATCGGTGCAGATGGACAGATTGCCACATACAAGGCTAGACTAGTGGCGAAAGGATATCGTCAAAGGCAAGGCATTGACTGTGACGAGACGTTTTCACCGGTAGCCATGGCTAAGTCAATCAGAATCCTCCTTGCCATTGCTGCATACCTGGATTATGAGATCTGGCAAATGGATGTGAAGACAGCTTTTCTTAATGAAAATCTGTCAGAAGGGGTGTACATGATATAGCCTGAAGGATTCACCTCCAAGCTACATCCTAATAAGGTATGCAAACTTTAAAGGTCCATTTATGGATTAAAGCAGGCATCTAGAAGCTGGAACTTAAGATTTGACGAGGCTGTCAAATCTTTCAACTTCATTCGGAATGAAGATGAACCTTGTGTTTACAAGAAGGTCAGTGGGAGCTCTGTGACCTTCTTGGTCCTTTATGTTGATGACATCTTACTCATTGGGAATGATGTAGAGATGTTGACATCAACTTGTTGTGCCCCTGTGGTTTTGATGATGGTTTTGTTGATTGATTGTTGGTGAGAGTTAATCAAATGTTCAGTCATCCTGCTGCTCAATTTAGAGTCATATTTGATGATCAGTCATGCTACATGTTAAACTGATGCATAAAGCATTCATTGCTGTGGTTTTAATGATTTATCTGGTTTTGATGATTGGTGTTTGATGTTAATCATTGTGAGTCATCCTGCTGAAATGTTCATTCAGGACTTCATATGCTCAGTCAGTTTATCTGCTGACATTGTGCTTTGATGATAGCTTCATGATTGTGATTTGTATATCATCTGGAGAATGCACGTGTATGACTGATATATTGTGTGTGTTAGACTTCTGGTATGTGCATGATCTATACATCACCTTCAATCTTCAAGTCTATACACTGGTTTATTCTTCAAGTCTGTACATCCACAGTTAGACTTAAAGTCTGCACTCTAGTCTTCAATGTCAAGTCTGCACATCGGTCTTCGATTTCAATGTCCATACATTGGGCTTTTACATGAAGTCTACACATTGTTGTTTGCAGTGAAAGTCCATACTTTGGACTGTTCATCAAAGTCTGTACATCATACTGCTATAGCAAGTCTGTACAGTGAGTGATTCATTGGTGAAGTCTGTACACTTAACTGTACTTCAAGTCTAGACATTGCACTGTTCCCTTCATCTTCGTGTTGTTTTCAGTATGTGTCAATTTCGTCTTCATGTCGTTTTTACCTCGTGTCGTGTTACCCCGTGTCAATTACTGTTCGACTTCGTGTTGTTTTCAACCCGAGTCGGTTACTGTTGTTCCTCGTGTCATTTTATTCGTTTTATACTGTTCACATAGCTTCATCACGTGTCGTGACAAGCCGTGTCTATTTTTCAGACCCCGTGTCTGTCTTGAGTTGTTCCTACACTCCGTGTCGATTTCATCTTTTGTCTTTGTCTTGTGTTTTCATGACCTCGTATCGTTTTTCCTCTCTTAACCTCGTGTTAGTGTTTCTGTGATTTCGTTCATGTTTCGTAACCACACTTCGTGTTGGTTACTGTCGCTCTTATGACTTTGTGTCGTGTCTCCCAGACCTCGTGTCATTTTTCACTCCGTGTCTATTTCAGTTTTCGTCTTCGTGTTGTTTTCAACTCGTGACGGTCTCTGTCATCTGTCTCCATGTCGTACTCACTCCGTGTCGTTTTTTGTTCCACTGCGTGCAGAACATTGCAGCACTTCGTGTTGCTTTCTGTGTCATCACCTCATGTCGTTCTCTGTGTAGTGTGTGTTTTTGTCACCACTATACTTCGTGTCGTTGTTCTTCACTTCGTGCTGTTTTCACCGTCTTCGTGCTGGTCTTTCTCATTAGACCTCGTGTCTTTCTCGCCTTAACCACACTTCATGTTGCTTTACGTAGACCTCGTGTCTTGCTTGTTTGTAACCACTTCGTGTCGGTTTCTGCTGTCAGCCCATGTTGTCCTCGTGTTGTTTTTCACCTCGCGTCGGTTATTGTTTTCATCTTCTGCGTGTAGTTCTCTTTGTAGTGTTATCTCTGTTACAAGTTGCATATCGTGTTATCATTTATGTCTGTATGGTTTTACTTCGTGTCGTTTCTCCGTCTCAGGTCTTCGTGTCGTTCGTATGTTGAAACCACACTTCGTGTTGGTTTCTGTTCTGTCTCCATGTATCTTGTGTCGTTCTTCTTTTTACCTCGTGTTGTTTTATAACCTCACTTCTTGTCGTTCTCTTCGTTGTGTCTGTTCTGTCACAGTGTATCTCGTGTCATTCTTTCCTTACCTCGTGCTGTAGTCACCCTGTGTATCTCGTGTCGTTCTCAGTGCATCTAGTATTGCTACTACATATTTCGTGCAGATCTAGTTATTGTGGCCTGTTGTGCATCCCTTGGTTTTGATGATGACAATAGGATATGTTTGATTAATCAAGTTCTATATTGTTTCATAACAAATACAAGTGGTTTGATTGTTCCTTCAAAGTATTGGACTCATGACTATTTGATGATGACAAACAATGTTTCTGATCAACTCAATATAAATCTGATAGTTCAATTTATTTCTGATAAGTTAAGTAATTTCAGGTCCACTGAAATCCAAGTGGAATCCACAAATCAGAAGAAGTGTCAAAGGCCGCTTGTCGACCAGGAAAGTGGTTATGGTCGACCAACGAACCCAGCCAGAAACGTCTCAAGTCATCCGTCTTCTGCATGTGCCTTGGCTGTCGACCAAAGCCCCACTTCTGGTCGACCACAGAACAGCCAGAACATCAGACAGAACTGACGGCCATCTGTAATTCGCCCCTTGTCGACCAGCGACAAGGCTGTGGTCGACCACGGGGGACGCGAGTGTCAGCCAGAATGGAACCGCCATCAGGACACTGCTTGTTGTCGACCAGGGACAGTGTCATGGTCGACCACGGGCGTTATAGCGTCCAGAACCGAACTGTAACCGAATTCCGTTTTGGTTCCTTAAAACCTGCAGATTGTTGTTGCAGGTTGTTGGGCAGTTCAAATGATGAGATTCCGCACGGGAATCAAGGAGAGAATCGTGCTTAGAAGTGGTCAAACTTATTGTAGTGATCGGATTTAACCTTCTCCCTGCTTTTTAGCAGATTGATGCGCGATCTGAATTTTGAGCGGGAAAAGCTTCAGACTTGGAAAAGAATCTGCATAAAAGTAGAAGGCCACGGATCGCGAAGGCAAGCACACAGAGGGAGCATAGAACCGAAGCTAAGAAACACACCTACATCACAGGACGAAGTAGCTCACCATCAATCAGAAATCTGCAGAAGACTGAAGGCATTCTCATTTGCTGCAGAAGAAAGACTGGGCTTCAAGCTGTGCGACCTCCAGCAACAAAGCAGCTGAAGGCATCCGATTGGAAGCTCTACAGGGAGTCTAGTCTTGTTATTTATGTGATTAAGTCCCAGGCTGAATTCTTTACTTTGTTACAAAAGTCCATATTCAGTCCTGTTGCATCATCCCACCTTCACATCATTTCTATTCATCCTTACACCAAGTGTCAAGCTGTGAGGCAGCGGATTCAAGCTGTGTGTCAGCTGGTACAAGCTGTGTGTCAGCAGGAACAAGCTGTGTGACAGCAGTGTCTTGTGTTTTGATTGAGATCAGAGGTTCTCATTAGTGAAGCCTTGCTTGAGTTAAGCAAGGGGTGGATGTAAGTCTCGGGAAGAGACTGAACCACCTTAAAAATCCTATCTTGTGGTTTGCTTATGTGTGTGTGTGCTTTTCTATGTGTTTGTTTTCTTCACTGATATCAACATCAATTCTGTAATTCGTTAATCACCTGCAACTCACTTAGCCAATAGATATTAAATCTGAAAAAGGGGGAAAGATCTATTCACCCCCCCTCTAGATCTATTCAGTCCGTACTCAACACGTGGTATCAGAGCCAGACTCTCCAAAAATGTGGTCTAACAACCAGGAGAGGCCTGCCGGACTGAACTCTAGAAGTTTAATGGCTGAGGGACACTCAGTAACTAGACCACCATATTTCGATGGAAATGATTTCTCATACTGGAAAAATCGTATGCAGGTGTTCTTGAGAGCACAAGATCATGAGATGTGGAGAGTAGTAAGCCGAGGACCCTACGAGCTGCCCGATGATGAGGATACCTGGACCAGAGAACAAGTCAGAAAATCAACCATCAACTGGGGAGCCATGAATGTAATGCAATGCGCACTACACCCCACGGAGTTCTCACGAGTTTCACAATGTGCAACGGCCAAGGAAATGTGGGATCGACTAGTAGTAATCTATGAAGGTACTTCAGAGGTAAGGGAGTCAAAAGCAAATATGCTAGTTTCAGAATATGAAATGTTTAGAATGAAAACTGACGAAAATATTTCTGAAATGTATGCTAGACTAGTGCAATTAACGAATAGTTTAAAAAGTCTAGGGAAAACCTACAAGGAACAGGAATTAGTAAGGAAGATCCTAAGATCCCTCACTCCTATGTGGCATACCAAGGCCACAGTAATTGAGGACTCAAAGAACCTCACAACTATGACTGTGGATGAACTGGTAGGTTCCCTAATGGCATATGAGGTCAACCTAAAGAGAAAGGAAGATGAGGGCAAGAAAAAGAAGCAGCTCGCCCTGAAAACTAAAGTAGGCACCTCTGAATTATCTGACACTGATAACTCATCTAGCACAGGTGATGAAACTGGCGAACTAGCCATGTTAACAAGAAAGTTCAGAAGGTTCCTGCGGAAGGAAGGTAAGGGATTTAAAAATCCTAAGGGCACGGTAAGGAAATCATCCCGGTTTAAGTTTGACAAAAACAAAGCTTCATCTAACAAGCTTGTTTGCTACAACTGCAGGAAGCCAGGACACGTGAAGGCAGAATGTCCAGAGGCTCCTAAGAAATCAAGCTACAAGTGGAAAGGCAAGAAACCAAAGGCAATGATAAGCACATGGAGCGAGGAAGAGGAAAGCAGCGAAGAGGAAACAACCTCCGAAGAAGAAGAAGGAAACACATGTTTAATGGCCAAAGGAGACAGCAACGATCTTGAGGTAACCTCCCCTTTTCAAGATTTTTCTAGCTCAGATTGGGAAGAAGTCTACTCAGACTTACTTGATGCATATGAAAGAATTAGAAAGGAAAATAAGAGTTTGAAGAAAAAACTTAATCAGGTCAACAATGACAGCATCCCATTTGTCAACAGAACTGAACTAGAATTAGAAATCACCACCTTGAAAAATAAGCTGAAACAATACGAGACAGATGAAGAAACTGTCAAAGGGCTGTTAGAAGAAAATGAGTCACTGAAAAACACAATTGATGAGGTAAAATTAAAGACTCAAGAAAGTGAACAACAAACTAAGGAAACTCAAGAAAGAAACAACTCACTCAAGGAGGAAAACTGTAAACTTCTGGAAGAAATAGAAAGAATCCAGAGTGAACTGAAAAACAAACAGGAAACCTTGGAAAAAATGACTAAAGGTCAAGAAAACTTAAATGCTGTCTTGGGAATAAAAGTAAACTTTCAAAAAGAAGGATTAGGATACAATCCTACGGCTAAAAAGGAATTCCAAACAAAAACCATAACTGGGACTGCTGACTCAAAAGGAAAAGGGCCCCTAATCAATCTATATCAAAACAAACAAGAGGATGTAGCTGAATGCTCCTCCAAAAGGAATAATGTCACCAAGGAAGAGAGAAACATTAAAGAGAAAACAGTCAATCAACATAAGCTTAAAAATAATAGACAAGAAACTCAAATTCACAGAAATAACCAAACAAACCAAGCACTAAATCAAGTTAAAAGACATAAATCTGAAAAACAAGGTGTCTGGAGACAGGCTGGTCGACAACCGACCCCTCCTCTGTCGACCAGAGGATCTGCCAGAACAGGCGCTGGCGTCTGGAGAAGCAGTGGTCGACCACAGGCATACCAGATGTCGACCAGAGGAACTGCCAGAACAAGCGCTAGCTTCTGGAAAAGCGATGGTCGACCACAGACACACCAGATGTCGACCATGACCAGACACGCAAACAGAAACCACAGATTTTCTCAGGTGAAACAAAATGAAAATTGGAAATCAAAAAGGTGGATTCAGATTAAAGAAACATTAGAACAAAAGCCACCCAATCTGAACAAGTTCAGAAACGAAAAATTAAAATGCTCTAACAAAATCTGGGTTCCCAAAGGATTGTTACAGCAATTTCATAATTTTACAAGGTATCTTGGACCCGGGTATCATTGGGGTCCAAAAATTTCTGTGTAATTCATGATGCAGGAATGTCTGGCAGCCATGCACAATAAGTGGTACTTAGATAGTGGTTGCTCAAGACACATGACGGGAGACAAGACCAAGTTCTTCCAACTAAGCTCAAAAGATGGAGGCTATGTGACCTTTGGAGGAAATAACAAAGGTAAGATCATTGGGACAGGTAAAATAGGTAAGAACTCCTCTAACTGTATTGAAAATGTACTGCTGGTAGATGGACTGGAATATAATTTGCTGAGCATCAGTCAGCTTTGCGACAAAGGCCATAAAGTAGTATTTGACTCCAAGATCTGCAAGATTATTGAACCAAATTCAGAAACAGTCAAGTTTATGGGCCAGAGAGTAAACAATGTCTACATAATAGACTTGGATGATCCAGCCCACTCCAACCTGTGCCTAACCGCCAAGAAAGAGGACCTGACCTGGATGTGGCACCGAAGGCTAGGGCATGTTAGCTATAGGGTGTTGCATAAACTTGTGAAGAATAAGATGGTTCTTGGTTTGCCTGAAATTTCGTTTGCTCAAAATGTCAAAGTATGTGAATCATGTACCCAAGGTAAGCAAACAAGAAAATCATTCAAAGGTAGAACTGAAAGTCAATCTTCTAGACCACTAGAACTTGTGCACATGGACCTTTTTGGCCCAACAAGAACTGCTAGTCTTAGTGGTAAGAGGTACGGTTATGTACTAGTTGATGATTTCTCTAGATTCACATGGGTAATATTTCTATCTCATAAAAGTGATGCTTTTTCTGAGTTTCAGGAATTCTACAAAAGAATGAAGCAGGATGGCAAGTTCAAAGTGTGTACAATCATATCTGACCATGGGGGAGAGTTTGAAAATTCTGACTTTGACTTATTCTGCAGAAACAAGGGCATAACCCACAGATTTTCCTCACCAAGGACTCCAGAACAAAATGGAGTTGTGGAGAGAAGGAACCGCACTCTTGTCGAGATGGCTAGAACCATGCTGGTTGAAGCTAAACTTCCAAGGAGATTTTGGGCAGAGGCAGTCAACACAGCATGCTACATTGTAAACCGAGCAATGGTAAGACCGGCTAGTGAAAATACACCATATGAAATGTTCAAAGGTAAGAAACCATCCCTAGCTCATTTTAGAATTTTCGGGTCAAAATGCTTTATCCATAACAATGATAAAAGGGCCTTGGACAAATTTGAACCGAAGAGTGATCCAGGAATATTCTTGGGCTATTCGGACCGATCAAGAGCCTATAGGGTCTTTAACACCAAAGATCAAGTTGTTGAAGAATCCCCTCATATTTCATTTGATGAAATCAATGATTTTGGCAAAAATGAACAGGTTTGCAAGGAAGAAGAAGATGGAGAATTTCTGAATGACAAAGAAGAACCGATGGAGAATGAAGAAGCACAGAATCAAGAAAGCAATCAAGGTAATTCCAATGATCAAACCGAAGGAGAGGTCAACTCAGGTAACAATCTTGAAAACTTAAGACTTCTTAGAGATCATCCCATAGAAAACATCATTGGTGGAATTCATGATCCTAGGAAGACTAGATCTCAATTAAAAGAAATCAATGAACTAGATCAACTTGCACTTGTGTCCCAAATAGAGCCCAAATCAGTAGAGGAAGCATTAAAAGATGACTCATGGATAAATGCTATGCATGAAGAACTAAATCAATTTGAAAGAAATCAGGTGTGGAGTCTTGTCCCTAGACCTTCATCTCACCCCGTTATTGGAACCAAATGGGTCTATAAAAACAAGCTAAGTGAAGAAGGGGTTGTAATGAGAAACAAGGCTCGGCTGGTGGCTAAAGGGTACAACCAGGAATTTGGGGTTGATTTTGAAGAATCATATGCTCCAGTTGCTAGATTAGAAGCCATCAGGATATTGTTAGCCTTTGCAGCATCTCATGGAATCAAACTACAACAAATGGATGTAAAAAGTGCATTTCTAAATGGAATAATAAAAGAAGAAGTCTATGTGGAACAACCCCCTGGTTTTGAAAATGATGAACTTGCTAATCATGTTTTCAAATTGCATAAAGCTTTGTATGGATTAAAGCAGGCTCCACGGGCTTGGTATGAAAGGTTGAGCTCCTTCCTCACCAAGAAGGGATACATAAGAGGTAAAATTGATCAAACATTGTTTTCCAAGACCCAAGGTAAGCATATACTAATTGTACAAATCTATGTGGATGATATTGTGTTTGGATCTACCGAAGCTTCTTTATGTACTGAATTTGCAAACTTAATGACCAATGAGTTTGAAATGAGTTTAATGGGTGATTTACAGTTTTTTCTTGGATTGCAGATCGTACAATGTAGAGAAGGATACTTCATAAATCAATCCAAGTACATAAAGGAGATGCTGAAAAAGTTTGGCATGGAAAGCTGCAAACCAATTGAGTCACCCATGGGTACAAATGCAACATTGGAAGCTGATGTAAAAGGTAACATGGTAGATGCCAAGAAATACAGAGGTATGATCGGGTCCCTGCTATATTTAACTGCTTCAAGGCCAGATATTCAGTTTAGTGTATGCATGTGTGCTAGATATCAGTCTAGCCCTAGAGAATCACATTTAGGGGCTGTCAAGCGTATCCTTCGATACATTGCCGGCACCCAAGAATTGGGTTTATGGTATCCTACTTACTGCAAACTAGATTTGATTTCATATTCAGATGCTGATTATGCTGGTTGCAAAATTGATAGGAAGAGTACTAGTGGTTATTGTCAAATATTAGGTGGATGTTTAATATCATGGGCTTCTAAAAAACAGCATTCTGTGGCACTCTCCACTGCTGAGGCTGAGTATGTCGCAGTAGGGAGCTGTGGTACACAGGTTTTGTGGATAAAACATCAACTCCAAGACTACAATGTAGATCTTGGATGTGCACCTATTTTCTGTGACAACACTAGTGCTATTAATTTGTCTAAAAACCCCATTCAACACTCTAGGACAAAACACATTGAGATCCGTCATCACTTTCTAAGAGATGAGGTCTCCAAAGGAAATTTCATGCTTCATTTTGTAGAAACTGAAAAACAACTGGCAGACATTTTCACAAAACCCCTTAACAATGACAGATTTTCAACTCTAAGAAGGGAGTTAGGAATTTGTAGAATTTCTCCTGAAAATTCTTGAAATAATCATATTCATGTGTACACTGCATAGATTCTGTCATTTCTGTCTAAGTTATGTCAACTAGGTCTCTAGTACTGGTCAAGTTTTTGAGTTTGGAAGTCTAGTGTCGGGTGCTACTTCAGCAAGTTCTACAGAATACTGGTTCTCTACGGCTCATCTCTTGTGGTCGACCACAGACAAGGCGCTGGTCGACCAAGGCATCAGGACAGGAAATAGTTGGTTCTGTGACTTCGCAGTTGTCGACCACAGGCAAGGCGCTGGTCGACCAAGGCATCAGGACAGGAAATAGTTGGTTCTGTGACAGCACAGAGGTCGACCAAAGGCACCTCTATGGTCGACAGAGGATCTGAACAAGGGAAAATGGATCTAAAAAGGCTACTGGCTCTGCTAGGAAATCCTCTGATCTAAGTGAACTTTTGTGCTCAGTTTCTTCACTCATTCATCCTTATCCATACTTCCCATCCCTTGTGTCTCTATATCTCTTCATGGCCAACATTTTTTTATCTTCAGCAAGGACTCATAAATTGAGGGGGAGAAAAAGTGTAAACTCATTCCTTGATAAAACATTGAAAAACCTAACCATATCCTTCAATAAAATCACCAAGGTAATCATTAAGAGTAGAGGTTGAGTGTAGTAATGAGAATTTGAACTGTACTACTGCAATAAATTCAAACCATAACTATGACTCTGTCACAAGATTTTGAGGACTTATGATTTTTAGTAATGAGACTGTTTCTCTACCTGTGTTTGTGCTGAACAGTAAAAATAAACTTAAATTTAACATGTATGTACATGGAATACGCCATAATTCTGCCTTCATGGTAGAGCAATGGATTGAGGTCTGAGAAACTACTGTTCTCCATCTCAAAGCAAAAAATTAGCTGAAAAATAGATGGGAGACCAGTGTGTCATGAAGATCCAATCTAACTCTGCTGATATTGATTGGGCATACTGAGTAACTGGGGATATTGGCGTCTGATAAACGTATATCCTCACGGATAAAAGGTGTGTCCCAGTCATTTGTGGAATGGTTAGGCATGCTAAGTAGCCGGGGTTTCTGGCGTGTACAAAGCGTGTCTCCTCGTGTAGAAAAGCATGTGATCAACCTGACCACAGCTCTCAAATGATTCAAAAAGAAAAATTTAAAGCATCACAAAGGCAGAGAAAATGGTTGACCTAAAGCATAGCATGCAAATACAAGTTTAAAAACACTGTTCAGCTAGCATAGTTAGTCCAATTATCTCTTGAAATATATTATAAGTTCAAGGAGCCATGTGAAAGAAATTGGATATGGGGAGTCAATTTATTGGTGCAATACTTTCAAATTCATTGAACCACTATACCCACTCTATTTGGTCACAAGGTGGTCTTTGCATAAGGGTGGAAAGGTTCCATAAGTGTTCTGTTAAAGAAAGGGCGTACACTTTAATACCTTCCAAAAAGTTGAGTAATGCTGATTAAATCCTGACCGCTCGTTTTCTGCATCGTGATGGTTCACTGTCCCAGTTCTTTAAGACCCAGCCCTACTGCCCTATCCTATAAATTGCCACGGCTGGGTCCCTATTTTTTCTCATCCGCCGCCCTGTACTTCTTTCGCATTCTTCCTCTCCCGTTCTCTCTCGCCTTTCTCTCGCATCCCTCCACCATGTCTCCAAAGCACGCTCCGCGGTCTACCAAGAGAACACGAGAGAAGGCCCCTGCTGAATCCTCGACGCCGTCCAAGCGTTCCAAGCCAAGGGCTGCGCAGGGTCCGCCATCGGCCCCTCAAAAGTCGACCACGGCTGAGGCGGCTGACTCAGGCAGGAAGGTACCAGCTTCAGAAGAACCCATCGTCCATCCAGTGTCAGGAGTTCTCAAGCCACGGACCGTTCTGCCACCAAGGATTGTTGATTTCTCTGATGAGAAGCTGATGGAGATGTTCCCAGAACTACTGCCAATTTTTGAAGCTCAAGAGTGGACAGCGTTTGTCTCGGCACATACTCAGTATTCGCCTCAGCTTGTGCAAGAATTCTACCACAACTTGCAAATAGTGGATGGTCAGGTCTACACCGTAGTTCACGGCATCGTCATCCGCCTCGACGTCAAACTGCTCCACAAAGCGTTGAAGATTCCCAGACATGGCGCCGTCTTCAATCCTGAGGATTTTGACTTCCGAGCTGCATACACCGTCGTCACTGGCCAGCCAGCTCCTGAGGTTCTCCCTAAGTATCTGAATGCCAACACCTTCCCTCCTCTTCATAGATTGCTTCATCACATTCTTACCACCATTATCCAACCAAGAGGAGGCGCCAGAGATCAAGTAAGTCGCCTCCATCTATTTTTGCTCCATGGCCTCATCACTTGTCAACCCATTCGCCTCATCACGCTCATCCTAAACACCTTCCAAAACATCCTACATTATCCCCAGAATTCTCTTCCATTTGCTGCCCACATATCTGCCATTCTGGAAGCAGCAAAAATACCATTTCCCCATGCTCCGCGCATTGTAATTTCCAAATGGCACATCTACAACTTTCACTTCGTGACCACATTTTTGGGGTTTAAGAAGGTAGGAGACCAAATTCAGCGCACTCTACCATCCAAGGGCAAATCCACGGCTCCATTGCCACCCTCTTCTCCACCACATACACCTATACAAGTTAGTCCTACTGTCACACCTCCACCTGTGGTGCCTCAAGCTACCCCTACTACCACCACTACTGCCCATCCTTCAGCTTCCCTTTCTATAGTGCCCTGGCATCCAGGCATTGCTGCCACTCATGCTCAATCTACTTCTGTTCCACCTACCCAAGCTCCATCTCATTCTGTTCCACCTACCCAAGTTCCACCTACCTCCACTCCTTCTACTTTTGCTCCACCACCATCCTTCACATCCAACACTGAGTCTCACGGAGTGCTTCTCCAGATAGCATCTCAGTTGTCCTCTCTCACCACCCAATTCCATTCCTTTCAAGAGAATATGAATGCTGCCACCGGGCGCCTGGAGCAGAAAGTCCAAAGGCTGGAACAACAGATGGAGGCCAGGTTCATCAAGCAAAAGGAATACACTGACCATGCTAGTTCTCGGTTCAACAGACTAGTTGGCACCTTAGGTCAAGTGTCAGAAGAAATGGGAAACCGCATAGAGTTCACCACCAAGCAGAATGAAAAGTATCACAATGCTACTATCTCCGAGATCCAGAAGCTCAGGCTCTCTTATGCCCACATTGTTGACAAGCTGGATCGCATGGAAGAGAACGTGAAGCCAGAGACCTCCTCATCCTCCTCAGAGGGATTGTTCAAATGATCTTCTTTTTGCTGTTGACAAAGGGGGAGATAGGACTTTATGTGTCATTGTGTGTCTAGTTGTGTGTCTAGATGTGAGTCTAGATTGTCAAGTTTACTTTGTCTACGTGTCCTTAGTGTCTTAATTCTTTTTTGAGTCTCTCATGTAAGTAGTGCTATAGTTTTTGAAAGGCACATCAAACGAATTGTCTGAATGAAATCTGTGCTATGATAGCCTTGAATGCAATATCAAATGAATTTTATAGTCTGTTGTTTGTCACAATGACTCATGGTTGTCATCATCAAAAAGGGGGAGAATGTTGTGCATCCCTTGGTTTTGATGATGACAATAGGATATGTTTGATTAATCAAGTTCTATATTGTTTCATAACAAATACAAGTGGTTTGATTGTTCCTTCAAAGTATTGGACTCATGACTATTTGATGATGACAAACAATGTTTCTGATCAACTCAATATAAATCTGATAGTTCAATTTATTTCTGATAAGTTAAGTAATTTCAGGTCCACTGAAATCCAAGTGGAATCAACAAATCAGAAGAAGTGTCAAAGGCCGCTTGTCGACCAGGGAAGTGGTTATGGTCGACCAACGAACCCAGCCAGAAACGTTTCAAGTCATCCGTCTTCTGCATGTGCCTTGGCTGTCGACCAAAGCCCCACTTCTGGTCGACCACAGAACAGCCAGAACATCAGACAGAACTGACGGCCATCTGTAATTCGCCCCTTGTCGACCAGCGACAAGGCTGTGGTCGACCACGGGGGACGCGAGTGTCAGCCAGAATGGAACCGCCATCAGGACACTGCTTGTTGTCGACCAGGGACAGTGTCATGGTCGACCACGGGCGTTATAGCGTCCAGAACCGAACTGTAACCGAATTCCGTTTTGGTTCCTTAAAACCTGCAGATTGTTGTTGCAGGTTGTTGGGCAGTTCAAATGATGAGATTCCGCACGGGAATCAAGGAGAGAATCGTGCTTAGAAGTGGTCAAACTTATTGTAGTGATCGGATTTAACCTTCTCCCTGCTTTTTAGCAGATTGATGCGCGATCTGAATTTTGAGCGGGAAAAGCTTCAGACTTGGAAAAGAATCTGCATAAAAGTAGAAGGCCACGGATCGCGAAGGCAAGCACACAGAGGGAGCATAGAACCGAAGCTAAGAAACACACCTACATCACAGGACGAAGTAGCTCACCATCAATCAGAAATCTGCAGAAGACTGAAGGCATTCTCATTTGCTGCAGAAGAAAGACTGGGCTTCAAGCTGTGCGACCTCCAGCAACAAAGCAGCTGAAGGCATCCGATTGGAAGCTCTACAGGGAGTCTAGTCTTGTTATTTATGTGATTAAGTCCCAGGCTGAATTCTTTACTTTGTTACAAAAGTCCATATTCAGTCCTGTTGCATCATCCCACCTTCACATCATTTCTATTCATCCTTACACCAAGTGTCAAGCTGTGAGGCAGCGGATTCAAGCTGTGTGTCAGCTGGTACAAGCTGTGTGTCAGCAGGACCAAGCTGTGTGACAGCAGTGTCTTGTGTTTTGATTGAGATCAGAGGTTCTCATTAGTGAAGCCTTGCTTGAGTTAAGCAAGGGGTGGATGTAAGTCTCGGGAAGAGACTGAACCACCTTAAAAATCCTATCTTGTGGTTTGCTTATGTGTGTGTGTGCTTTTCTATGTGTTTGTTTTCTTCACTGATATCAACATCAATTCTGTAATTCGTTAATCACCTGCAACTCACTTAGCCAATAGATATTAAATCTGAAAAAGGGGGAAAGATCTATTCACCCCCCCTCTAGATCTATTCAGTCCGTACTCAACACGGCCCTCAGTTTTAATGGCTTTTCATCTCCTTGCAGGTCCGAGGAAGAAATATTTCCACGTGACTGGGCAGCACGTGATCCGAGGCTATAATGAAGCCTGCTGAGAGACTGCCACATGGTCCGAATTCTTAGGGCTGGAAATGTGGAGGTCACACGTCGTGGCTGATGTTGCTGCTATATATATGAGACCTTCGTCCACAGATGAAGGTGATCGAGTTGGCAAGAAGAAAAGTCCATATAGAGAGCCACGATCCAGAGAAAGAGAAGGGAGAAAGAAGTAGAGCAGAAGGAGAAGAAAAGAGAGAGAGAGATAGAAGAGTGAGCCGAAGAGAATAGAAGAGCAGAGATTGAGAGAGTGAAAGAGAAGAAGAAGAAGAGAAGAGAAGAGCAAGAAAAGCTTACCTGAAGATCCGTCTACTGGACCGTGGATCAAATCCAGGCCAGTCAGCTCCGTTGAGAGCCACATTGTGTATTTCGTGTTTCAGCTTTTGTGTGCTGAAGTTATTTTCGTTTATTGCTTTTTCCTTTGTGTTCTGGCTTGCTGTGCTTTCCGATACTCTGTAGAGAGGTCGGGGTTCCTCCTGTGGATCAGGAGAAGGGAGATCTGATCTCTGGTTACAAGTAGCTGGGAGCTACTTGTGGGTTCCCTCCGGTTTGGAGGAAGGGAGACTTGTCTCCGGTTCTGGGCTTGTGGATTCAAGTCCAGGGGTTCCCTCCAGGTCTGGAGGAAGAGAGACCGTGTGTCTCTGGTTTGCTAGTGACTGGTGTCACTAGTGGTTCCCTCCGGTTGGGAGGAAGAGGGGAGGTTATTCCCCTGGTCAAGCTGTGTGACAGCACTTGTTGCAGACTAAGTCTGCGGTTTCTAGCATGAGCTAGTGGAAGCCACACTCGGATTGAGTGTGGGGTGGATGTAGGTCTGCTGGACCGAACCACCTAAAAATCTCTGTGCAGTGGTTTGATTTCTCCATATGTTTTTGCTTCCGCTAGATGTTTGCATAGGGGCGCTCCAAGTGTTTAATCACAGGTTCATTAAATGATTTAATCAGATCTTGTTCTGAGTGTTTAATATGTTGAGTGAGCGAAAGTTTATTTGAGTGAAAGAATGGTTTGAATGAATACTTAGGTGCGCTTTGCTTTGGTTGCTCACTGTCTGTTTGTTGAATTCCGCTAGTGCTAATTAGTCTTTCAGATTTGATATATCTGTCTAGTTAGCATTCTAGATAGTTAGTGAGCATCATATTTTTAATTGGGTGAAGGTTTATAAATAGGGTATATTCATTCACCCCCCCCCCCTCTGAATACTGCACCTAACCCAACAATTGGTATCAGAGCAGGTCTCTGATCTATCTGATCTAACAATCTGCAGAGGATCCTGCTGGTTTGTTTGGTGTTTTTCAGAGTGTGCTTTCTGTGTTCATAGCTTTGATTCTCCGTCTTAGTGCTTTGTCTTGCTTATTTGGTTTAGGTGCTTCAGTTTGTTCTGAGCTTTCAGATTGTTTGCAATGGAGCCAATCGTGCTGAAGGCTAGCTCCAGCAAAGCAAACAGATCCAGCCACAGTGGATCATCAAGCAAGAAAAGTAGCCTCTCGCGGTCTGAAATTGATGAAGACCACATTGGAATGATGATTAGTAACTTCAGGAAATTTCTGAGAAAAAGAGAAGGAAAGATTGACGGTAGCAAACAGTAAACAAGGTATAACTCTAATCCTGCCAAGATTGCTGACACTAATGTTTGCTACAAATGCAGGAAGGCTGGCCACACAAAGGATGATTGTCCAGAGGTATTGAAACTCAAAGGGAACACCTCGGACATTGATAGAGAAGGAAGAAAGTCCATATGCTTAATGGCCAACCGGGGAAGTGATGGTGAGGAAACTTCATCTCAGGTAAGCTCGGAATCAGATGGATACACTTTTGATGAATTGATAGTAATGTATAAAGATCTGTTCAAAGTATCCAAGAAACTAAAATCTGAAAACAAGAAATTGAGAAAAGAAGTGAAAACTTTGAAATCTGAAAAGGAGCACATTAGAGAAGATAATTCTTGTAAAGGTTGTGCCATTCTCGAAGACATAATTAATGAGTTTGAGTCTGATGACATTCTTCAAAAAGAACAAATAAAATCTCTAAAAGAAGAAAATGTCTACTTAAAGGATCAAAATAAAAGGCTAATGGTTCTTAATACTGTATTCTCTGAGAAATGGCTGTCAATTGAAAAAGGAAAAGCTGTTTATGATGAAAATTCAAAAAGTTTGAACAGTCTAGAACAAGAAATTGAGAAGTATAAAACTGCAAACCAAGTTCTAAGCGAATGTGTAAATTACAGTGAACAGGAAATAGCCAGTTATGAACTTCACATTGCTAACTTGGAAGATAAAATTCATAATCTGGAAAATTCAGCTATTGAGTCTGCCAAGATTAAAGGAAAAATGAAAACTGTTGAGAGGAGGAAGGATGATAACTCTGAAGGGGGAACAAATTACTGTTCTGATGTTAAGAAAATCACTAAAAACCAGCTATATACAACCTTTGTCCAAAGCACTAATGTAGCTGGTACTTCAAGGCAATCCCCAAAACAAAATGAAAATCAGAAGTCACCTTCAAAATCTGTCTTTCAGTTTAAAGCCCAGAAAATTGAAAAGCAAACAAAATCTATTGAGAATAATCAGAAATTGAAAAGAAAGAGTCAAACAAAGAAGGCTAAGAATACTTCTGGT
The DNA here is from genome assembly GCA_022559845.1 of Amorphophallus konjac. Classification (NCBI taxonomy): domain Eukaryota; kingdom Viridiplantae; phylum Streptophyta; class Magnoliopsida; order Alismatales; family Araceae; genus Amorphophallus; species Amorphophallus konjac. The sequence continues at coordinate 58,618 of JAHNEJ010000220.1, forward strand.
TGTACTCTGAAATTTGCTAGTTCTACTGAATCTGTTGGGCCAATACATAATGCTCATGCTTCTTGTACTCGTTCACATACACCTAGGAACTCACATGATAGAAACCATGTTCCTAGGAAATCTGATGCCTATTGTTACTACTGTGGTAGGCATGGTCATTATATGGATGACTGCAGAGTAATGATAAGGGATGATATGATGCATGATAAAACTCTTCCAAATATTCATCACCACCCCAAAAGAAACATGTCTTCCTCAAACCAACATATCATTTGTTACAATTGTAACAGACGTGGTCATAAAGCTGTTGAGTGTTGGTTTAGGCCTTCATGGGGATTTACTGGCTCAAGAGGTAAGCATTCTAGGTGCATTGAATGTGGTAAGTATGGGCATGTAGTCAAGGACTGCTGGTTTGTTCAGGGAAATCATTTTAATTCCAAATTTGTAAGATTCCCTCCAAACAAAAATCTCTTGGGCAGAAATAAAACTAGTCTTAAAGAAAAGACTCTTGCTTGTTATGAATGTGGAAAACCTGGCCACCGAGCTTCTGAATGCTGGTGGGCAGGTAATGATAAATCACAAATTCATGCTAATTATCATAGGTCTCATGCTGCTGTTGATATGCATCACAGGACCAGAAAATCTGCTGTTTCATGTAGATACTGTGATAAACTTGGTCACTCTATGGATAATTATTTTCTGATGAAATCTGATGACCATGTTGCTAAGAAACTGTTTAGAACACCTGATAGGGGTAGTGCAGGACCCAAGACTGCTTGGGTCCCTGCAAGATCATATTGATTGACTTGCTGCAGGTAGGGCCTTGGAAGGAGAAATAAAAGGGGTTAACCAAGGCACTCAAAAAGAAAACCCCATGATTCAATTCAGGTCAGTTCTGAAATCTGTTTTAAATTCATTATCTGAATTTGTGAGTATGAAAAATGAGAATTCCATGCTGATTTACTTGTGTGTTGTATGATCTTCTCTTGTCTAGTTGATCAGTCTGCATTCCAGACTCAGCTATTGAATTCAACTCTGCATATCTGATGCTCTTCTCATACTATATGTTGAACTGAATTTGAATGCTTCTTTAGTATATACGGTTGATGCACTATACAGACTCTGCGTCCATGCATGTGTTTTGTGTTAATGCATTGCATGCTTGTTATAGAATGCACACTTGGACTGATTGTGTATAGACTGATTGTCATTACATGTGTCAATGATGCTGATTCAATGCATGAAGGACTGCTTTATGTTGCATTGTCATACATGATCATCATGGTATATTAAATGGAACAAGTTGAAGGGCATATGGAGTATGTCTGGATGCTACTGACATGTGTGAGGTGATCCTTGGACCAAGTCCTCCGCCTAGTACCATGGGTCTAGTCTTCATGTAAAACAGTGAACTACATCATATGTTGAAAAATCTGAAAAAGGATAAAAATGCTCATGAATTGGATGCATAAACCTGAATTGATTGCATACTTGTTTAATGTATCCTTGGTGCATAGTCTGCATGTAGGACAGTATGTTGCATAGCAAGTTAATTCTGTGTTTGCATAATCATTCCTCATCAGCATTGTCTGAATTGATACCTCTGAACTCTACTCATCTGAAGTGCATATATGTGATTTGCATGTATGTTTAAATGCATATTGTAAGGGGGAGTCAATGCATTGCATATAGGTTGTCAAATGCATACATTTGTCAGATTTCATAGCATATCCCTTCTTATTGATTTTGTTGACAAACCTTGATCATATTCTGAAAACTTTATGCTTCAGAATCTCTCTTAACAATTGGTAATTCTCCTATCAATTGGTATCATTTGGCTTCAGAATTCTATCAGTCTTTCATGAAGATTTCAATGGGCTATCTCGATCATAAATCTGAAAATCTTGAACTAGAAATCTTCTATTATACGTTTTTATGAATGACTGAAATAACTCGTGTGGTTTAAGTTTAATGTATTCATGGAGTTTAATTTCAAAATCTCTTAACATATCTGAATCATGTTTAATAAATCTTAACCAACTGTTTCATGCTATGTCTTGCAAAAACTTCTGAAATCTGCACTTTTGAACACATGACTTTATTTGGTTAAGTACATGAGATTAATATTGTTTTGAAGCAAATGAATGTTTCAGAAATGTCTAAAGGGTAATATCTGTCAGAGCAATGACATTGATCACTGAGAAACACAAGTCCAAAGGACTGTGTCATGAGGTGCCTTAGTTAACTCTGTAAAATGAGAATTCATTGAAAAATCAGGCAGAGCAATGGCATGCACACTGAGAAATACAACTCACTCATCCAGAAATGATTTCAAGTGTGTCATGATGTGTAAATGCTATCTCTGTTCATATATGTAGCATGATAGTCAGTCACACTAAGTGCTTTGGGATATTGGCCTCTGATCAAGGTATATATCCTCTAGTTACAAGGTGTGAACTGAACTAGAGTGCGCGTAAAATTTGTAGCATGGAAAATTATTGAACAAAATTGAAATATCTGAATATTGATGCTAAAATCAATTTGCTACCACCCTAGACAAAATCATATGACTTCATAATTGCTTGATTTCAATACTAGTACATGTAATTCTGAAAGAAGTCAATAGATTCGATTGTGTAAGACAAAGGGAGGATAATCAAGATAAATATGAGGGCTTGGTTCATTTTTATTAAACCATGGTTTCAGATATCAATACAGAATTTTATTGATAAACTCTGCATACATCATGTTTAAACCATACTGTTCAATAAATGTCATTCATAAGCCCTTATGATAGAAGACTTTGAAAACTTATGTTTTAGATTTATGAGACTGATATCTCTTTGAAAAACTGCCTGAAATTTTCTGGATTTGGAGCATCCTTAAAAAATCTGTTAATTGAAACTCTTCTGCTCATGGTATTGACTCATTAACCTGAACCTCTTCTTGTTTGCCCCTGTGGTCTCCTTCTCATAAGAGTCCACTTATTGAGGGGGAGCTTCCATGTCATGCATCACTTGCATATCAATTGACATCTCTTCAGGGGGAGCATTCCTTGTCATGCTGAATCATGCTCATATCATTTGTGACCTTGCATTCATATACTCAGGGGGAGTATTGCAAAGGGGAGAATTTGTCTGAACTTTTATGCATGCTTTAACTTCTCAAATTATTTTCTTTTTGATGAAGTCAAAGGGGGAGAATAAATTTGAGTCTTCAGAATGCCTCACATCATCAGAATGACTCAATATATTGAAAGTGTTGCCATCATCAAAAAGGGGGAGATTGTTGTGCCCCTGTGGTTTTGATGATGGTTTTGTTGATTGATTGTTGGTGTGAGTTAATCAAATGTTCAGTCATCCTGCTGCTCAATTTAGAGTCATATTTGATGATCAGTCATGCTACATGTTAAACTGATGCATAAAGCATTCATTGCTGTGGTTTTAATGATTTATCTGGTTTTGATGATTGGTGTTTGATGTTAATCATTGTGAGTCATCCTGCTGAAATGTTCATTCAGGACTTCATATGCTCAGTCAGTTTATCTGCTGACATTGTGCTTTGATGATAGCTTCATGATTGTGATTTGTATATCATCTGGAGAATGCACGTGTATGACTGATATATTGTGTGTGTTAGACTTCTGGTATGTGCATGATCTATACATCACCTTCAATCTTCAAGTCTATACACTGGTTTATTCTTCAAGTCTGTACATCCACAGTTAGACTTAAAGTCTGCACTCTAGTCTCCAATGTCAAGTCTGCACATCGGTCTTCGATTTCAATGTCCATACATTGGGCTTTTACATGAAGTCTACACATTGTTGTTTGCAGTGAAAGTCCATACTTTGGACTGTTCATCAAAGTCTGTACATCATACTGCTATAGCAAGTCTGTACAGTGAGTGATTCATTGGTGAAGTCTGTACACTTAACTGTACTTCAAGTCTAGACATTGCACTGTTCCCTTCATCTTCGTGTTGTTTTCAGTATGTGTCAATTTCGTCTTCATGTCGTTTTTACCTCGTGTCGTGTTACCCCGTGTCAATTACTGTTCGACTTCGTGTTGTTTTCAACCCGAGTCGGTTACTGTTGTTCCTCGTGTCATTTTATTCGTTTTATACTGTTCACATAGCTTCATCACGTGTCGTGACAAGCCGTGTCTATTTTTCAGACCCCGTGTCTGTCTTGAGTTGTTCCTACACTCCGTGTCGATTTCATCTTTTGTCTTTGTCTTGTGTTTTCATGACCTCGTATCGTTTTTCCTCTCTTAACCTCGTGTTAGTGTTTCTGTGATTTCGTTCATGTTTCGTAACCACACTTCGTGTTGGTTACTGTCGCTCTTATGACTTTGTGTCGTGTCTCCCAGACCTCGTGTCATTTTTCACTCCGTGTCTATTTCAGTTTTCCTCTTCGTGTTGTTTTCAACTCGTGACGGTCTCTGTCATCTGTCTCCATGTCGTACTCACTCCGTGTCATTTTTTGTTCCACTGCGTGCAGAACATTGCAGCACTTCGTGTTGCTTTCTGTGTCATCACCTCGTGTCGTTCTCTGTGTAGTGTGTGTTTTTGTCACCACTATACTTCGTGTCGTTGTTCTTCACTTCGTGCTGTTTTCACCGTCTTCGTGCTGGTCTTTCTCATTAGACCTCGTGTCTTTCTCGCCTTAACCACACTTCATGTTGCTTTACGTAGACCTCGTGTCTTGCTTGTTTGCAACCACTTCGTGTCGGTTTCTGCTGTCAGCCCATGTTGTCCTCGTGTTGTTTTTCACCTCGCGTCGGTTATTGTTTTCATCTTCTGCGTGTAGTTCTCTTTGTAGTGTTATCTCTGTTACAAGTTGCATATCGTGTTATCATTTATGTCTGTATGGTTTTACTTCGTGTCGTTTCTCCGTCTCAGGTCTTCGTGTCGTTCGTATGTTGAAACCACACTTCGTGTTGGTTTCTGTTCTGTCTTCATGTATCTTGTGTCGTTCTTCTTTTTACCTCGTGTTGTTTTATAACCTCACTTCTTGTCGTTCTCTTCGTTGTGTCTGTTCTGTCACAGTGTATCTCGTGTCATTCTTTCCTTACCTCGTGCTGTAGTCACCCTGTGTATCTCGTGTCGTTCTCAGTGCATCTAGTATTGCTACTACATATTTCGTGCAGATCTAGTTATTGTGGCCCTCAGTTTTAATGGCTTTTCATCTCCTTGCAGGTCCAAGGAAGAAATATTTCCACGTGACTGGGCAGCACGTGATCCGAGGCTATAATGAAGCCTGCTGAGAGACTGCCACATGGTCCGAATTCTTAGGGCTGGAAATGTGGAGGTCACACGTCGTGGCTGATGTTGCTGCTATATATATGAGACCTTCATCCACAGATGAAGGTGATCGAGTTGGCAAGAAGAAAAGTCCATATAGAGAGCCACGATCCAGAGAAAGAGAAGGGAGAAAGAAGTAGAGCAGAAGGAGAAGAAAAGAGAGAGAGAGATAGAAGCGTGAGCCGAAGAGAATAGAAGAGCAGAGATTGAGAGAGTGAAAGAGAAGAAGAAGAAGAGAAGAGAAGAGCAAGAAAAGCTTACCTGAAGATCCGTCTACTGGACCGTGGATCAAATCCAGGCCAGTCAGCTCCGTTGAGAGCCACATTGTGTATTTCGTGTTTCAGCTTTTGTGTGCTGAAGTTATTTTCGTTTATTGCTTTTTCCTTTGTGTTCTGGCTTGCTGTGCTTTCTGATACTCTGTAGAGAGGTCGGGGTTCCTCCTGTGGATCAGGAGAAGGGAGATCTGATCTCTGGTTACAAGTAGCTGGGAGCTACTTGTGGGTTCCCTCCGGTTTGGAGGAAGGGAGACTTGTCTCCGGTTCTGGGCTTGTGGATTCAAGTCCAGGGGTTCCCTCCAGGTCTGGAGGAAGAGAGACCGTGTGTCTCTGGTTTGCTAGTGACTGGTGTCACTAGTGGTTCCCTCCGGTTGGGAGGAAGAGGGGAGGTTGTTCCCCTGGTCAAGCTGTGTGACAGCACTTGTTGCAGACTAAGTCTGCGGTTTCTAGCATGAGCTAGTGGAAGCCACACTCGGATTGAGTGTGGGGTGGATGTAGGTCTGCTGGACCGAACCACCTAAAAACCTCTGTGCAGTGGTTTGATTTCTCCATATGTTTTTGCTTCCGCTAGATGTTTGCATAGGGGCGCTCCAAGTGTTTGATCACAGGTTCATTAAATGATTTAATCAGATCTTGTTCTGAGTGTTTAATCTGTTGAGTGAGCGAAAGTTTATTTGAGTGAAAGAATGGTTTGAATGAATACTTAGGTGCGCTTTGCTTTGGTTGCTCACTATCTGTTTGTTGAATTCCGCTAGTGCTAATTAGTCTTTCAGATTTGATATATCTGTCTAGTTAGCATTCTAGATAGTTAGTGAGCATCATATTTTTAATTGGGTGAAGGTTTATAAATAGGGTATATTCATTCACCCCCCCCCTCTGAATACTGCACCTAACCCAACACAACTAAGTCTTGGTTGTCTAAGACTTTCTCCATGAAGGATTTGGGAGAAGCATCATATATGCTGGGCATAAGGATCTATCGAGATAGATCTAAAAGGATGCTAGGATTATCGTAATCCATGTACATAGACACTATCCTCAAAAGGTTTAGGATGAAAAATTCCAAGAGAGGTCTCATTCCCATGAGACATGGAATTTGCCTATCCAAGGGGATGAGTCCTAAAACTTCTAAGGAGGTGGCACACATGAATAAGGTACCCTATGCTTCGGCGATAGGGTCAATCATGTATGCAATGTTATGTACACGGCCTGATGTTACCAATACTTTAAGCATTGCCAGTAGATATCAGGCAAATCCAGGCGAAGAGCACTGGAAGGCAGTAAAGGGCATCCTTAAGTACTTGCGAAGGGTTAAGAATCTTTTTCTGCTTTATGGAGGAGAGGACCTATAGCTTAGAGCTTACACAGATTCTAGTTTTCAGTCATGTATAGATAACTGCAAATCCATGTCTGAATTTGTATTCATGTTGAATGGAGGGACAGTCAGTTGGAGAAGCCGTCTGGATGAAGAAATTCATCTTGGAACTTGGCGTAGTTCCCAAGATAACAGCTCCCATCCCATTATTTTGTGATAATAATGGGGCCATCGCCCAGGCGAAGGAACCGAGATCTCACCAAAGGTCAAAGCATGTTCTCAGGCGCTTTCACCTTATTCGGGAGATTGTTGATCGTGGAGATGTGGCGGTAGAACGTGTACTGTCAGAAGATAACATAGCAGATCCACTGACTAAGCATTTAACACAGACTATGTTTGAGCGTCATCGGGATAAGATGGGCCTCAAAGTTGTGGGCAATTGGCTGTAGTTCAAGTGGGAGATTGTTAGTGTTGGTGTGCTACAGGCCAATTTCGGGTCGGGTAGGCCCAATAGTTGTACGATCTTGTTCATTATTAATAAAGTGGTATTTGAGCGTAAATATGCGATTGTGTTACTTTACGTTGTCCCTAGGATATGTGGTTGTAAAGTCAGCTCGAGATGGGATCTCGAACATGAGATTGACTTTACATGTACACATACCTTAAACTGTTCCTGGTTGGAGGGTAATCACTCGGGGACTTTGATTACCTATTAAACCAGTACACATGATGTGTCAGTGACCAGTCTCATGGTCAATGGTGCGGGGCACCAACACATATGTGTAGGTGTATGTCATTGGAGGATGTACACTGAACTGATCCGCTATTGGATCTTCAGATGGTTGATTATACCTAATGTCAACTGAAGATCCAACTGTCTCAGTAGCATCGTTGGTCCTTTGACCTGAGACATTGATTGGATCTTACACGAGGACTGGAATGGTTTAATTACTTAGCTAAGTGACTTTAACCATAAGTCATGAGTTGTCGAGTCATTAACCACTCCAGGATACGTGTGAAGATCATCAATGGTCAAGAAGGGATCGCTCACTGTCGGGTATATATCAGACAGTTAATGAGTCATGACATTGACGCTCCGTTAAATCCTTGACCAGGGTCGTGTGAGTTCGTTTAGAACGGACGTCATACACTTTAAGGAGGTCATAGTCAAATGGCACGATCATGGGTTTGACAGGAACCATACCCTCGATCGTACCAGACTCATAGAATGAGCGAGGGATTATATCGATGCTGTAACTGTGGACTTACAGGTACCAGACAGGCTGATTTAAACCCGACGTCCTCTAGGATCACGCGGATTTGCTTGACCCAACGTGATCAAAGGTTCAGAATAAATTAAACTATTCTTCGGCTCTGGTAGAAGCGAAGAATACGTTTAATTTACTTCTAATTGAGAATTAGAAGTTAATGGGCCTTAAACTAGAGTGACTAAGGGCCTAGAGGATCACACACAATGGATTCTTGAGTGACAGAATATTATTGTACAAGTGTATGTATTAATTCCCTTTAATTCCTTTTGGAAAGGAGTGTAAATGGGGCTTAAGACATATGTATAATAAAGGAAAGGTCATATATACAATTTTAGTCCTTTGGAGATTTTTAGAAAAGGGCCAAAACTCTATATATATGGCAACCTACGTGAAGCTCATTCGAGCCTTCTCTTCCAACCTCTTAGGCTAATCAAGCATTAAGCCTAAGAGGAGGATTAGCCTCCCCCCTTTCTCCCCCTTGCTCTCTCTCTCTCCAGAAGGTGATAGAGTCGGGGAAAGTTGCGCCGGGGAGGTACCGTCGCTGCGCAAGGGTCCGTGTGGATCTGCTCTAGAGGCCGTACAGCTGTGCGGCTCGATATTCTGCATCGGGCATCGCGGACAGCGTCGTTCCGCGTAAGGTGAAACACGCAACCCATAATTAGGGTCTTAGAAACACCGATTAGAGCACAGATTAAGCTTTCCATAACACCGGGATCGTGCAAAAGAATTTTTGTCATCCGCTGCGTCGCCCGTAGGTGCTGTGCGAAATTTTACAGGCACAAGATATCATCTAACAGAGTACAGATCTAATAGGAGAACACTTACACATAGGGATAAGAAGGATTTGTTTAACCATCGGCACGCTCAACTACGCAATTGTGTTGAACGTGCATTTGGTGTCCTCAAGTCACGTTTTACAATTCTGGTGAAATGTCACAATTATCCAATTAAGACACAAGCTAGGATTGTAATGGCGTGTTGCTGTGGACGCACTTTTCGTTTAACAATTATTTTGTTCGTTTGTTGGATTATTAAGTGCGTGGGTGTGCCAGTCACCGGAGTGACAATTTATTCGGGCTCCGAAGAGCCCATGGTGCGCTCGATCTGACTTCGTCAGACGATTGTGTGGTTCGTGTCAGGACCGAATCCCGTCGCGCCATGAAGGTCACGACGTCATTTACATCCCCCATACGAGGGAATACCCTTGATTAATTGCCGAAATTAGGGGCCCCGCGGTCGAAAAGAATAATACTAGTTGTGCAAGAGAGATAAGGAAGGATCACACTGAGGGCTGTATTCAGACCACAAACCGTCGGTCATGTCGGCCACTCGTGGGCCTTTTCATGTTCGGACATGGGTCCGTGAGGTGAAACACAACGAGAAAACCGGGATGAATCCATTCAAATGTCTGCCGAGCACCCGGCAATTTTTGTGATGACTCGGAGGGCGTCCGGAACGAGGAACAAACCCGGTCTGATTGAGATGTCGGCCCGAGACTAGGTCAGGACCGGACCATGTCGGGATGACTCCCAAGATCCAAGCCCGGCCTGAGAGGGCGGCATTATTGTTCCTTTTACCCCGGGTCCCGGGGGGAGATAGGGCTGCGGTGTGGGCCCCGGCATCTTTTATCTGGAATTCTCTTGGTTATGTACTCCAATTTCTGGCCTACGGTTTATTATTTCCTTAGGTGTTTGTCCCGGATGATTCTTCTTCTTTTACTCATTGTTATCATTATCATTATTATTTATTTATTATATTTTTTTTTATCTTCTTATTGCCCCTCCCGCCTCTTTTATTATGATTAATGTTGCACATTCGGAGTCCTTTAATGAGCACATTTTCTTTTGATTTATTTGCCATTTGTTAAGGCCATTATCATGTTGTATATATGCATAAGTGTGGTGTGTCGGCGAAGGGAAGGTAAGAGTGTACCGCTGAGAGGCCCAGAGGGGAGCGTGCCGGCGAAGGACAAAAAAGGGTGTACCGCTGAGGGCACAAAAAGGGGTGCCGGTGAAGGTTATGAAAGCAAGGGTGTGCCGCTGAGGGGAGCGTACCGCTGAAGGTGGGGGATAGGGTGTACCGCTGGGGGGCATCAAGGTGTGCCGGCCAAAGGAATTGGGGTGTACCGCTGAGGGTTCAAGAGGCGTGCCGCTGGGGAAGGGATTTGGTGAGCGGTCCGGTTGATTAAAATGCACCGTTGAAGGGCCAATCGGAACGTGGTGGTGGAGGTTCGATCAGTTTTCGATTATTTATTTTAAGGCTTTTCTTTTCTTCTTGTCTTAACCCTTGTGTAGTTTCATATAAAATTCCTCCCGTGTTTGTTCTCTTGGTTCGGTTCGGTCTCTTTTCTTGCGGGTCGGGTTTTCGGGCGGCCAGGTGGTTAATTAGCTTAGTTCAATTCTCGTCGGGGTGCCGGCAGTAATTTGATGAGTTGGAAGGTTTCATTAGTTATTCTGCTCGTTTGTTGCCTCCTTTTGCCTCTTTTAATTGTTTATTAATATCTCACAAAAAATTCGGCAGCATCTCCCCTTAACCCAGGGCGTAAGGGAGATAAAGGGAGCGCGCCCACATGGAGTGGCGGAACCCGACAACTGGAGGTGGGCCCCCGGGGGAGCAACACCTTTATAGAACCTCAGAAAACGTGAAGGAAGGGGCTCGGAGGCGAGGCCAAGGAGTGGGCTGCTGAGAGGCTGAAGGGTGTGCCGCTAAAGGCCATAAGGTGAGTGTACCGGCCAAGGGCCAATTGGAGTGTGCCGGCCAAGGGGTAACAGAGTGTGGGTGTGCCGCTGAGGGCAGAAAGGAGTGTGCCGCTGGGGGCAAATAGGGGTGTGCCGCTAAAGGCCATAAGGTGAGTGTACCGGCCAAGGGTCAATTGGAGTGTGCCGGCCAAGGGGTAACAGAGTGTGGGTGTGCCGCTGAGGGCAGAAAGGAGTGTGCCGCTGGGGGCAAATAGGGGTGTACCGCTGAGGGCTATTGGGTGTGTGCCGCTGAAGGCTGATCTGGGTGTGTCGCTGAAGGCAGATCTGGGTGTGTGCCGCTGAAGGCTGATCTGGGTGTGTCGCTGAAGGCTGGAAAGTGTTAGGGTGCTAGGCCCGGATACAGAGGGGGGGTGAATGTATCCCTCTAGGAATAATGCCCAATTTAAAAATCTTATGCTCACTAATAATGCTAGTTCGCAGACTAGACAAACTTGAAAGCTAATGAGCAGTTGCCGAACTAAATAAACACATAGTGAGATCACTAGAGTGCTAATAACAGATAGCTCAACTAGAAGTTCACTCTCTTGACAGATAAAAATACTCAGAACAAAATCTGATCAAATCATTTACTCAACCTGTAAGCAAACACTAGAAGCGCCCCTATGCAAACATCTAGCGGAAACACAAATAGCCAAATCAAACCACAGCGCACAAGGGGTTTTTAGGTGGTTCGGTCCAGCAGACCTACATCCACCCCACACTCAACCCGAGTGTGGCTTCCACTAGCTCACGCTAGAAACCGCAGACTCAGTCTGCAACAGGTGCTGCCACACAGCTTGACCAGGGGAACACGCTCCCCTCTTCCTCCCAACCGGAGGGACACCGCAAGTGACTTTCAGCCACTTGGAAACTAGAGACCGAAGTCTCTCTTCCTCCAGACCAGGAGGGAACCAACCGGTGACTTCCAGTCACCAGCAAACCAGAGGTCGAAGACCTCACTTCCTCCCAACCGGAGGGACACCTGGACTTGCTACCACAAGCCCAGAACCGGAGACAAGTCTCCCTTCTCCTGAATCCACAGGAGGAACCCACAAGTAGCTCCCAGCTACTTGCAACTGGAGATCAGATCTCCCTTCCTCCAAACCGGAGGGAACACACAAGTGACTTCCAGCCACTTGCAAACTAGAGGTCGCAGACCACTCTTCCTCCAGACCAGGAGGGACCCGACCTCAATCCAGAGGATCAGAAGAACACAGCTAACCAAATGAAAAAGGAAAACTAAGAAAGGAAAAATACACAGCGATCAGAAAGCTGTAAAGAAAGATAACACAGATGTAGCTCGCATGGAGCTGACTGGCCTGGATTTGATCCACGGTCCAGTAGACAGATCTTCAGGTAAGCTTCTCTTCCTCTTCTCTTCTCTCTCACTCTCTTTTTCTCTTAACCCTTACGAGCTCTCTAATTCTCTCTTTTTCTTCTTTTCCTTTTGCTCTTCTTCTCTTTCTTTTCTTCTTCTTTCGCAGGCTCTCTCTGTCTCTTCTCTTCTCTTCTTCTTCTGCTTTCTACTGCAGCTCTTTTCTTCTTCTGCTCTTTCACTCTTTCGATCTCTTTTCCTCTATTCTCTTTGGCTCATGCTCTCTGCTATTCTCTCTTCTTCTCTTTTTCTTCCTCTTTTCTTTTTCTGGATCAAAGGACTTTTTTGCTCTCCGGGCTTCTTCTTCGATTACCTTCATCTGAGGACGAAGGGTTCTATTTATAGCAGCAACAACAGGTGGATAGGGCACAAAACGCGTGTGCCTCCCACGCTTGATCCAGAATCTTCCTGCCACGTGCCTTTATCAGATTGGTTTCTCTTGTCTCGGATCACGTGCAGCCCAGGTGTGTGGAATGTTCTTCCTCGGACCTGTAATGAGATTAAAACTATTAATATGCTGTATGGCCATTAACAATAGAGCTGCATGAGGTATATAGAAACAACAAGAGGTGCACTGTACTGAGGACAACACGAGATACAATGAACAAGGCTAGCACAACAAGGAAGATGACACGAGGTCAGATAAGTCCAGTACGAGGTAAAACGAGAACGACACGAAGTGTCACTGTAACAACAAACACTACGAAGTTACGAATACAAAAAGCAACACTAAGACACGAGACAAAAACAACACGGAGACACGAACATAAAAACAACACAACATGAACATAAAAACAACACGAAGACACAAATACTAAGGCAACATGGAAACATGAATACAACTCGAGTACAAAGCTGTTCGAACATTCGAACGACTCGAAGATGACAACAGAAACAGCATGAAGTGGTTGCAAATCAGGAAAGACACGAGGTCTAGGAAAAGCAACACGAAGTCAGAAATAACAAGGAAATGACTCGAACTAAGGACAACACTTAGAGAAGGCTGCACGAAGTGAAAACAACACTAAGACAGAAGATGACACGGCTATCACGACACGTGATGAAGCAGTGACACCAAAGATAAAGGAAACGACTCGAGGAACAACAGTAAGTGACACGATGTTAAACAAGCAGACATAAAAGATGACACGAGATGCAACTAGAGGACAGAGAGAAGCGACACGAGGTTCACACAGAAACGACACGAGGTGGCACAGAAAGCAACACGAGGTGCTGCAATGTTCTGCACGCAGTGGAACAAAAACGACACGAAGACACAACAAGGAGAACGACACGAAGTCACTGTAACAAAACAAACACTACGAAGAGAACGACACGAAGTACAAAACGACACGGGCTGACCACGACACGAAGACAAATAACAGAACCCGTCACGAGTTGAAAACAACACGAAGACGAAAACAGAAATTGACACGGAGTGTGGTCAAGGCGAGAAGGACACGAAGTCTAAAGAGAAAAACAGCACGAAGACAGCGAAAACGACACGAAGTTCATAAACTCAACACGAAGACATAACTACTGAAATAATACGAAAGACACGGACACATCACGAAGATCAACATAGAAACCGACACGAGGTGTGGTTTCAAAACAAACGAAATTGACACGAGAGGAACAACTAAAAATAAAGGAAACGACACGAAATATAGTGGAAACAACACGAACACACGACCTGAAGGATAGTAAACATAAACAACACGAAGTATGACAGAAACAGTACGGACATACAATGTGCTACCTCATAGCAGATTTCCTGTTAATCAATATGCATCAGACGACTATGTATGGACTCAAAGACCCTTAGCCAATGTATAGACTTCAAGTGGAGGCCAATGTGTAGACTTCACGTGAAAGCCCAATGTGTAGACTTCACGCTGTACAGACTTTGAAGATGGAAGCCAGTGTACAGACTTTCCACCGACCAGAGTATGGACTTCAACAGTGAACGGCTGTACAGACTAGGCCAATGCTTGAAGCACAGTCCACTGTATAGACATGATGCCTTGAAGGCGATGTGAGTAACAATCCAATGTATGGACTTCCATGAGACGCTCAATGTTCAGACTTACTGCCAATCAATGTATAGACTCTGTAAATGCATATGAAAGCTTTATGCAGCAGATAAACAGTATGAAACTTCAATTGCAATGATGCACATTGCAATGATGCACAGTGTAAGCAGATAAACTGACTGAACATATGAAAGCCTGAATGAACATTTCAGCAAGATGACTCACAGTGACTCACATCAAAGACCAATCATCAAAACCAAATCAATCATCAAAACAGAACATCAATGCATGGTGAACATCAATGCATGGTGACTCACAGTGATTAGGTCACATTAAACCCAATCATCACAAACCCCTAAAGCCAATCATCAAAACCACAAACCACAGGGGCCAGGGGCACAACAATCTCCCCCTTTTTGATGATGGCAACAATACACAACAATACACAGTGAGTCATTCTGATGATGCAGTACATTCTTATGAAAGTCATTCTGATGACTCAAACTATTCTCCCCCTTTGACTTCATCAAAAAGAAAATAGTTTGAGAAGTGAAAGCAAACTATCATGCAACGATTGAATAAAATTCTCCCCCTTTGGCAAAAATCTCCCCCTTTGATATCAGCAGAAGGAGATACCAAAATGCAAGAGCTCTCCCTAGAAATATGAATGCAAGAGCACAATGCTACCCCTTTAAGAGTTTCTATGCAGCATGATGCATATGTCATGGAAGCTCCCCCTCAATAAGTGGAAACTTATGAGATAGATGAGAAGGAGACCACAGGGGTAAACAAGGAGAAGTTCAGTTCAATGAACCAATAACATGAGCAGAAGAATTTCAGATAAGCTTCAAACAGAAGGAATTCAATCAGATTTTCAAGGAAATGTCATTCTCATAAATCCAAATCAGAATAATTCAAAATCTTCCATTATAAGGGCTTATGAATGAATTTTATTGAACAGCATGGTTTAAACATGATGTATACAGATTTTATCAATAAAATTCTGTATTGATATCTAAAACCATGTTTTAATAAAAAATGAACCAAGCCCTCATATTTATCTTGATTATCCTCCCTTTGTCTTACACAATCAAATTTATTGACTTCTTTCAGAATTACATGCATCAGTATTGAAATCAAGCAATTATGAAGTCATATGAATTTGTCTAGGGTTGTAGCAATTTGATTTTTGCATCAATATTCAGATATTTCAATTTGTTCAACAATTTCCATGCTACAAATTTTACGAGCACTCTAGTTCAGTTCACACCTTGTAACTAGAGGATATACCTTGATCAGAGGCCAATTTCCCTAAGCACTTAGTGTGACTAACTGTCATGCTATATATGAACAGAGATAGCATTTACACATCATGACACATTGCAAATCATTTCTTGATGAGTGAGTTGTATTTCTCAGTGTGCATGCCATTGCTCTGCCTGAGATTCAATGAATTCTTAATCAGAGTTAACCATGATACCTCATGACACAGTCCTTTGGACATGTGTTTCTCAATGACCAAGGTCATTGCTCTGACAATTACTTTACCCTTTAGACAATTCAGAAACATTCATTTGCTTCAAAACAATATTAATTTCATGTACTTAACCAATTAAAGTCATGTATTCAAAAGTGCAGATTTCAGAAGTTTTCACAAGACTCAACATGAACCAGACGGTTAAGATTTATTAAATATGCTTCAGATATGTCAAGAGATTTTAAAGTTAAACTCCATGAATACATTAAGCTTAAACCACATGAGTTATTTCGGACATTCATAAAAATGTATAATGGAAGATTTCTAGTTCAAGAATTTTCAGATTTTTGATCGAGATAGTCCCATTGAAATCTTCATGAAAGACTGATAAAATTATGAATCCAAATGATACCAATTGATGGGAGAAATACCAATTGTTAAGAAAGATTGTGAAGCACAAAGTTTTTTTTTTTTTTCAGAATATGATCAAGGTTTGTCAACAAAATCACTAAGAGAGGATATGCTATGAATTCTGACAAATGTATGCATTTGACAACCTATATACAATGCATTGACTCCCCCTTACAATATGCATCCAAACTCTCTTTTTGGCATTTTCAATATAAGGAGATGCAATGTACTATATGTATGCAGGGACATTCAAAGACTCAATCATTGAATGCTATGCAAGAATATGCAACTTACTCCCCCTGAAAACATGCAATGCTTGCACTGAAAACTGAACATATGATACCAAATGATATCGTGACTTGTGTACAATCAGACTGTCCTATCAGCAAAGTGACCCATGGTACTAGGCGGAGCACTTGGTCTAGAAGACCACCTCACACATAGTAAGAACCTCCAGACAAACTTCCCTGCCTTTTGGTACCTTACCATTTATATACCATTGAGGTCATGCATGATAATTCAACATGCAGTCCTATATGTAATTCAGAATGCTCAGTGAGCTATTGCAACACACAAGTTTCAAGTCACACTCATAGGCAGTTCAGATTGTTTTTCAGAAAATTCAAAATGCAATATGTTTTCAGAGTTTATGCATTTCAACAATTATCAACTACTTACAAATGGCAGATATGCAAGAATACATCAAACCAGATATGCAATAAGTTTCAAAATGGGAAATGCAGAGAGATTACCTAAACAGTGTGGGAGTGGGGTTTTCATTCTTGAGTGCCTTGGATCATTACCCCTTTTATTCCAGCTTCCAAGGCACACCTGTAGCAGATACATCATTTTAATGTAACAGGTACCCAAGAAACCTTGGGTCCTGGTTTAGCAGTGACACTCCTAGCAGGTTTTCTCAACAGATTTTTCGCATGTTTATCATCACAACACATGATATGACAATTATACATGGAATGCCCTACCTGCCCATAATGATAACAAGAAATAACAGATTTCATGTTCTCCTTGTATACATCAGCATTGGCGTGAACATGGTGTGAGTGAACATGATTAATTCTGTTATTGACATGAAAGATTTTCTTTTCATAACCGGCCAGCCAACAGTTAACAGCTTTGTGGCCTGGCTTTCCACATTCAAAACATACAGTGTATTTTCTTCTAGGACCAAACTTCTTTCCATCAATAATATTTTTATTAATAGGGAAATTAACAAATCCAGAGTTAGTTTTCTTTCCCTGAGCATGCCAGCAGAAGGCAGCAATGTGACCAAACTTTCCACAGCAATAGCATTGAATTTTCTTTTCCTGATCAGTAGAATGTTTCCTAAGATGATTTCTAGGATACTTTCCAACAGCATTTCTTTCATCATTCATCAATGCTACACAGTTATGCATAATGTGGCCAACTTTCCCACAATAGTGACATGTTATAGCCTTTTTATTCACATTCACTTGTTTGACAAGATTGATATTCTCATGAGAGTGTGAATGTGTGTGTGAGCAGTGAGCAGCATGCACATGAAAATCAGAGACATATTTGGACTTATCCAAATCAGCATTTTCCTTTTGTTTTTGAATCTTTTCCTGTTTCTTATCTGAATTTTCAGCCTTCTTAGCAGTGAATTGAAACATAGAAGAACTAGATTGATTAGCTTGTTCAGAGCTTTTTACGAACACAGTTGACTTCTTCTTTTCATTCACTTTCTTATTAACATGCACATACCCAAGTCCTTCTTTCTGAAAATTCACTTTAGAACCAAGCAGCTTATTCAAGTTGTCTTTTCCTTTAACGAATTTTGACAAGGAATTTTTCAGATCTTCAATCTCAAAATTCAATGAAGCAATATTCGCTTCATACTTGGATAGCTCAGATTCACAAACAATCAGCTGTTGTTGCAAAGCATCATTCAGGTTCTTCAGAGTTTCATTTTCTTGTTGAACCATTATTTCAATGTTGTTCTCATTTTCTTTCACAACAGTTTTTCCTTTTTCAATTGACAACCATCTTTCAGAGAAGACAGTATTAAGAACCATTAGCTTTTTATTTTGATCTTTTAGATGAGAATTTTCTTCAATCATCTTATTTTCAAATTCTTCTTTCAATTTCAGTTCAGATTTTAGATTTTCATTTTCAGCCTTTAGACTTGTGATTTCAGCATTTTTCTCTTTTCTTAATTTTCTCTTTTCTGACTTAACTCTTTCATATTTTTCAAGTAAATGCTCATGCATGGCAACTAAATCATCATGACTAATATCCTCGGTCTCAGAGTTTACCTGGGATGAGGACTCATCTGATTGATCACTCCTTCTTGCCATGAGACATTCTTCTCCCTGTTCCACGTGTGTTGTAGTCACTCTATCAAACATTTCCTTTGCAGTGCTACAATCTGAGAAAGAGGAAAAATCATCAGAACCGATTGCAGCCTTCATTAAATTTAGAGCTCTCACATTATCATCATTTTTCAACTTGTGGACATGAGTCCACTTGGACTTATCCTTTGGAAGTTCATGTGGACTGTGAGAGATAACCTTCCACAATTGTGGATTAATAGAGTTAACATGCTTGTGCATACGATATAGCCAGAATTGAATATTTGAACTACTGAATAATGGAGGATGAGCCATGACGGCACAACAGTTTAACGCAACAGGAATATTGATGCACTAAAAGCAAATTAGCACCTAAGACCGCAAGATCGATCTGCAGGTCGCTGGACCTTGTATGCAGAAACCTGGCTCTGATACCAACTGTTAGGGTGCTAGGCCCGGATACAGAGGGGGGGTGAATGTATCCCTCTAGGAATAATGCCCAATTTAAAATCTTATGCTCACTAATAATGCTAGTTCGCAGACTAGACAAACTTGAAAGCTAATGAGCAGTTGCCGAACTAAATAAACACATAGTGAGATCACTAGAGTGCTAATAACAGATAGCTCAACTAGAAGTTCGCTCTCTTGACAGATAAAAATACTCAGAACAAAATCTGATCAAATCATTTACTCAACCTGTAAGCAAACACTAGAAGCGCCCCTATGCAAACATCTAGCGGAAGCACAAAAAGCCAAATCACACCACAGGCACAAGGGTTTTTAGGTGGTTCGGTCCAGCAGACCTACATCCACCCCACACTCAACCCGAGTGTGGCTTCCACTAGCTCACGCTAGAAACCGCAGACTCAGTCTGCAACAGGTGCTGCCACACAGCTTGACCAGGGGAACAACCTCCCCTCTTCCTCCCAACCGGAGGGAACCACTAGTGACACCAGTCACTAGCAAACCAGAGACGCAAGTCTCTCTTCCTCCAGACCGGAGGGAACACCTAGTCTTGCAACCCACAAGACTAGAACCGGAGGACCAGTCCTCCCTTCCTCCAAAACCGGAGGGAACCAACCGGTGACTTCCAGTCACCAGCAAACCAGAGGTCGAAGACCTCTCTTCCTCCAGACCAGGAGGGACCCCTGGACTTGCAATCCACAAGCCCAGAACCGGAGATCAGATCTCCCTTCCTCCAAACTGGAGGGAACCCACAAGTAGCTTCCAGCCACTTGCAAACTAGAGGTCGCAGACCACTCTTCCTCCAGACCAGGAGGGACCCGACCTCAATCCAGAGGATCGAAAGAACACAGCTAACCAAATGAAAAAGGAAAACTAAGAAAGGAAAAATACACAGCGATCAGAAAGCTGTAAAGAAAGATAACACAGATGTAGCTCGCATGGAGCTGACTGGCCTGGATTTGATCCACGGTCCAGTAGACAGATCTTCAGGTAAGCTTCTCTTCCTCTTCTCTTCTCTCTCACTCTCTTTTTCTCTTAACCCTTACGAGCTCTCTAATTCTCTCTTTTTCTTCTTTTCCTTTTGCTCTTCTTCTCTTTCTTTTCTTCTTCTTTCGCAGGCTCTCTCTGTCTCTTCTCTTCTCTTCTTCTTCTGCTTTCTACTGCAGCTCTTTTCTTCTTCTGCTCTTTCACTCTTTCGATCTCTTTTCCTCTATTCTCTTTGGCTCATGCTCTCTGCTATTCTCTCTTCTTCTCTTTTTCTTCCTCTTTTCTTTTTCTGGATCAAAGGACTTTTTTGCTCTCCGGGCTTCTTCTTCGATTACCTTCATCCGAGGACGAAGGGTTCTATTTATAGCAGCAACAATAGGTGGATAGGGCACAAAACGCGTGTGCCTCCCACGCTTGATCCAGATCTTCCTGCCATGTGCCTTTATCAGATTGGTTTCTCTTGTCTCGGATCACGTGCAGCCCAGGTGTGTGGAATGTTCTTCCTTGGACCTGTAATGAGATTAAAACTATTAATACGCTGTATGGCCATTAACAATAGAGCTGCATGAGGTATATAGAAACAACAAGAGGTGCACTGTACTGAGGACAACACGAGATACAATGAACAAGGCTAGCACAACAAGGAAGATGACACGAGGTCAGATAAGTCCAGTACGAGGTAAAACGAGAACGACACGAAGTGTCACTGTAACAACAAACACTACGAAGTTACGAATACAAAAAGCAACACTAAGACACGAAGACAAAAACAACACGGAGACACGAACATAAAAACAACACAACATGAACATAAAAACAACACGAAGACACAAATACTAAGGCAACATGGAAACATGAATACAACTCGAGTACAAAGCTGTTCGAACATTCGAACGACTCGAAGATGACAACAGAAACAGCATGAAGTGGTTGCAAATCAGGAAAGACATGAGGTCTAGGAAAAGTAACACGAAGTCAGAAATAACAAGGAAACGACTCGAACTAAGGACAACACTTAGAGAAGGCTGCACGAAGTGAAAACAACACTAAGATAGAAGATGACACGGCTATCACGACACGTGATGAAGCAGTGACACCAAAGATAAAGGAAACGACTCGAGGAACAACAGTAAGTGACACGATGTTAAACAAGCAGACATAAAAGATGACACGAGATGCAACTAGAGGACAGAGAGAAGCGACACGAGGTTCACACAGAAACGACACGAGGTGGCACAGAAAGCAACACGAGGTGCTGCAATGTTCTGCACGCAGTGGAACAAAAACGACACGAAGACACAACAAGGAGAACGACACGAAGTCACTGTAACAAAACAAACACTACGAAGAGAACGACACGAAGTACAAAACGACACGGGCTGACCACGACACGAAGACAAATAACAGAACCCGTCACGAGTTGAAAACAACACGAAGACGAAAATAGAAATTGACACGGAGTGTGGTCAAGGCGAGAAGGACACGAAGTCTAAAGAGAAAAACAGCACGAAGACAGCGAAAACGACACGAAGTTCATAAACTCAACACGAAGACATAACTACTGAAATAATACGAAAGACACGGACACATCACGAAGATCAACACAGAAACCGACACGAGGTGTGGTTTCAAAACAAACGAAATTGACACGAGAGGAACAACTAAAATAAAGGAAACGACACGAAATATAGTGGAAACAACACGAACACATGACCTGAAGGACAGTAAACATAAACAACACGAAGTATGATAGAAACAGTACGGACATACAATGTGCTACCTCATAGCAGATTTCCTGTTAATCAATATGCATCAGACGACTATGTATGGACTCAAAGACCCTTAGCCAATGTATAGACTTCAAGTGGAGGCCAATGTGTAGACTTCACGTGAAAGCCCAATGTGTAGACTTCACGCTGTACAGACTTTGAAGATGGAAGCCAGTGTACAGACTTTCCACCGACCAGAGTATGGACTTCAACAGTGAACGGCTGTACAGACTAGGCCAATGCTTGAAGCACAGTCCACTGTATAGACATGATGCCTTGAAGGCGATGTGAGTAACAATCCAATGTATGGACTTCCATGAGACGCTCAATGTTCAGACTTACTGCCAATCAATGTATAGACTCTGTAAATGCATATGAAAGCTTTATGTAGCAGATAAACAGTATGAAACTTCAATTGCAATGATGCACATTGCAATGATGCACAGTGTAAGCAGATAAACTGACTGAACATATGGAAGCCTGAATGAACATTTCAGCAAGATGACTCACAGTGACTCACATCAAAGACCAATCATCAAAACCAAATCAATCATCAAAACAGAACATCAATGCATGGTGAACATCAATGCATGGTGACTCACAGTGATTAGGTCACATTAAACCCAATCATCACAAACTCCTAAAGCCAATCATCAAAACCACAAACCACAGGGGCCAGGGGCACAACAGAAAGGTGTGCCGGCCAAGGGCCGGAAAGGTGTGCCGGCCAAGGGCCGGAAAGGTGCACCGCTGGGAGGCTTAAAAGGGTTGCAAGCAACTGGGGGGGATTTGGTGGCTGTTCAGGAAAAGAGGAAGAAAGACAGGGGATTTCGAGGCCGGGAGTGGCCTATTAGTAACTGAGCCGTTGGGAAGAAAGAAGGGTACCTCCCCTTCTCCTCAAGCCCGGGAACACGGTAGATGGACATGGAAGGGAGTGAGGAGCTCACGGAGCCAAGGCTAACAAAAGGGGGAAACCTACATCGACGTGGAGGACCCTAAAGACGCCGGAGGAATGAAGAGACAGAGGGAGGAACGGATTGTCCGTCAAAAAAGCCCGCAAAGCCTAGCATAAAACATCGAAGATCGAAGAGAAACCCGGAGAGGGTGGTTTTCATTCATGAGAATCAAGAGGGCGTGGCCCTACATATATATTGCAAAAGCAAACCCCCAGATGGGGCCATGGACAAAAGGGAGAAGGACAAAGAACTCCCAGGAGGAATGGGATACAAGAGAGACGAAAACATCCGGGCCTAAGACATTGGCCACTATCCCCAACCCTTTCCCCCAATACAACAAGCTCTCTCTCTCTTACTCTTGTTTCTTCCCGGTGGCCGTCGGACGGAGCACAGGCCGGGAGGGCCTCTTCTTCTCTTCTTTCTTCTCCTCTTTCTCCTGTGTGTGCCCTCTACTGTTGGAACCTCTTCTCCTCTCTCTGTTCGTCTCTCGCCGTTCTCCTCCTTTTCTTTGTGTTTTAACAGGAGGCTTTTATACTCCCAGCCACCGACGACTTCGAGCACGACCGTCGAAGGCGGGAAGCCGGCTGTGATGATGGGTTTGACCTGCCCCTGTACTGGCTGTCAGTGGGGTAGGCTACGTGGCCCAACGACCAGCTGCCACCTCAGACGGCTCCACTGCGCGCCAAGGATGTGTAGGGCATGGGCCTCACGTCGCCCGTTGAAAGAGCTTCACCGATGTGCCGTTGAAGGGCTGAACAAGCGTGCCGCTGTAGTGCCAAAAGGGCGTACCGCTGGAGCCCCGGATGGGCGTGCCGTTGAACGGCCTGAAGGGCGTGCCGCTGGGGACCCTACAGGGTGTGTCGCTGAAGACCCCCCCAGGGGGCGTGCCGTTGAACCCCAAAGGGGGTGTGCCGCTGAAGACCCCCCCCATGGGGGGGTGTGCCGTTGAAGACCCCCCCTATGGGGGTGTGCCGGTGAAGACCCCCCCTATGGGGGTGTGCCGGTGAAGACCCCCCCATGGGGTGTGCCGGTGAACCCCCTTGGGGGTGTGCCGGTGAACCCCCATAGGGGTGTGCCGGTGAACCCCCTTGGGGGTGTACCGGTGAACCCCCATAGGGGTGTGCCGGCGAGGGCCGCGGCAGGGTGTGCCGCTGAAGGGAGCGTGCCGCTGGAGGGTTCTGCCAGGGCGTGCCGCTGAGGCCTCAACTGGGCGTGCCGCTGAAGGGCTAAATGGGCGATTTTGAGCCCATTGTGAGCATGAGTTGTGGCCCATTTGATTTTCTTCGAGGCCCACGGGCTGTGGAGCCTTTTGTGCTTGATTTCCCCGGGGGTTTCTTCACTCGGCGCCGTTGTTGATGCTGGGCTGAGCATGACATTTTGGATGTGCAATTTTCGGTGTCCACAAATGCCCCCCACCCACGGGTAGCGCAGGCGAAGGATGAGCCGGGCGGTGCCCGTGGGTGTCTTCGTCTCTTCTCTCTTTGTCGATGCCGACGATCCGTCGAGAGCTGACCTGGTTTGTTGTTTGTTGGTCTCTTTGTTAGTGCCGACAGAGCGTCGGGAACTAAAGTAGTATGTTGGTCTCTTGGTCTCCTCATCAGTGCCGACAGTGTGCCGGGAACCGAAGCAGTTTGTTGTCTCTTTGTCTCTTCATCAGTGCCGACAGGGTGCCGGGAACTGACCTGGTTTGTTGTCTCTTAGTCTATCCATCAGCGCCGACAGGATGCCGGGAACTGACATGCTTTGTTGATCTCTCGGTCTCTTCGCCAGAGCCGACGAGATGCCGGGAACCGGCTGGCATATTTTGTTGATCTCTTGGTCTCTTCGCCAGTGCCGACGAGATGCCGGGGAACTGGCATGTTTTGTCGGTCTCTTGGTCTCTTTGCCAGTGCCGACAAGATGTCGGGAGCTGACCTGGTTTGTTGTCTCTTAGTCTCTTCATCAGTGCCGACGAGGTGTCGGGGACTGAAGCTTTGTCGGTCTCTTAGTCTATTCGCCAGTGCCGACAGGATGTCGGGAGCTGACCTGGTTTGTTGTCTCTTAGTCTCTTCATCAGTGCCGACGGAATGCCGGGAGCTGAAGCAGTGTGTTGTCTCTTCGTCAGTGCCGACGGGGCCCCTGGAACTGACATGCTTTGTTGATCTCTCGGTCTCTTCGCCAGAGCCGACGAGATGCCGGGAACCGGCTGGCATGTTTTGTTGATCTCTTGGTCTCTTCGCCAGTGCCGACGAGATGCCGGGGAACTGGCATGTTTTGTCGGTCTCTTGGTCTCTTTGCCAGTGCCGACGAGATGCCGGGGAACTGGCATGTTTTGTCGGTCTCTTGATCTCTTTGCCAGTGCCGACAAGATGTCGGGAGCTGACCTGGTTTGTTGTCTCTTAGTCTCTTCATCAGTGCCGACGAGGTGTCAGGGACTGAAGCTTTGTCGGTCTCTTAGTCTCTTCGCCAGTGCCGACAGGATGTCGGGAGCTGACCTGGTTTGTTGTCTCTTAGTCTCTTCATCAGTGCCGACGAGGTGTCGGGGACTGAAGCTTTGTCGGTCTCTTAGTCTCTTCGCCAGTGCCGACAGGATGTCGGGAGCTGACCTGGTTTGTTGTCTCTTAGTCTCTTCATCAGTGCCGACGGAATGCCGGGAGCTGAAGCAGTGTGTTGTCTCTTCGTCAGTGCCGACGGGGCGCCGGGAACCGACCTGGCCTCTTGGTCTCTTGGTCTCTTGGTCTCTTTGTTTCTTCGTCAGTGCCGACAGGATGCCGAGAACTGACATGCTTTTTGTCTCTTAGTCTCTTGGTCTCTTCGTCAGAGCCGACAGGGTGCCGGGAGCTGACCTGGCTTGTTGTTTCCTGGTCTCTTCGTCAGTGCCGACAGGATGCCGGGAACTGACATGCTTTGTTGATCTCTTAGTCTCTTCGTCAGTGTCGACAGGGTGCCGAGAACTGACATGCTTTGTTGTCTCTTAGTCTCTTCGTCAGTGTCGACAGGGTGCCGAGAACTGACATGCTTGATTGATCTCTTAGTCTCTTGGTCTCTTGGTCTCTTTGTCAGTGCTGACAGGACGTCGGGAACTGACCTGCTTTGTTGATCTCTTCGTCTTTTCTTGTTCTTCTTTCTTTTTGTACCATATTACCGATACAAGCGCCCTTTCGGGTTTTCGCCGGTACCGGCCCCCTCTTACTTTTGCCCACACGCCCTTTCGGGTTTTCACGTGGCGGGGTACCCAATTTTGCCCGTAGCGCCCTTTCGGGTTTTCGCCACAGCCGGGTTATTGCCATTTTTACCCTTGTCCCGGTGTAGGGACAAGTCCGGCGGGGTATCTCTATTTTTAACCCCATTTTATTTTATTATATATTTTTTTTGACGAGTGATATGCAAGTGTCGGCTGGGGCACGAAGCCTTGCGCCGGAAGGTAAGGTTCACTCGTTGGCAAGAATAGAATGCCAGCGCAACGGGAGAATCTGTGCCGATTCGGACGTAAGGACCGTAATGGCAATATTGTGCGGAGTGGGTGGCTAGGGCACGGGGCCTTGCGCGGAAAGGGACTTATTCGTTGGCAAGGGGCTAATGCCAACGCAAAGGTAGAGATTCTGCCAATCCAGGCGTAAGGCCCGTGATGGCGATATTGTATGGCGTGGGTGGTAGCTGAGGCCCGAGGCGATGTGCCAGAGACGGGCTTGTTTTGGTGGTAGGGTAGTGACCCTATGACAAGGATAGAGCCACAGGGGTAGAGTCGTCTTTGCTGGTGTGGACGTTCGTCTGACTGGGATCGTGGGGATGGAATGTCTTCCCCGGGGGCATTTATTATTGTGTGTTGTCGACTCACTCCTCCGCGTATGTGAGCGGATGGATATGTAAATGTGTATACATATATGGGTATATATATATATATATGTACATATATATGTATTTATTTAATAGATATTACATATATTTATTTTTTTGCTTTCCCTCCCTTCATTTTCTTCTTTTTTTATTCCCTTTGTCTCTCCTTCTATTTTTTTCTCACTCCTCCTTCTTCTTTTTCTTCTTTTTTTTTCTCTTTTTTTTTATTGTCTCCCCCTTTTTGTTTCTTTTATTTTCCTCCTCTCTATTTTTTCTTCTCTTTTGTTTCCCGTCCCCTTTTTTTCTTTTCCTCTCCTTTTTTTTCTCTCTTTTTTTCTTTCTTTCTTTTTTTTTCTTCTCTTTTTCTCCCTTTTTTTCTTCTCCTATAAATAGGGGGGGCGGGGGTAGTTCGAACGGTCACCCCGTTCGAATTGCCCCGCCTCCCTCTCTTTCTCTCTCTTCTGTGACCGAGCGGACGAGCCCCCCCCGTCCCTCTTCCCTTCTTTCTTCTCCGACGCCGGGCGCCCACTCCGCCATCGCCGTCGTCCTCTCCGTCGCCGGGGTGAGGAGGCCGCCGTGAACGGCCCCCCTTTTCTTCTTCTTCCTCCCCTCTTGGTCTTCCCCCTCTTCTTCTTTCTCTTCTCCTCGCCCTATTCTTCTCCTTCCTTTCCGCCCTCGGGGCAGTGGGACCCTAGGGCTCCCTCCTCTTCTTCTTCTCATTCCCCGTCCTCCCCTTTGCCCCCCCCCTTTTCTATTTTCTGTCTCCTCTTTCGTCTCCGGCGTCGCGGGCGGCCGGCGGTGAGCGGGTGTGAAGGCGCGTCGGGGAGGAGACGTAGAGCCGTGCCGGTGAAACCCCACGTGGGGTGTGCCGGCGAAGGGGTGCTACGGGCGCATCGGGGAAGCCCTATAGGGCGTGCCGGGGGAGGTTTCCCACATGCGTGCCGGTGAAGGCTCTGGGAGAGGTGTGCCGGCGAAAGCAGCTCGCCGAGGGGCGTACTGGCGAAGCCGTTGTCAGGGCGTGCCGGGGAGCGGGGCACCTAGGTGCGTCGGGGAAGGTGCTTGGGGGCGTGTCGGCGAGGGCACTTAGCAGAGGCGTGCCGGGGAAGAGGCCTTAGGCCGTGTCGGTGAAGCGGGCACTAAGCGTGCCGGGGAAGGGCGCCTGGGGGCGTGCCGGCGAGGCCATGCACCGAGCGTGCCGGGGAAGGGGCCCGTCTGGGCGTGCCGGTGAGGGCACGGGGAGCATGCCGGGGAACAATCCTGGCGGGTGTGCCGGTGAAGGGGCATTTGGGTGTACCGGGGAGGCCCGCCCACAGGGTGTGCCGATGAAGGCATATATGGGGTGTGCCGGGGAAGGATGCTGGCGGGCGTGCCGGGAAAGAGCTGTCTGGGTGTACCGGCGAGCAGGAGCTGAGGGCGTACCGGGGAGCGGGGCACATGGGTGTGCCGGGGAGGCCGGCTCCAAGGCGTACTGGGGAAGCCACCAGCGAGGTGTGCCGGGGAAGAGGCCCAGGAGCGTGTGCCGGCGAGGCCACCAGCAGGGGCGTGCCGGGGAAGGCACCTGGGGGCGTGCCGGCGAAGGCACTAGCATGGGCGTGCCGGCCAAGGGGCTTTAGGCAGTATGTGGGGGCTTTTAGTTTTAGGGGAGAAGACTCTTTTGACCGGCGGACTTCTGGTGTTGCCTCTCGGGGCCCACCATGCTTTGTTGGGGCCGTCACTCCTTGTGGACGCGCACCCGTGTTTTCCCTTACGCCTCTGGCCTAGGGGAAACTCTGCCGAAATTTCGTCAGAAATTGGCAATATTTTGTTCATTTGACTTGTAGTAAAGTTTCTTTGCAGTCCTTTTGCTTGTGATTTGTTCTGATCTTCTTATTTGCATATCTTTGCAGACACATGGCTGCTCCAAGTGGTTCTCCCGCCCCCGCTGCTGCTGTCGGTGCCGACCTCATTCCGCGGGGTCCAGTGCCGGCAGTCACATGGCTCAATGTGGAGGAGCTAGACCGAGAGCACGCAGAAATAGCCGCTTTGGCAGAGTCATCTGAGTCCGACGGGGAGACCATGGATTTCCAGAGGCTTGCCCGAGTTGACAGTGGCTTCACATTTGACCGGGTCACCGGGGAGTACAGGAAGGACTTCCCGAAGGATAGGCACCTTGTTCGATTCCTGAAGCACCTGCGCTCCCGAGAGGGGCGAGACTTTCGCACTATAAAAGCCGTCGAGCGGGCCATCCTGCATGCCCGGGACAGTCTATTGTACAGCGTCCCCAGGAGCATTCCGATGTATCTGGTGGGAGAAGCCCGGGAATGGAAGCCGGTCCTGGGGATCGAAGGGGTGCTGCCGGCTGAAGATAAATTGGTGCGAGCCCCTCAGTTCACGCCAGCAAGGTGGGACATGTCTGCGGGGAAGGTGCATGGCGAGTCGCCCCGATTTGGTTTATTCCTGGCTCCCCTGAAATGGGGTTATAGGGAGGAGCCGTTCATATTGGACTGTTTGGCCATCAGGTTCAAGTACGAACTATCACTGGGCTGGTTCGGGGAGCTGAAGCTTCAAGACGCCCACAGCTTCCGAGAAGGGGCGGTGGAGTTCACGGAATATGTACTGTTCAACT
This sequence comes from Amorphophallus konjac, assembly GCA_022559845.1. Taxonomy (NCBI): domain Eukaryota; kingdom Viridiplantae; phylum Streptophyta; class Magnoliopsida; order Alismatales; family Araceae; genus Amorphophallus; species Amorphophallus konjac. The sequence goes on from JAHNEJ010000220.1 coordinate 87,745, forward strand.
ACGCCCCGTTGCTGGTCCGAGTTGGCATCTATCACAGCGTGTACGCTTCCCGGTATGGTTATCCCATCTCCAAGGGTCTCTGTTGCGGTATGATAGAAGTATTTAGTGCGGAGACCAATACCTTCTACACGGCAGAGGGAGAGACCTCACTTGATTTGTGGAGCCTAAGCCAGCTGAGCGGCTTGCCCATTGACGGGGAGCCTTATGAAGAAGTATGCCTCCCGGACTTGATCAAAGACGAGACTAACGGGGACGGCTATTATTCTTTGGGTATTCATACCGGTACCTGATGAAGGCGTACCGGGAGCTGTACCAGCTGTCGCACAAGGGGAAGCAGCCCGCCCGTGGGGATAGGAAACGGGTGCGTATGGCGGTATGGCTGGAATATTTCTATGATGGGCTGAAGCAGTATGAAGATTTTCCTTGCGTTGGCACCGCTGTTGCTCGCAAGAAACGTGCGAAGCCCAAGCATGATGTGAAGATCCCCTCCAGGGGACGTCGGAGCGGGGCCAATCCGATGGGGGTCGACCCACAAACTCACTGTGCCGCCTATCTGACGTACTGGCTGTGTTCATTTGCCATGCCGTACGGGGACGAGACCGTGATCCGGCCAGATGCCATCTACCCGGCGTGCCAGATGGCGTGGGGTGTCAAACTTTCTCTGTGCCCGGCGGCGCTCTGTTTGATTTACAAGGCCCTGGGAGACATCAGCACGCACCAGTTCCCGAGGCAGGCCCGGTACGTGTGCCCACTGCATTTCTTCAACGCGTGGGTTTGTTCACTGTTTCCGGAGTTCGCCCCGCGAGTCCTTCAGGATTGGGGGCTGGTGCCGAGGATGCTGGAGTTCGCGAGTGCAGAGCCGGCTTCCACTTCCATGCGGATGTATGATATTCGGGGCCGGTTGACCACGGTTCCCCGGGATGCAGCCGGTACCATTCATTTCTGGACGCTGGCCGCACATTCAAGCCCCCTCGTGAATAATAAGAGGGAATGCAAGGATGACCAGGTGGAGAGGTATGTCCACCCTATCAGCCAGGAAAACGTGGTGCGCCCGTTGCTGGAGCCCGAGCTGAGGGATTGGGCGCTGGCTATCCGCCCGAGCGTGTTGGTGTTCCGGAAGGGAGACAACGTACTGCTGGAGCCGTATTACCCCTTCCGATTTGGCCGCAACTTCGGGTATGACCAGCATATCCCTGCTTATCATGCGCAATTCGGCTTGCCTTCGCGGAACGTCCGGGGAAGTGCGGTCGCCGAGCACGCTAGAAGCTGGTGGGACTTCTTCCACCGGGCGGACTCTGCCTCCTTCAGGGTGCCAGCCCCGGGTCGCGTGCCCCGAGTGACCGAAGACTATATAAAGTGGTGGAATGCCCGGACGGCTTTCTATCGGTTGCACAAGACCGATTGTTGGGATGGCGCCGAAAGGAGATTCCTTAGCCGGCAACCGGTGCCAGTACTTGACATTGAGCCAGATCATCTTCTTCGGCTCAAGAACAGGCAAGAGAAGGAGGTGGCGACATATATGATAGCTCGTCGGGAAGCCCGGGATAGGAGGCCGACGCCGAAAGTGGAGCTGCCTCCAGTGGCGAAGGACAGCTATCAGAAGACGCTGAGGGATCTGTGCCGGGTAGGGAGCGACCGTCTGGACCTCATCAATTATCCATTCCCCATAGAGGAAGAGGGGACTCCCGCCAAGAGCTGGCGTCCGGAGAGAGACTTGGCCTGCCTGTATCGCACGTTCATGAGGCGGGAGGAGAGGAAGCCCGAGAATTACAAGGATACCACGTGGCTATATATCCTCCTCCGGGTGAATGGGATGAAGATTGAAGATGTGACGGCCTCCATCCTGGGCAAGCGCCTGCACATCCCTTATTATTATGCTGATGGGTGGGGCATGGACCACTTCAATCTTTTCTGTCACCTTTCTTCCAAGAAACATGCGGATCTGGCCAACCTCACGGACCGGTGTCAAACTATTGAGGACGTTTGTTGGCTAGTCCGGGAGGCGGCACGTCGGGACAAGGAGATATCCCTGAGCTACTGGCCGATCACGCTGCGGCTGTACACTGGCCCTCATGGTATTCAGTTCCCTCTTGCTCTTCGGTTTTGTCCCTCAGCGCTGCGGCTTTCGCGGTGAGTTAGGTACTAATGGTATATGCATGTTCGTTCTTTCCCCTCTTTTCTTTGCAGACCATCCCGACAGCACGCAGATGGCCACGTACCGGAACCTCCTCCGGCTGGTGAAGAAGCCTGCGTATTTTGAAGCCGCGCCGCTGGCCCCGACCACGGCTCCTTTGCCTAAGGCTGCGAAGAGGCCCCGGGCTAAATCGCCTGTGAAGAAGGCGGTGGACGCCGCCAAGGCGGCTAAGCAGCGGGATACAAAGCGGAGGAAGACAGAAACGGCTAAGGCTTCGACGGCTGTTCCTCTGGCGCCACTAGTCCCGTCTTTCGAGGAATTCGAAGCTGCCCGTCCCGAGCCAGGTCAACCTGCCGGTCAGTGTTCCCGATCATTAGCGCGTTTCTTGAATCTCCCCCCCCCCTTTTATTTTGGAGTGGAGTCTTGACACCTGGATACTTCTTTTGTCTCAGCTTCTATGGGAGAGCCCGTGCCCTCGCCTGACATGGGTGAAGTTGCGGTCCCGGCAGAGTCGACCCCGGCGGCGGCTCCGGCTCCCTTGCCGCCGGCAACGGGAAGGCCCCGGGCACAGTCGCCCGTTAAGAAGGCACTGGCTGCTGCCAAGGTGGCCAGGCAAAAGACGGTAAAACGGCAGCGGACCGAGGCATCCCCGGCTCCGACGGCAGCCTCGCCGGTGGCCCGTGTCTTGTCCTTCGAGGAATTCGAAGCCACGCAGACCGAACCGAGCCGCGAAGCTGGTGAGATTCATCGGCCGCCCGTGTCGTCTGCGGTCGACCGGCCTCCCGAGTTGGCCTCGGCTTCGCGCATGGCGACGATGCGCTTCTATCTCACGGGCGAGGGTACGGTCGGGACTCCCGAGAAGGCGTTGCCTGTTGAGGAAGCCCGCGGGTCATCTCGTGTCGCAGGAACTGAAGGGGGTAAATATTTTCGACTACACGGTTAGCTCCCCCCCCTTTTTGTCCTAGGGGCCAGTAGATTCACCCTGGCTTATCTTCTTTTGCATGACAGGCGTTGCTGCGGTGGCCACCGAGTCATTGGGGCCTGATCCCGACCTCCCGACGACGTTGATATATGTGAGGAGGAAGAAGATCGGAGCGCGAGCCTCGCCTAGCCCGAGGGAGGACGTGCTGGGCAGAGACTCTGAGGTGGAAGCTCCTCTGCCGGTCCAGGCCGAGCCGACGGCGGTCGAGTCTCCGTCTGGGGAAGAGGTAGATTACAACTACTCTTCCGACGAAGTAGCTCCTGACGAGGGCGTGTCCGGGGCATCGGAGCCGCCCGAGCCGGCCTTCGGGGCCCCCTTACTTGCTGGCTCCTCGAGCCTCGTGGGGAAGACCGCTGTGAGTGTGAGCTTGTTTGGGCCGGCTCTCCCTTTCCTTTTTTTGTGATTGACTGACGACCTTATCCCCCCCCTTTTTCTTTAGGATTTTCGAGAACCGGCCGAACTTGAGATCACAGAGGAGGCTGCCCCGGCTGCGCTGATCGACCGCCCAACGGGAGCCGATGCCGTCATGGGCAAATTGGCTCTTTTACTCGACGCCCTTCGAGAGGAAATGCCCGCGGAGCCCTCCGGTACTACCAGAGCGGCGGGCGAGCCTCTGGAGGAGGGGGAGATCGCGCCTGAAGGTAGCATCATCCCAGCGGCCAAGGTGAGTATGCGGGCTCCACGGTCTCCCTTTTGCATGGTTTATTTTAGATGGCGAATAGCTGATTCCCATTCCCATGGTCAGGCGATGCCGATATCGGGGAAGGCGCCTGGTCGTATCCGGAAGGCAGTGGCCAAGCGAAGACCGAGCATTGGCCCGATAGCGGTGGAGGGGCCGGCTCCAGTCTTGGGCTTGGAGAGAGAGAGACTGGCTGCGCTCGTGGAAGCGGGACGTTTACCCCAGCTGGTGGTTCCGCTTCCGCCCTTCCCGAAACTCCCGGCTCAGATGGAGGACCCGCTCTTGCAGCAGATATTTGCGGGGCTCCGTGCGCATCTGGAGGGATCTCAGCCGCGAGCGAGGAGTTCATGGGTGACGGCTTCGGGCCTGGCCTTACTCGAAGCTCCTCCTCTAGCCGAGGTAACGGCCCCTGCACCCCTGCCCCTTGGAGGAGTGGCAGAGTCGGGCCAGACGGAGGCAGAGGGGGCAGGTGACCTCCAAACGATGGGGGCACCGGAGGCTTCGGCAATGGTCTTTTCCTTTCCCCAGGCAATGGTCGGCCAAGAGTCTCTCGTCGAGCTACGCCGGCCGGGCGACTTGACCCTCGCCCTTCCTTCATCTTCAGTGGCGGCAGATACCGACCTGTGGGCAGAGGTGGACAGCACCGTGGAATTCACCCCTCCGGTCGTGCCCTCAGTTAGTCACACGTCCTCAGAAGCGCCAGTCCGTCAGATGCTGATCACTTTACGGACGATGCTTCTCGCCGATGCTTCTCTGTCGTATCGGGAGGTGCATACCATCGTGACGCAATTAACGGGGGCGCTGCAAGTGCTTGGCTGTCCGCTGGGGGAATGGTCACGGCGGGTCTTGCTATTATTGAAATATGTCAAGCGCCGCGAGTTCCTGGAGACCCAGGCTCCTGACGAACGCGCCGCCCTTGATGCTCAGGCAGACGAATATCTGCAGGCCCTAAAGGCCCGACGCGACAGTAGAGAACGCCACGGAAAGGCCCTAGAGGAAGGCGAAGGCAGCGTTCGTTCCTTCAAGAACCGGATCGAGAAGCTGGAGGGCTATCTCGCTGCGGCTAAACTTGGCCTCGCCGAGGCGGAAGGGGCGGTGGCAGAGGAGAGGGAAGCTCTTGCCGTTGCCGACGTTGAAATGGCGTCCGTCGAAGCGGAGCTCGCCCGTCTTGAGGGATTGAGGGGCCGACTGCGCGATATGACGAACTTCCCTTGCGTCGGGATCCTCCCCCTCGAGGACATCTTCAGGGACATCGACTGAGCGTTGCATCCCTTAATTTCTCTTTCTTTTTTTTGAATGTAACACAGGGGTATGCCCCGCAGCACATGTAGTTTGATCCTCTTTTGAATAGAGCAAAGCATTTATGATTTCACGCGTTCCTGGTGTATGCATTTATCCCGGAGGGAGCTTTCCCACCCCTCTTTCTCTTCCGTGCATATTGTTTTCTCCTTCCTCTTCCCTCGCTCTTGTATCTTTCCCCCCTTTTCGTGTAGGGGCCCATTGGCAGGGTATGAGTCTTTGCGGGGATTCACTTTGGAAGGACCAGGCAGGGACCCATGTCAGGGTACAGGAGAGTGCTCGCCTTCCCAGGGGGAGGACGAGGGGACCACTCCACCATACCGAACGGGCAACTCCCTGGTTTTGCCGCAATATTGGAAGCGCGTGCTGGTCTCGAGTGAGGGGTACTTGGCCAGAGACCCCTTTTGCCGTTCAGAGGTGGCGGATAGAAAGGTCCGTTTAGTCAGTGACTTAGACGGGAGGTCTGATCCAAAGGGGTGCTCGCCCCCCGGGGAGGATGGAGAGAAGAGTTCGTCTAGTCAATGACCCGGACGTGAGGTCTGAGCCAAAGGGGTACTCTCCGCCCGGGAAGGACGGAGAGAAGAGTTTGTCTAGTCAATGACCCGGACGTGAGGTCCGAGCCAAAGGGGTACTCACCGCCCGGGAAGGACGGAGAGAAGAGTTTGTCTAGTCAATGACCCGGACGTGAGGTCCGAGCCAAAGGGGTACTCACCGCCCGGGAAGGACGGAGAGAAGAGTTTGTCTAGTCAATGACCCGGACGTGAGGTCCGAGCCAAAGGGGTACTCACCGCCCGGGAAGGACGGAGAGAAGAGTTTGTTTCTTTCTTTTTAAATCAATTTTGGTACCCCCGCTGATGCGGGGCGGTGACTGGAAATGGGGGGCGTCCCCCTTTCTGGCTTCTCTTTTTTTTCTCTTTTTTTTCTTTTTTTTTCTCTTTTTTTTTCTCTTCTTTTTTTTCTCGTCCTTTTTTTTTGCTTCTTCCTTCTTTCTCTTTCCATTTTTTTTCTTCTTTTTTTTTGCTTCTTCTCTCTTCCTCTTTCCATTTTTTTTGCTTCTTCTTTTTTGTCTTTCTCTTTTTTTTGCTTCTTCTTTCTTTCTCTTTCTATTCCTTTCTTCCCTTTTTCGGGAACCCGGCTGGTGGCCAAATCATTCGGACATTAATCACGCAGATCCGCCCCAAAATGGGGCGAAGAGTAATATTATTACCTGAATGGGGGCGCTGGGGCGTGGTACAGCCTCAAGTGCCTTCCATTAAGAGGCGGGAATTGAACCTCCCCGCGGTGGTTGACAATTACATAGGCTCCGCCTTCGTAGACTTTCTGGACTACGTAGGGTCCGAGCCAGTTCTCGTTTAGCTTACCTTTGGGGTTGGCCGCCATGAGATCTCTTCTCTTGACCATGACAAGGTCACCCTTCTTGAATTCGCGTTCCTTGACGAGCTTGTCAAAGGCGCGTGCAATCCGGGCCTGATAGACCTGGATATTCTGTTGGGCTTGAAGCCGCTTTCCTTCCAGACTGGAGAGTTCATCGAGCCTTCGCTCGGTGTTGGTCTGCCCTTCGGGGACAAGCCCACGCTGAATGGCGACCCTGAGGGACGGTATCTCCAGTTCGACGGGGATGATTGCTTCCGAGCCATATACAAGAGAGAAGGGCGAGCAGCCCGTTGGGGTCTTGTATACGGTTCGGTACGCCCAAAGCGCTTCATACATTCTTTCTTCCCAGTCCCTTTTGTTAGAGCTAACAGTCTTGGCCAGGAGAGTGCAAAGTGTCTTATTGAAAGCTTCGGCCAGCCCATTGGCTTGTGGATTGTAAGGAGTCGATGTCCTCCAGTCAATTTTGTATTTTTCTGCTAGCCGGTAAACTTTCTGGTTGCGGAAGTGGCTGCCGTTGTCCGACACAATCCGGTCGGGCACGCCGAACCGGAATATAATGTTGCGGCGGACAAACCTGACCACGATTTCTCCGGTGACCTCCCGTAAGGCAACAGCCTCTGCCCAGCGGGAGAAGTAGTCGGTCGCCGCCAGAATATATTTGCAACCTGTGGAAGACGCGGGAAAGGGGCCCACGACGTCCGTTCCCCATTGGGCGAACGGCCAACTGGGCACTGTTGGGTGTAGTGGTGCAGGAGGTCTTCTGGGAATGGTGGCATGCTCCTGACATCTCTGACACGACTTAGCATACTCGCAACAGTCGTTGAACATTGCAGGCCAATAATAGCCAAGTTTCTTGATTTCAATTTTCATTTTCGGCCCCGCCTGGTGCGCGCCAGCTATGCCGGCATGGACCTCCTTCATAACCCTCCAAGCTTCTTCAATGGACAAGCATCGGAGGAGTAGCTTCCGTTTGGCATCGGCCACAATCCGGAATAATATTCCGCTTCGGAGCTCATAGGAGTCCTTGGTTCTGACCAGCTTGATCTTTTCTTCTCTTCGGTCGGGTAGTCGCTGGTGCCTGAACCACTGCATTAGGGGGTCCCTCCAGTCAGGCAGGCTGACGGCTTCTGCTGTAGCGACCTGTAGGTCCTCCTCTTCCGGCTCTTCTTCTATCATGCTGGGCATCTGGCGTTGGTTTATTACTTGGATATGGAGATATCCATCTGGGGGCACCGCCAGTGAGCTTGCCAATTTTGCCAATGCGTCGGCTTGTGCGTTCTCCCCTCTGGCGACATGGCCTATCTCGAGGAGGTAGAACCGCTCCATGAGCCCTTTTGCTTTAGTGTGATACGGGAGCAGCTCAGGTTTTCGGACATCAAACTGCCCCTGGACTTGCTTGACGACCAGCAGCGAATCGCCGAACACCTGGAGCATTTTGATCTCCATTTGGAGGGCGACCTGGAGGCCGATGATCAGGGCTTCATACTCTGCTTCATTATTGGTGCAGGGTTTGCTGATGCAGCAGGAAGTGTGCATCACCTCTCCGTCCGGCGACTTGAGGACGATGCCTGCTCCGGCTCGTACCTTGGTGCGCCCGGACGGGGTCGCTTCTGTCCTTGAGGCTCCATCAAAGTAAAGCTGCCAGATGGCTTGTTGTATTTGGTCTACCTCTAGTGTTTCATCTTCAGGTAGCTCGGTGGCCAACGGGGAGTCTTCGGGCACGGGATGTGCTGCGAAGAAATCCGCGACGGCTTGTCCCTTAACGGCCCTTTGCGGCACGTAGGTGATATCGAACTCCATGAGCAGCACGGCCCACTTGCCAAGGCGCCCCTTTGGGACTGGCTGGAAGAGGATGTGCTTAATGGGGTCGGCCCTGGATATTAAGCTGACTTCATGGGACAGCATGTAGTGCCTCATTTCTTGACTGCGAAGACCAAGGCAAGGCAGATTTTCTCAATCGGGGTGTACTTAGCCTCTGCACCCACCAATCTTCGACTGAGATAGTAGAGAGCCTGCTCTTTTCCCTCATCATTGTTCTGGGCGAGCATTGCCCCCAGTGAATATTCGGTGGCCGCTATGTATAGAATCAGCGGTCTGCCTTTGACAGGTGCCCCCAGGACAGGCGGGGTCTCCAGATACTCCTTTAACTGGTCAAACGCGTGCTGGCATTCATGACCCCAGCTAAAAGGTGCATTCTTCATCATTAGTCTGTGGAATGGCTGGCAGCGCCCCGACAGGTTGGAAATGAACCTGCGGATGTAAGCTAGACGCCCCTGTAGGGATCTCAGCTCTCCCAGATTCTTCGGAGGGGGCAGCTCCTGGATAGCTTTTATCTTAAAGGGGTCGATCTCGATCCCTCGGTGTCGGACGATAAAGCCGAGGAACTTTCCACTGGACACGCCAAAGGCGCACTTCATGGGATTCATTTTCAGCCCGTATAGGCGGAGCCTTTGGAAGACGACCCTGAGGTCATTCAGATGCTCATCCCTCTTTTTAGTCTTGACGACCAGGTCGTCGATGTAGCATTCGACCTTGCTGTATAGCAGCTCGTCGAAGATCTTGGTCATCGCCCGCTGATATGTGGCACCAGCATTCTTGAGGCCGAAGGGCATCCTCTTGTAGTGAAATATCCCTTTAGGTGACCTAAAGGCGGTGTGAATCCGGTCGTGGTCGGCTATCCAGATTTGGTTATAGCCGGACGACCCATCCATAAAGGACAAGGCCTCGTGGCCAGTAGTTGCATCGATCATCACTTCGGTGATAGGCACCGGGAAGTCGTCTTTTGGGCAGGCTTTATTCAGGTCGCGGAAATCCACGCAAATCCTGATCTGTCCATTCTTCTTTTTCACCGGTACAATATTGGCCAGCCATGTGGTGTATTGATTCTCCGCCACGAAGCCGACGTTTATGAGCTTGTCGACCTCTTTGCAGATCTGGCTGGTTAGCTCCGGCCTCATGCGCCGGGGAGGTTGCTTCACTGGTTCCACTTTGGGATCAATGGACAGGATGTGTTGAGTCACCTCGGGGCTAAGTCCGGGCATTTCTTTATAGTTCCAGGCAAAGCAATCCCGGAATTCTTGCAGCAACTTTGTGTATTGTTCTCTCTCCTGTAGAGGCATGAGAGCACTCAGAAAAGTCGGCCTGGGATTGTCTTCTGTGCCAAGGTTGATTTCAACCAATTCGTCGACTGTGGCCTGGCCGCCATTTTCAATTTCCGGCGGGGCTGGCGACAAATCGACGAAGTCTTGGTCTTCATTGTCCTCGGGTTCGAGAATGCCATCTCCCTCTTCTTGTTCATCATGACTGGGCATGGAGGCTGCATTCACCTCGCTCTCCTCCTGGGCCGTGGCCGCCGGGTGTGCGAGGCCCGCTGGCTCAGAGGGGCGTAGGTCCATCTCAGGCTCTTCTGTGTATTCATCATAGATAGCTTGGACGGGAGCCGGGGCAGCCGCATCTTCAGGGGCCTGGTAGTTGATGGACACGGTGTAGGCTCCCGCTCTGGGGCTGTCCGCTACATGGGGGCGTGGCGGGGCTATCACATAATCCCCCATCCTGAGCTCGTCCCTGTCAATGAGGTCTTGGGCAATGTCTTTGAAGACATAGCAGTCTTCAATGGCGTGGCCCAGCACCTGGTGGTAAGGGCAAAATAGCGGGTCCCCGCTTCTTCGGGTGTCTTGCGGCCTCTTGGACCGTGGAAGGGAGACTTTGCCGTAGTGGCATGCCCAGTCGAAGATGCCCCGGGTCTTCTCTCTCGGAAAGGAATAAGGCTTCTGTAGCTTCTCTTGGAGTGTCAGCCCTTGCCTGGTCGGCCGCTCGGTCAGCGAGCTCGCCATGTCTCTCATTTCCTGCCTTGACAAAGCGGGGGTGCTGGGACTGGCGCCTCGGGGCCGAGGCATCCGGCCACCCCATGGGGGGAGGGAGCCCTGGATCAGGTCGGCGACTAGCGAGGTTAACTCGGCTAGCCGCCTCTTCAGCATCTCGATCTCCCGTTGCTGCCTGTGGTACAAGGCGTACATGACGGGGTCGTATCGAGGGGAATTCGGAGCATGGCCCATGCTGCTGCTCCTTGCTTCGCCGGCCGGCCGGGGCGAAGGTGTTTCGCCGGTGTGCCCTTTCGAGGTCGACACTTCGGGGAAGGAGGGGGTCTTCTCGGTGCAACGGCGGCGGGGAGGTTTCCAAAGGAAGATCTCCTCGTCTTGTGCCTCCTGCATTGGGGGCGCAGGATATGCATCTTGACAGGCTTCCCGCGAATCTGTAGCTTCTACGGGATCGTTGCCGGGCCATGTTGAGACCGATATGACATCAGTCTCGTAGTAATTTTCTAGTGAAAAGCCCAGACCGGGGTGCTTGGTGACTTTCAGCAACCGTCGATCCAGGTTTGGTGGATTCCACATTTTTTCAAACATTTCCTTCCGGCTGGAGGGCTGGTAGGGAGGAATCTTCTGCTTCCTGACCATTCTGGCTGCCCGGTCAGTCATGTGGGGAAGTCCCGTAATGGGGACGTGCGGGTCATGCAACTCGTCAGGGAACCGGCAGTCGTCGTCTTCCCTGACCGGCTTCTCCCCGGCCACATAGAAGATAGTGGACGGCCCCTCGGGGTTAGGCACCTCGAAGGTTCTCAATTGCTCAGCCGCTTGGCATTCAATTTCCGCTATCGGCTTGACGATCCCTGGCGGGACCCTGACATCTTCTAGCAGGTCTTCGAGGCAGGGTGCCCCCGGTGTGGGGTAGATGGCGAGAGGGGCTGCCCTAAATACCCCTTCCTCTTGTGCAATACATGGTACATGTGGGGGAGCCACATAGCCTGGGGGCGGCGGAGGAAACCAGCCTCCCGATTCCATTTTCTTCTTTCCCTTGTCTCGGGCAGCTTGAGGAGCTTGCTTCGCCTCTCCCAAGTACAGATTAGCATCTGACAAGTGACACTCAAACACCTCAAACGGGTGGAGGTCGGCGAAGATTCTGACTTCCTTTCCCTCGCAGGGGTACTTGATACACTGATGCAAGGTGGAGGGCACCACCCTATTTTGGTGTAGCCAAGGCCGGCCGAGCAACGCCTTGTAGGACGTGCTGGAGTTGATGACGTGGAACTGGACTTTGGAGGTGAAGTCGTCAAAGGTCAAGTTGAACTCTGCGACCCCCATGGGAACCTCACATTTCTGGTTAAAGCCGGCAATCTTGACATTTTTAACTTCGACCAGGTGTACGTCAAAGTAGTGCTTCTGGTATACCCGGTACGGGAGTATATTCACTGCTGCCCCTGGGTCGATCAAGACCCTGTTGATAGGCTGGCCGTTCAGCTGCCCTTTCATGTAGAGGGGCCTGTTATGGCTGCAAGTCGGTAGGAGCATGTCATCTTCTGTGAAAGCCACTGCTACTTCAGGTGATAATTCTGCCAAACAGGCTTCAAGGTGTGCTGGCGTCTGGAGTGCGGCGATGATGGCTTGCCGTGTTTCTTCATTCAAGGACAGCATCTCCCACACCGTGAACCAGGTCGGGATTTTCTTGAGGTGTCTGACTATTCGCTCGGCCGCCCGCACCTTGAGCAGTTTCATCTCTTCGGGCTTGCTGCGCCTGCCCTCATCCTGGGATTGGAGCGCCGGATTAGGGGACGCCTCCTTTGCGGGATCTGTTGTAGCCCGTTGAGCAGGCGGGGCCTGTTGGGCCTCCTCCGCTGTTCGCATGAATTCGGCGAGGTTTGGGGTGCCGCTGAATCCTTCCTCTGGCTGGGCAGGAGTTGCAGCTGGCAGAGCTTGGGGAATGCTTGCTTTACTGGTCGCAGCGGGCCCCTGGGGGTGCGCCCGCCTTCCTGCTCGAGCTGACAGGAACTCGGCGAACGACGGGGCGCCTTGACTCTTGGTGCCTCCGGGGTAGAGGCCTGATGGAGGAGGGATCTCGGTGCCTCGGACCTCGGGCTCGGGAATCTGGTATGGTTGTTCCCCCCTGAGCATGATGTTGAGGCTGCCCTGAGGAGAGCGCCCCCACTTCCTCCCTGACCTGGTGGCGTGCTGGGAGGTGGATGCTTCAGCTTGACTCACTTCCGCCGGCTCATGGGGTGGCTCTTCTTCTTTCTCTTCCAGGGAGAGAGAGGTATCGAACAACGCCGAGAGGGTGTTGCAGGCGAAGACGACCTCCTTCTTCTTCTTGCCCCTGGGTCTTCTCTTTTTCTTCTTCTTGCCCGCTGCAGCGGACGGCTGCTCTCGAATGGGTTCACCCGACAGGGGAGGCTCTTTGTCTGCATCAGCTTCTGTTCCTGGAGCCAGCTCGAGTGACTCGAACTGCTCCCAGGGGACATATTGTTTTAGCTCGACGGGCTGGATTTTGGGCTGCTTATAATCTTCAAGCCCGTCGATAATAGCCTGGAGTTTTTCAACCGCCGGGCTAGTCTTCTTGTACATCCGCAGCGGGGCAGAGCTCTTCTTGTTGTGAGTGGGCCGCCTCATGACCAGCCGGGGGGCCGTGTCGTGGCAAACAGGGTTTACCGGGGGCGGTGCAGGCAGGGGCGCTGCTACCCTCGAGTGAATTCCTGGGGTAGGTCGAGAGGCGCGCGCCTTTCTGGTTTTTCTGGGTGCAGTCTGCCACCCTTCTTGGTCTTGAGCTGGGGCCATGATAAAGGTTTCATAAGTGGCACGGGCACAGGCCTTCGCCCATTCTTCTGGCAGCTCCTGATATAGTGAGATCATATTGACGGAGGAGGCTATGCTGGGCAGCTCGTGTGGCTGCGGGGGGTCTACTTTATGCTCCCCCATGTCCAGCTCCCCGTCCCTGATTAAGGACTCAATAACATCCTTGAAGACGTAGCAATCTTCAATAGTATGCCCGAGCACCCGGTGGTACATGCAGAAGCGCGGGTCATCCTTCTTCTTTGAGTCGCCAGGCCTTTTCGGCTCTGGCAATGTGATCTTATTGTAGCTAGTCGCCCACTCAAACAGGAGCTTGGACTTGTCCCGGGAGAAGGAATACAACTTGTTTCTCATCTTCTCTCTTAGTGAGGGGCCTTCCCGCCGTTCTGTGGTTCTGGGCGGCGGAGGGTTAGCCGCTCCCTTGGCTTTCTCCTTCTGCTTTTCAAAAGCCTGGAAGTCTAGTGCATGCACCTCCGGGGGAGCCGGCTTCTTCTCCGCCTGCCTGGCCCTCTGGCTTGACATGGCTGGGGTGGAGGAGTATCGGGCCAAGAATGCCTCGATCTCCGCTACCACATTGTTCAGACGGTCAAATGTCTTGACCTCAGTGCCGATCATTCTTTCTAGGATTTCTTTCTTTAAGTTTTGCTTGCAGATCTGAACTGCGTCCTCCTGATGCGGGGGGCGTTTGCACCTCATACTAAGGTTCCTCCATCTTTTGATGTAGTCGAGGGCCGACTCATCATTCTTCTGTCTTGTGGCGTAGAGTTCAGTCATAGTAACTTCTCTCTCGGCCACGTAGAATCTTTCCTTGAACTTCTTCTGCATGTCGGGCCAATCGGCCACCGACCCGGGCGACAAGCCGGAGTACCATTCAAAGGCAAGCCCGGTGAGGGTTGAACCGAAGAACTTCAGGAGGTAGGCCTCATCAGCAGCCAGGTCTCCCATGACGTTCACGTAATAGGCAATATGCTCTCTGGGAGATCCTTGCCCATTGAACTTTTCAAATTTCGGCGGCTTGGTGACGCCAGCCGGCAACTTCCTGGCAGCATACTGAGCCGGGTAGGGTACTCGGTAGACGTCGAAAGGCGTCTGATCCCCATCGCCCCTTTCGGCCAACTTCATGTCTATCATCTGCTCAAGCATCAACCGGCTGACTGCCGCCGGGTCGACCGGGTTCGGGTAGAAATGAGCGGGCTGTGCGCTCGGGGTGACTACCACGGTCGCTCGGGGGGCCATGGGGGACCCTTGTGAAAGCGGAGCCTGTGGCGGGGTCACCGCTGTGCAATGTGCTTGCTGCGGGGGCGTGCCCCCGGGGGGATCGAGGGTTGCCGGAAGAGCTGCCTCGGAAGACTGCCCCCTGTCCCTGGGTACCTCGGGTATGGTCTCGGTCTGCCAGGACATTGGGGGTGGTGTGTTTCGCTCATTCAACTGCTTTTTAAGTGATTCGATTTCCTGCTGGAATCGTTGCATCATGAGCAGCATTGCTGGATCAGCTGTGGGAAGACTGGGCGTGCCCCCTGTCTCTTCGGCCGGGGCGTCCTCGGATGATGTCGAGGGTCCGCCACTCGTGTCGCCGGTGGTGACCACATTGGCCGTGAGGGCCGTGAGGGGCCCCGTGGGTGTCGCGCCGCCTGCCGCTCTCCTTCTTCTGGTAAGGGGTCCCGGCCTGGCGGCTATTCTGGCCAACTCTTCCGGGTCGGTGGGTAGGGCCCCATACCGACCATGGACCCCTGCCATATTGCAGGTGAATGTCTGCCATCTCTTATTCTTGTTTCTTCTTGACGCCCTCCGGGACGGTCCTCCTGGGAATGTTAGCCTGTCGAAGACCGACCGTCGGGACGGCGCCTCCTCCCGTACAGGGGACTGGCGCGGCTCTTCCGGGCTGGTCCTCGACTCCATACTAGGTGCAGGTTCCCCCCTTTCTTCCTGGAAGGCGGAGGTCATTGCCCCCAGTAGTCTTTGGCGGCCAGCGGGGGTGCTACCAGGGCCTCGGAGGTAGTTTCTCATAGCCTGCTCGATCCCTTCCTACTCCTGGTCAGGGAGAGCGGCCTGTGGTTGCGCGTCGATGACGGCAGCAGGAGGAGCGTAGGCCCTGAGTGCCGGGCGGGCGGCATTGTGTCGGCGCCCTCGGCGACGGCGATGAGCATTCTCGGGCGGCACCGGGATGACGGGTGCCGGTCGGAGAGTGGGGGTCACTGCCTCGACCCCGTCATCTCTTCGGGACCTCCTCGGGCGGAAAGTGCTGGGCCCCGCCTGGGCGGGTGCAGTGGGCTGGGCCTCCCTGGGTACCCAGACTTGCTTCAGTTTGGCCAGCTTGCGAGCCGGTGCAATCTTTGGTGGGGTGGCCACAACAGCGGGCGTCACCTTCCCTTTTAGTTTCTCCAGCCCTTGAAAGGAGTTGCGGACTGGGACGGTCGGGACGACGCGGTCTGGCGTCACCTGGGACCTCTGGCCGTCTAGGCGGACTCGGAGGGCCCCAACCGTCATGGACTTTCCGGAGTTGGACAGGCGACGCCCTGAGCCGGCGCCGGTGTTGCCTCTCCGAAGCCTCCTTCGGTGGGATGCCGACCCTTGGTAGAACGGGCCGGTGGTCTGGTGCACGTGGTGCACGTTGCAGCTGAGCGTCGTTGTGGGGACGCTATTGTTGCCTTCGGCCACCGCTCGGCCGGCGGCAGCTTCGACGGCTCTCGGAGCGGGAGCGTTGGTTTGAGGCTCCTCGGGCGCTCGTGCGTCGAGGATGTCAACGAAGGCCACCCCCAAGAAGTTGGGGAAGCCCACGGTGGGAGGGAAGCTCCCGAAAGTGAGGGGCACCGCCAGGTAGCCGCCCCGCACATGATTCTTCACAACCTCGGGGCTGCAGAGAACAGCCATTGTCGGCTCCATGATGCCTTTCTCTTTTTCTGCATTTAAGAAAGTAGCATAATTAGTATTACAAGAAGGGGGCCGCGGGGCCCCTAATTTCGGCAAAGAGATGAAGGGTGGATCGGTCCCACCGGGCGTGCCAGACTTGTGGACGCACTTTTCGTTTAACAATTATTTTGTTCGTTTGTTGGATTATTAAGTGCGTGGGCGTGCCAGTCACCGGAGTGACAATTTATTCGGGCTCCGAAGAGCCCATGGTGCGCTCGATCTGACTTCGTCAGACGATTGTGTGGTTCGTGTCAGGACCGAATCCCGTCGCGCCATGAAGGTCACGACGTCATTTACATCCCCCATACGAGGGAATACCCTTGATTAATTGCCGAAATTAGGGGCCCCGCGGCCGAAAAGAATAATACTAGTTGTGCAAGAGAGATAAGGAAGGATCACACTGAGGGCTGTATTCAGACCACAAACCGTCGGTCATGTCGGCCACTCGTGGGCCTTTTCATGTTCGGACATGGGTCCGTGAGGTGAAACACAACGAGAAAACCGGGATGAATCCATTCAAATGTCTGCCGAGCACCCGGCAATTTTTGTGATGACTCGGAGGGCGTCCGGAACGAGGAACAAACCCGGTCTGATTGAGATGTCGGCCCGAGACTAGGTCGGGACCGGACCATGTCGGGATGACTCCCAAGATCCAAGCCCGGCCTGAGAGGGCGGCATTATTGTTCCTTTTACCCCGGGTCCCGGGGGGAGATAGGGCTGCGGTGTGGGCCCCGGCATCTTTTATCTGGAATTCTCTTGGTTATGTACTCCAATTTCTGGCCTACGGTTTATTATTTCCTTAGGTGTTTGTCCCGGATGATTCTTCTTCTTTTACTCATTGTTATCATTATCATTATTATTTATTTATTATATTTTTTTTATCTTCTTATTGCCCCTCCCGCCTCTTTTATTATGATTAATGTTGCACATTTGGAGTCCTTTAATGAGCACATTTTCTTTTGATTTATTTGCCATTTGTTAAGGCCATTATCATGTTGTATATATGCATAAGTGTGGTGTGTCGGCGAAGGGAAGGTAAGAGTGTACCGCTGAGAGGCCCAGAGGGGAGCGTGCCGGCGAAGGACAAAAAAGGGTGTACCGATGAGGGCACAAAAAGGGGTGCCGGTGAAGGTTATGAAAGCAAGGGTGTGCCGCTGAGGGGAGCGTACCGCTGAAGGTGGGGGATAGGGTGTACCGCTGGGGGGCATCAAGGTGTGCCGGCCAAAGGAATTGGGGTGTACCGCTGAGGGTTCAAGAGGCGTGCCGCTGGGGAAGGGATTTGGTGAGCGGTCCGGTTGATTAAAATGCACCGTTGAAGGGCCAATCGGAACGTGGTGGTGGAGGTTCGATCAGTTTTCGATTATTTATTTTAAGGCTTTTCTTTTCTTCTTGTCTTAACCCTTGTGTAGTTTCATATAAAATTCCTCCCGTGTTTGTTCTCTTGGTTCGGTTCGGTCTCTTTTCTTGCGGGTCGGGTTTTCGGGCGGCCAGGTGGTTAATTAGCTTAGTTCAATTCTCGTCGGGGTGCCGGCAGTAATTTGATGAGTTGGAAGGTTTCATTAGTTATTCTGCTCGTTTGTTGCCTCCTTTTGCCTCTTTTAATTGTTTATTAATATCTCACAAAAAATTCGACAGCATCTCCCCTTAACCCGGGGCGTAAGGGAGATAAAGGGAGCGCGCCCACATGGAGTGGCGGAACCCGACAACTGGAGGTGGGCCCCCGGGGGAGCAACACCTTTATAGAACCTCGGAAAACGTGAAGGAAGGGGCTCGGAGGCGAGGCCAAGGAGTGGGCTGCTGAGAGGCTGAAGGGTGTGCCGCTAAAGGCCATAAGGTGAGTGTACCGGCCAAGGGTCAATTGGAGTGTGCCGGCCAAGGGGTAACAGAGTGTGGGTGTGCCGCTGAGGGCAGAAAGGAGTGTGCCGTTGGGGGCAAATAGGGGTGTGCCGCTAAAGGCCATAAGGTGAGTGTACCGGCCAAGGGTCAATTGGAGTGTGTCGGCCAAGGGGTAACAGAGTGTGGGTGTGCCGCTGAGGGCAGAAAGGAGTGTGCCGCTGGGGGCAAATAGGGGTGTACCGCTGAGGGCTATTGGGTGTGTGCCGCTGAAGGCTGATCTGGGTGTGTCGCTGAAGGCAGATCTGGGTGTGTGCCGCTGAAGGCTGATCTGGGTGTGTCGCTGAAGGCAGATCTGGGTGTGTGCCGCTGAAGGCTGATCTGGGTGTGTCGCTGAAGGCTGGAAAGGTGTGCCGGCCAAGGGCCGGAAAGGTGCACCGCTGGGAGGCTTAAAAGGGTTGCAAGCAACTGAGGGGGATTTGGTGGCTGTTCAGGAAAAGAGGAAGAAAGACAGGGGATTTCGAGGCCGGGAGTGGCCTATTAGTAACTGAGCGGTTGGGAAGAAAGAAGGGTACCTCCCCTTCTCCTCAAGCCCGGGAACACGGTAGATGGCCATGGAAGGGAGTGAGGAGCTCACGGAGCCAAGGCTAACAAAAGGGGGAAACCTACATCGACGTGGAGGACCCTAAAGACGCCGGAGGAATGAAGAGACAGAGGGAGGAACGGATTGTCCGTCAAAAAAGCCCGCAAAGCCTAGCATAAAACATCGAAGATTGAAGAGAAACCCGGAGAGGGTGGTTTTCATTCATGAGAATCAAGAGGGCGTGGCCCTACATATATATTGCAAAAGCAAACCCCCAGATGGGGCCATGGACAAAAGGGAGAAGGACAAAGAACTCCCAGGAGGAATGGGATACAAGAGAGACGAAAACATCCGGGCCTAAGACATTGGCCACTATCCCCAACCCTTTCCCCCAATACAACAAGCTCTCTCTCTCTTACTCTTGTTTCTTCCCGGTGGCCGTCGGACGGAGCACAGGCCGGGAGGGCCTCTTCTTCTCTTCTTTCTTCTCCTCTTTCTCCTGTGTGTGCCCTCTACTGTTGGAACCTCTTCTCCTCTCTCTGTTCGTCTCTCGCCGTTCTCCTCCTTTTCTTTGTGTTTTAACAGGAGGCTTTTATACTCCCAGCCACCGACGACTTCGAGCACGACCGTCGAAGGCGGGAAGCCGGCTGTGATGATGGGTTTGACCTGCCCCTGTACTGGCTGTCAGTGGGGTAGGCTACGTGGCCCAACGACCAGCTGCCACCTCAGACGGCTCCACTGCGCGCCAAGGATGTGTAGGGCATGGGCCTCACGTCGCCCGTTGAAAGAGCTTCACCGCTGTGCCGTTGAAGGGCTGAACAAGCGTGCCGCTGTAGTGCCAAAAGGGCGTACCGCTGGAGCCCCGGATGGGCGTGCCGTTGAACGGCCTGAAGGGCGTGCCGCTGGGGACCCTACAGGGTGTGTCGCTGAAGACCCCCCCAGGGGGCGTGCCGTTGAACCCCAAAGGGGGTGTGCCGCTGAAGACCCCCCCCCCCCCATGGGGGGGTGTGCCGTTGAAGACCCCCCCATGGGGGTGTGCCGGTGAAGACCCCCCCCATGGGGGTGTGCCGGTGAAGACCCCCCCCATGGGGGTGTGCCGGTGAAGACCCCCCCCATGGGGGTGTGCCGGTGAAGACCCCCCCATGAGGGTGTGCCGGTGAACCCCCATGGGGGTGTGCCGGTGAACCCCCTTGGGGGTGTGCCGGTGAACCCCCTTGGGGGTGTGCCGGTGAACCCCCATAGGGGTGTGCCGGCGAGGGCCGCGGCAGGGTGTGCCGCTGAAGGGAGCGTGCCGCTGGAGGGTTCTGCCAGGGCGTGCCGCTGAGGCCTCAACTGGGCGTGCCGCTGAAGGGCTAAATGGGCGATTTTGAGCCCATTGTGAGCATGAGTTGTGGCCCATTTGATTTTCTTCGAGGCCCACGGGCTGTGGAGCCTTTTGTGCTTGATTTCCCCGGGGGTTTCTTCACTCGGCGCCGTTGTTGATGCTGAGCTGAGCATGACATTTTGGATGTGCAATTTTCGGTGTCCACAGCTGCGTACTCCACACTTTATTAGAAATGAGCAAGGTCTTGATTTAATTTTCCAACAAGGAGAAGATGATGCGGATAATCCTGGTGATAACGAGGTAGATGAAGAGGACATAGCCAGTAGTACAGAGGCTACTAGAGGGGGGAGATTTTGAGAACGTATGGCAACTCGTCTTTGGGTCCATCACAATATACGAGGGTATTTGCATAGTCTAAACCATTGGCATATATTCTATTCATTTGACCACCTTTACAAATTTTGGTGTGAATATGCAACCAACAACTTGTCTATTGCAGGCCTCGTCAAGTGCAAACCCCAAATGATGACTGACAGTTTTAAGCTATAATGTTGAACTGGACAATTTTGCATGTTGTGTACTTGGATAATTTAGATGTTGTGTTTTCTGATAATTTTAGTATGACTCTCATTAATGTTGTGTTTATTTTTTTACTATGCAAATGTCTTATGTAACTTAATTTCCTTGACAAATTCTTAGATATGCATGTTGTGTACTTGGATAATTTAGATGTTGTGTTTTCTGATAATTTTAGTATGACTCTCATTAATGCTGTGTTTATTTTTTTACTATGCAAATGTCTTATGTAACTTAATTTCTTTGACAAATTCTTAGATATGCATGTTGTGTACTTGGATAATTTAGATGTTGTGTTTTCTGATAATTTTAGTATGACTCTCATTAATGCTGTGTTTATTTTTTTAT
This sequence comes from Amorphophallus konjac, assembly GCA_022559845.1. Classification (NCBI taxonomy): domain Eukaryota; kingdom Viridiplantae; phylum Streptophyta; class Magnoliopsida; order Alismatales; family Araceae; genus Amorphophallus; species Amorphophallus konjac. The sequence goes on from JAHNEJ010000220.1 coordinate 108,407, forward strand.
TATGCAAAAGTCTTATGTAACTTAATTTCTTTGACAAATTCTTAGATATGACTTCTGATGGGCAATGATTGTTGGGATACACTTAAATGATACTGTGGACGCTTTTTGATAGTGATACTTTGAACACTCACTCACATAATTTTTTGGAGCAGCGTGGCTCAACTACCACTTTAAATGGGCTTCGGGCTGCTACACTGCACATATCACGATTGCTCTTTTATATGTACCAACATATTTGCCTTCTTATCTATTCTTAACTGGTTGGTGTATGTTACAGGTTGATCAGCATTGTTCCTAATATGATGGGCAATGATGATGGGAATGAGCATACATGTGATGAGGAGTACTGTGGGGGCTTCTCATTTCATATCCATGCTTGTACTTAATACATATAGTAGGTTTGGCGGCCTATGTTCTACCCCTTCTTATGATGGGATTTACTGCAAGTGATATGGAATGTGAATGCACCATTTGTACTCCAATGTGATGGGAAGGAGCATACATGTGATGAGGAGTAATGTGGGTGCATCTCATTTCATATCACTGCTTGTACTTCACACATATAATAGGTTTGGCGGCCTAAGGTCTACCCCTTCTTATGTTGGGATTTCATACAAGTGATGTGGAATGTGAATGCAGCATTTGTACTCCAATGAATCTAAACAAATGAATAATATCCATCTGAGCCTAATACCATCACCAATTATAAATGACTATATATTCAGTGTGCATAATTATGTTTCAGGGTATTGTGAAAATGGATTCAAAAGATATGGGTGATGGTAAATACTTTCGTATTCAATGTGAATGTGACAATAGAGAATGTCGTATCAAGATATCTCATAGCAGTAATAATCCACAACGTCCCTATTATTGCTGCCCACTCGGGGTATGTTATTCTTACTTCGCAACATTTATTTACTTGTGTGTTTTTGTTATACTATGCCATTTTACTTTATATACATGCTCACAGCTTGGGAATGATAAGCCATGTCGATTCTTCATGTGGGTGGATGAATTATCAATATGTCCTTGTGGCAAAGGCCCGTGCAGAAGGCGTACCTCAAATACTAGTAAGAATAAAGGGATAGTATTTTATGTATGCCCAGAATCTAAGGTATGTTTGTGAACAACATTTTATTAGTGTTATTCTATATGCCTTCCCCGCCGACTGTACATTATTTGAATAATTTTTATGTATGTGTAGGCTGACAAGACAACATCAGGTTGTGGGTTTTTCAAGTGGGTGGAGGAAATGTCATCGGTATATATCATCTACCCTATCTTTTATTAAATTGCGGTGAATGTGAATGTGCTGTGAACACATGAATTTTAGTTTAAATACAGCCGAGTGTGTGCTGTGATCGCATGACTTTTGTGTTTTAATACAGCCGAGTGTGTGCTGTTCGTGCTGGAGCAATCTGTTTTAGTACAACAAAGTGTGTGCTGTGAATGCACGAATTTTTTGTTTTACTACAGCCTAGTGTGTGCTGTGACTACATGAGTTTCTTGTTTTAGTACAGCCGAGTGTGTGCTATGACTGCATGAGTTGCTTGCTTCTTTACATTCAAACATTACTTTTTGCTTGCTTGCTTATTTCAACAGTGTGTTAACGAATACATTACCTTTTCTTAATACTATAACTCCTTTCTCACTTTTCTGCATCACTTCGTAGTTTTGTCTTAATAGGATGGGATGTTTTTTATAAGCAGGGCCAGATCCAAGTGGTGGATTTTTTCATAAACCTTTTATGTCATCCATCTAGTATGTACATACACCTAAAAGTTTCTATTTTCCTAGAGAAGTCCCTGCTTATTTGCTTTCTGGACATGCATCAGCAGGTGATGATTGGTAGATAAATGGGGAATGACACAAAGGGAACTTGTGATGTTTAGTAGTAGCTCTATTGAGCAGTGGTTGCATGGGAGCTACATATCCTTGTTTATTTAAGGTAGGAAAGTGGCAATCTTATGAAGTTGACATCCCCATTTACTGTTTTGCTTGTGTGCTTGGCTATGTGAGGTACGTGGCATGTTTTGCACCACTTCCAATTGGAAGAACTTGGGCATTCATTGTTCTCAGCCTAATCATTTCCAGAGAAGATGCTAATAGGGTGTTAGCGAATACAATGGATGGTCTGAAATGAGTTATTACATACATTACCTTTTCTTAATACTAGAACTAATTAATTTTCACACATTTGTATCTATTCTATTTTTATCTATCTTATCCTACCTAAACATTTGCATATTTATAGACTCACAAATGTAGATAAACCATAGAGAACATGGGGAAGAATTGGGGAACTTCCACCTACAGCACACAACACCCTCGAACCCTCCCTGTTCACCAGCACTCTGTGCTCCACACTCTTGAACCTGTCATTGGTGATCAGCTGCAAACAAAAGAAAAATCTGATGCAGTCTATCAAGTTCTAGGCTCTAATACATGAGAACTGGTTGTGTACGACAGGTTGGACCTTGCTAGCATGTGTTCAACCCGAACTTGTATCGTATCCTATCTGTGATGGGCTTTATTTTGCAACTTGCAACGTGGAGGTGCATACAATGGATGGTCACAGAGTATTACTTTCCTTCCAATCTGAAAATGCATGTTGTCATGCTGGGGTATTAACATGCTGGAGTATTATTTTTCTTCCAATCTGCAGCCTTCGGGTATTAACATGCTGGGGTTCTTGTCCACAGAACTTGCTACTACAATGTTGTCAACTCAACACTTTTCTTGCACATGTTTGCGCTACTGCTACTGCCAGCTACACCTGATGTCATTTTTCTCTACCACATGTTCGCAAGCATGCTCGTATTTCCCCTTCTTATTTGTTCTCGTTCTTTCTAGATATAAGTAATATGGCTAATGCCCATTATTGACAGCTATCACTACTAGAACTACCTTCTTTCATAATAGTGATAGAAAATTTTAATACAGCATTGAATCACCCTATAAAACATATATTATTTTCTTTGTAGAAGTGCCAAATAAGTCTGCACATTCATTTCAGTTGCCTCTTTTTAATTTATTGTTAAATCACTTTTCAAAGTATCAAAAACTATTCGAAAGTCACTTCCTGATGCTCATTTTTGTTTAAATTACACCCACATTCACTTCCTTAACCAAGCTCTGGATTCAATAGTTTCACCGAGACAGCTCCTTCCCACAGGGTGTGTGTGTGTGTGATAGTGGAGACAGCTCCTTCCCACTATTCAAGTGCTCCCATTCTTCCCTGTTGGTATTAAACTCCTTCCCAATATCAAACTCTCGATCTTACCAGGTATAAACGAGGCAATGATGATTGGGTAGATGGCCTAACGGCAACCCCCAACTAATTTGATAGAATATGATCCATGTGATTACGTTATGTCATGTTGTTCTGAGCCTCATCTCCCTTACTCTTATCAAGTTCATATATTTTGCACTTAATTCTTTACTTTGTGATTATATCATTCACCTTTTTCAGGAACATATTTCGAATGAGCAGACAGTAGAAATGTCTAGCATATCTACAACAGGAGGACAGATTGAAGAGCATGCACTCGTGGAAGATTTAAGAAAAACAATCGAGATGGAGAAATTTACAGCCGATCGAACTGTGAAGTTATGTGAAACTTTGTTGGCAAAATTTGATCAATTGAAATTATGTAATAACAAGTGATATGATTTTATTTTTTTGGACTATCATTTGTGAGGCCACGTACAAATGAAATTTTTTTTGTAAAACTTTATCTTTTTGTAGCATGCTCTTAATTGTTATAATTTATCTCACCTTAATTTACGTTTGCTAACTGCTCGTGTGGATTGTACGTGTGCGTATATTATTTGGGCCACCCGTACTCGTTATTTAGATTACACGTGAATTATTCATCTTTTATGCGCATGTGTAAATTATATATAAAGTTTAATTTTTAACCAAAGTAAATACTGTAAATATGATAGTAGTTATTTTGAGTGTCCAAAATGTTAAAAATTAATAAAATAAGTAATCAAAATTTACTTGATTTTGGTCTGATTTAAGATAGAGTTTTAAGTCTCGTTTTAGCAGGGGAGAGTGGGACTAAAAAGTGTATAAAAAATTAGATTGATCAAAAGTCTCATTATTATTAACAAATAATTTGAACTAAAAAATTATTTAGAAGTGTGTTTATCACTAATTTTAATTAAAATCATTTAATTTATGTTTTTAATGATATGCTATTTATTATTTAATTTATTAACAAATAATAATCGTTTCGTTACGTTACATTACATAAACATGTTAAAGTTAAGTTGTACTATTTACTTACTCACATATTTATGAAAATAGAATTATTATCATTATTATCATTCTTACTAAATAGTTTATATTATATTATTAATAAAATAAATTTTATAATAAATTTATTACTAATAATATATTTTTCCCTATTAAAATATATTTTTTGATCTTTATTAGTCGTAATCATGATTGTAAAATCTAATTAGTTAAGTAATTTCACTAAATAAATTATTTTAAATTTTCTTATCCCATCCAAATAAAGAATAACAATTATGTGCCTTAACCCGGGATAAGAAGGACAATATGGTCATTTTTAAGCACCTATTCTCATTTGTATCTCCAATTTTTACCAAACGAAGAATATGAATATTCTTATATTTATCCCTTCGCATATCAAACGCATATGAGAATAAGAATAAGAATAAATTAACTCGGAATGACTTATATCTATTCTTCACTTAAGTTATCCCGATACTAAACGACACCTCAGGGAAGATGTAGCACTATGAGGACCTAGCGGAGATGTATGTAAATGATGACGTCTCCCTGACGGGAGAGAGATAGATCATGGAGGGGGAGAGTAGAGAATGCACGGGGGAGAGAGAGATTTTGGTGAGACAACGAGAGAGAGTAGAGAAAGAATGAGGGCATTGGAGGGAGAGAGAGGGGTTTCTCCCTCCGACATCGGTTGGCTAATTGGGGAGAGAAAGCACGGGGGAGAGAGAGAGTAAAGAGATAAAGAGAGACTAGAGAGCCAAAGAGATTGCAGAAAGAGGAGGAGGGCCTCTGAGAGAGAGAGAGAGGAGAGGAGAGAAAGAGAGGGCACCAAGGAGGATAGAGGGATTACTTTGGAAATTTTAACATCTACATAAAATATTGCTTTCTTCTTAACTACATAATCTTTTTCCTTAACCACGTGGGTTTTTTGCATAGAGGGGTTTTCTGACAAGCATGTAAATCACATGGACTAAAATATAATTACTAAGATTGTAGGGGATTAAAATAAAAAACTCTAAAAAGATGGATTAGATGGCAAATGTGAGAAATTTTATGAAATAAATATCATCTATTTGAATGGGATTTTTTTTCTCCCAAACCCCGTCATCCTATATTTATTAATCATGAATGGGCTTATAATAAGATAAATCGTCACAAACTGTACACTATGTACACCAAATATTTCTACTCAAATTTCTAACGTGGGAAGTGAGAGACTGGTCGAATTCAGGCAAACCCAAGATCCGCCCGTTTATGGATAAATGATCATATTTCAAATTCTTATCTTTAATTTAGTACCACTGCAAATTTGCATTAGAAATACTGCATTTCATGTTTTGGGAGACAAGACTCCTACCCTCCCCTGCCTCCAATCATATCTTTCACATGCCAATTCACTTGATAATGTTTCCATATTAATTACTGTCGATAAAACAAGAGTAATTCACACGTTCTAATATGGGTGGAGTCCGAGATATATACGTGCACAACGAAAGAGGTTGGCCCACGTATCATCATGGAGGTGGAGAGTAAGTTACGTACGAGTCGTAGTCATGTGTTTCTCTCTCCTCTGCTCGATTCCCTCCCTCCCGCTCCTTTTCTCGCGCGCATCCTCCCTCGCGGTCTACTCCCTCCGTCAACCTGCTTAATCTCCGGCGATGGCCGCTGGTGGGGGGGGGGGGGGGGAGGCCCTGTGTGTAACGACCCTAGAATCTGATTATTGGGAAGGCCCATAATCTGAGACTCGAACCGCCGCCCACGAGTCGGGAGGGCTCAGAAGGGCTAAAAGGAGTGTGGAGCCACAAAGAAATAGGAAATAAAGCATGATAATTAACAGAAATAAATAAACAACTATTACAATAGAGTCCAGTCCAACAGAAAGTACAGTCTAAAGTAGTAAAACGTATCACATGCCAAGTGAACACTCGGCCCGATGAGTTGGCAACTGAGAACCTCTGATAGCATCCTCGAACCACGAGGAAGAACCGCCACACCTGAAAAATAGGGGTGAGCCTCATGTCACTGGCCCAGTAGGGATCCCGCGGAACCCCAACTGAGAACAACGGCGACACGGAAAGCTGTAACTACAAGAGCAACAGTAACGACAGGAACAGTAAACCCGGTGACCGGTCAAAACTCAGCACTACAGCTACTCCTACTGTACCGGTCAAGCAGAAAGAGAAGTCCCGATCTCACAGTCGGGAACCGGACCATACTAGCACAACTTACCGAAGTAAAACCCACGGCAACCCCGCCGTAGAGGCATGTCTCCCAGGACAAGGCCAACCTGGACACGCTGTCCAAGGTGCAACCCCGACCATCCGGTCGCGGACACCGCACCAACAAGACGCAACCTCGGTAAAGCTACTAGCACCCGTCTCACGGCACGAGAACCGACACACGCGCCACGGAAAAACAACCGGAACTCAACGGTCAACACGACCAGAAAAACCCGAAGGTCGAAGTCACAGAGACTGACAGTCTGTCACTCCCGACTCGACAGGAGTACCTCCCACTAGAAGCAAGATCGGATGCGTCCACTGACGTCTTAGTCCGTGCCTCAGGTGTCTCCCTCCGGCCCAGCGGGAACTGAGACACCGTACAAGTAACCACAAAGCAAGTGACTAGCTGGGGTCACACCCGTCAACGTGGGTCCAACCGCCCCCAACCACGTGTGCACACGCAGACCATGCGTCCCCAGATCTGGCCTCTAACTGGTTTTCCCCTGAGCCGGACTCTGGCTACAGACGAGGGGCCCGATAGAAACCAGTCTAAAAACCGTCCTCAGGGTAGCCTCTCCACCACTCCCTGGTGGGATCACTAAACGTGTAAGCATGCTACGACTAGTGGAGGGTCACTGAAGGAGTAGACCCTCAAGTCAACAGAAAATAACGTCCGAACTCGATGAAGTACGGGGACCGTCCCACGTACCAGCACTGTCGCACGGTGACCACGGTCGGAGAAGAAACGGGACTCACAGTCCACATGCCTCGCACTAGGCCACGCAGAAACGCCGAAGCACGGTTCCCAAGGCAGCTCACAGGCCGCCAAACCGAATCTCATTCTCAGGGAAAAGCGAGAACCCTCCAGCCCTAGGCTGGGCAACCGGACACGCAGTCCCAGGCCTTACTCATGGCCCACCCGGAAACCTCTTCCCGAAGAAACTCACGGCGTGCGGGGAACCCTCGCCGCACTCACACCGATGCACGGTGCCTCGATCAAGCGTAACACAAAGCCCGTAACACGAGGAGTCACCCGGACTCTCAAACCCACGGGCATGCTAAACGAGGTAGCACGGTCCTCCCGACACCCTCAAAACACGTACACAGAACCCTCGAGGTGTCTGGGACATTCACGAGACCGCAAGTCGACCACTGGGTCCCAACCGGGTCGACCAGGAACCTACACAATGCGAAACGATCGCGGCAAACACGAAGAACCACTTCGGCACAACACAGTGCCTGGCGGTCTATCTTTGGACCATCACGACTGTAACGGTCCAACACAGGAGCGTTACACGAAACGGGCAACACTGGCTGTGGCGCACCCACCCTGGGGCGTCACAGCCTCTAACGGACCAAACCTGGTGCGTTAGAAGACAGACCAAAACAGGTTGTGACGCACACCCCTCGGGGCGTCACAACCCCTAACGGACCTACCCAGGTGCGTTAGAAGAAGGGATACGTCCACTCTGACGCACCCAAGCAAGGGCGTCACAAGGCTCTGACGGTCCACCCCTGGTGCGTCAGAGTCTCGTGACCCCGATCGGTCAAAAACCACGATAACGGATGTAACGGTCGAACCCAGGCGCGTCACACCCTCTGACGGTTTATCGTAAGACCGCCAGAGCGACCGACGCCCTGCCGACACTACAAACCTCTGTGACGCACCCTCCTTGGGGCGTCACGGCATGTAACGCACCCACCCTGGGGCATCACAGCCTGTGACGGTCACTGGAAGGACCGTCACACCGTCCCGAGAGCGGGAGGGTGGGAAACGACCCAAAACTCGTCCCATGCCCCCATACCTCCGCGGGAAAGGGGGAAAACAAGGGGGAAGCCCCCAAATAGCCCCTAGCATGCATCTACGGTCTCGGATCGGCCAAAAATGCGATGGATCGGCGGATCGACTCACAACCCCAAAAACATGGATTTTTCTCAAAAATCCCCAAATATGCCCGCTCGACTCACCGCGGCCTACAAAACTTGCGGGAAAGGAAGCGCACGAGCTGGGGGTCCATCTCCCTACCTCCACCGATTAAACGACGTGCCGTGGACGCCGATCCGCGAAGAAAACGCCGTGAAACCCTCGCCGCTCCACGAACCAGCGGTCGAGCTTCCACGCGCCACCGTTCCTCGATCCTCGACCCGTTCCCCATTCCTCGCCTCCTGCCATCGCCGCCTCGCCCTCCTCCGCCACCGTCGGCCGCCCGGGGAGAGGGGGAGAGAAAGAGATGAGAGAGAGTGAGAAAGAGAGAATGAGAGGGGGAGAGAGAAAATGGTTAATATATAGAAAAGTCTGAAAATTCCAAAAATTCAGACAATTACGAAAAATTACCTCCGCGATCCTCGGGAGGAGCACAACGCGGTGGTAACGTCTCGGAGTCGGAGAACGCCACGGTTCGCCCTGCACAGAGTTCCGAAGGCGCACCAGGGAAAAACATGTGTAAAGCACAAAATACACTCCGAGACCTACTAAAATGATCCGAAAAATATCCAAAAAATCAGGGGCATTACAACCCTCCCCCCTTAAAGGAATTTCATCCTCGAAATTCAGGACAAACACAAGAACACAGGGGAAGAACGCCGTAACCACTGACGATGCCGTCAGAACCCCAGCACAGAAAACCTCGATTCACATGAAACGCCAGACCTGAGGGACACAGCCAGACTACAATCATGAACAACACCTTGCTCCGCGCACCGTGCACACCAGCCATCAGAGCAGGCACACCAAAGAACACAGTCCGGCGTCACCTCAGACACAACGCGAGAACCAATCATGGCACCGCTGCCACCATCTCGCCCACCGAGGAGACACAGTCCTCGTCACGAGAAACAACTACCGATTCATCCTATGGTCGGCAAACAAATCACACGTCAGCTTCACAACCAGCTGACCGGTCGCACACCCTTCTCAAGGGAACAACCAATACAGAGCCTCCATCAGCTCACGCAGCCATCTCGACAGACCGCAACCAGACCATCGGCTCAACACCAAGAAGCACCTCGCACCTGGCAAGCCGAAAGCCTGACATACCACCATGCCAACTCTGCCAGAACCCAGAAGATAAACTTCGGCAAAGCCCAGATCCCATCCGGAAAGCACATCATAGAGATGACCACCAAAGGCCTCACTGATACACAGCTCTCACCAATCACGATGCACAACCAACAGCATCTTCTGTCTGTGAAAAGACCATCCACGGATCGCCAGATACACGTCAACGGGAAACCTCCACCGGCCCAACGGGCATGATCCAACTCACAGCATGTCATCCGCTGACTCACACACAGAAAATTACCACATCTCGAGCTGAACTCCTCTCGGACACCGCATCTGATCTCGAGCATCGTGCCAACTCTACCCTCTCAGGGGAGCACGGCGAAACCAAATGACTAGACTCAGGAGTCTTCGGTCATCACCTCACTCGACTCAGACTTACAGGGAAATCCTCCATGCTGGTCACCAGACCAAGGATAACCGCGCGACACCAACGTCCCATCAAGGACCTCCACGCACAGGCGTCACTCTTCCGTCCTACCTCATTGAAACCTTCGTCAATTAATCCAAGTGGACACCTGCAAATCCCGATTCTGCCCTTACCATAGAGCCACAGGACACCACCGGAACAATCCCCGGCACACAACTCTAGGGGAGGAAAGTGCCATCCAATATTACGGCAACCTAGTTGCCAACAGCATGACCAATGCACTCTGGGTCCCCTGTCGATTATATCTCACCGTCACAATCCAACACGAGCATATAACCAACAGACGCTGCTATGGTTGGTCACACGGTTAGGCTCATCAACCACTCACAACCGCCAACTGGGACCCAGACTCTGCCAGAGATCACTTCTCCAAAGACGATCTCATCCGAGGACACGACTGGCAACATAAGTCGAGCACCAGGCCACCGACTTGACCAACACGTCCTCAACCTCCGTCAGGCGACATCCTCGACAACCCCATCCGGGTCTGACACCGACGCCTGACACGGCTTCCATCACAGGAACATGGTACTCATGCGGCACACTTGCCAACATTTTTCCCAACACTCCATCCTGCAAGTGCCAAGAACCCCGATGCCTCGAGCAATGGCACGGCAACAACACGTCTCACACCGAGGAATCAATCCTCCGATGCTCAACGCAACCTCAAGAAATTCGCCCGTAGCAACCAACGCTACGATCCTGAACCTGTGGGTTATGAGCCCACCATGCTTCCGCTACGCACTCTGATCCACGCGCACACAGCCAAGAAAATGAACACCGCCCAACCAGCACTCGTCCTTCCAGAACAGTGCAAACACCCTTACACAACAAGGGAAACAGGCACAACCCTCGCAGGCAACCGCCTTGCCAAGATAAGGAGCACGTCTCGCACGGACTTCATGGCACACAAGGCCAACCAATCCGGACACATGATGCAAGACGACGAACCTTGGCCAAATGCAACACTCTCCGACCAAAGGGGAGACCAAACGCACCTCCGACCAATGGAAAATATCCACGCTCGACCTGGCCTCAAATCTCGCACATGCTGGGAACAGCACCTTCCAGCACCAAGAAAACCATCGCCACGTCAGGTCAGCGCCTCCGACACACTCGACGAGTGTCACGTCGGACCATAATCACAACATTACTCGGTGCACCACCACTGCAATTCCTCGAACCGTAACACACCACGTCAAGAGCCGCAACACGAGCAATAATCACCAACCGCCGACGCTCATCCTCGAGTCCCGAAACCACCGTGGAACCTTCACATCTCAAACCAATTCCAAGGCGAACACAACCCATTCGCACGCAAGAGCACAGGAGCAGAACTTACTGGGACGCCACAGCCCAATCCTGCCTCGAAATCCGTAAGAATAATCGGGACCAACACGTCATTTCTGACGTCACAGAGCACGACAAGGACATCAGGCTCGACGAAACAGCAGCTCACCGAGAAGATCTTCCGCTCACCCGAGCACACCTCTCGATCAGAACACCCGCTCTGTCACCTCAAACCACGACCTTAACACATCAGGGGCTGGATAAACCTCAAGCTGGAGTGGCCAGACTCGACAATAGCTCCCTCGGAGCACACTCACGGCCACTTAACCATAAACAATCTTCGCCAGCCACCTAACCTTGCTGCAAACACCTCGAACGCAGCACCACAACAACGCACCCGCCGGCAACCTCTGCCCAACGCAGCACAACCGGGTCCACCACCGATGAGGGAGAAGCTCACAACCTTGATCCTTAGACCCCACGCCGGCACGAAAGCCGCATACAGCAACCACCTTCACAGCGCCGCACCGCGCACTCAAGCTCTCAAGCGAGAAACTAGGCGAAAAATAAACACAAATCCCTAAGCCAGCTGCCGACTGTACTGAACCTTATAGACTCTGATCACTGTAATATTCTGAATTTCTATGTACGTCCACAACAACCTCTCTGATACCAGCTGTAACGACCCGAGAATCCGATTACCAGGAAGGCCCGATAACTCGAGACTCGAACCGCCGCCCACAAGTCGGGAGGGCTCGGAAAGGCTAAAAGGAGTGTGGAGGCACAAAGAAATAGGAAATAAAGCAGGATAATTAACAGAAATAAATAAACAACTACTACAACAGAGTCCAGTCCAACAAAAAGTACAGTCTAAAGCAGTAAAATGTATCACATGCCAAGTGAACACTCAGCCCGGCGAGCTGGCAACTGAGAACCTCTGAATAGCATCCTCGAACCACGAGGAAGAACCGCCACACCTGAAAAGTAGGGGTGAGCCTCCTGTCACTGGCCCAGTAGGGATCCCGCGGAACCCCAACAGAGAACAACGGCGACACGGAAAGCTGTAACTACAAGAGCAACAGTAACAACAGGAACAGTAAACCTGGTGGCCGGTCAAAACTCGGCACTACAGCTACTCCTACTGTACCGGTCAAGCAGAAAGAGAAGTCCCGATCTCACAGTCGGGAACTGGACCATACTAGCACCACTTACCGAAGTAAAACCCACGGCAACCCCGCCGTAGAGGCTTGTCTCCCAGGACAAGGCCAACCTGGACACGCTGTCCAAGGTGCAACCCCGACCATCCGGTCGCGGACACCGCACCAACAAGACGCAACCTCGGTAAAGCTATTAGCACCCGTCTCACGGCACGAGAACCTACACACGCGTCACGGCGAAACAACCGGAACTCAACGGTCAACACGACTAGAAAAATTCAAAGGTCGAAGTCACAGAGACTGGCAGTCTGTCACTCCCGACTCGACAGGAGTACCTCCCACTAGAAGCAAGACCGGATGCGTCCACTGACGTCTTAGTCCGCGCCTCAGGTGTCTCCCTCCGGCCCAGCGGGAACTGAGACACCGTACAAGTAACCACAAAGCAAGTGACTAGCTGGGGTCACGCCCGTCAGCATGGGTCCAACCGCCCCCAACCACGTGTGCACACGCAGACCATGCGTCCCCAGGTCTGGCCTCTAACTGGTTTTCCCCTGAGCCAGATTCTGGCTACAGACGAGGGGCCCGACGGAAACCAGTCTAAAAATCGTCCTCAGGGTAGCCTCTCCACCACTCCCTGGTGGGACCACTAAACGTGTAAGCAGGCTACGACTAGTGGAGGGTCACTGAAGGAGTAGACTCTCAAGTCAACGAAAAATAACGTATGAACCCGACGAAGTACGGGGACCGTCCCACGTACCAGCACCGTCGCACGGTGACCACGGTCGGAGAAGAAACGGGACTCACAGTCCACGGGCCTCGCACTCGGCCATGCAGAAACGCCGAAGCACGGTTCCCAAGTCAGCTCACAGGCCGCCAAATCGAATCCCATTCTCAGGGAAAAGCGGGAACCCTCCAGCCCTAGGCTAGGCAACCGGACTCGCAGTCCCAGGCCTTACTCATGGCCCACTCGGAAACCTCTTCCCGAAGAAACTCACGGCGTGTGGGGAACCCTCGCCGCACTCACACCGACGCACGGTGCCTCGATCAAGCGTAACACAAAGCCCGGAACATGAGGAGTCACCCGGACTCTCAAACCTTTGGGCACGCTAAACGATGTAGCACGGTCCACCCGACACCCTCAAAACACGTACACAGAACCCTCGGGGTGTCTGGGACATTCACGAGACCACAAGTCGACCACTGGGTCCCAACCGGGTCAACTAGGAACCAACACAACGCGAAACGATCGCGGCAAACACGAAGAACCACTTCGGCACAACACAGTGCCTGGCGGTCTATCTTTGGGCTGTCACTGCTGTAACGGTCCAAAACTAGACCATCACAGCACTGTAACGGTCCAACACAGGAGCGTTACACGAAACGGGCAACACTGGCTGTGGCGCACCCATCCTGGGACGTCACAGCCTCTAACGGACCAAACCTGGTGCGTTAGAAGATAGAACAAAACAGGTTGTGACGCACACCCCTCGGGGCGTCACAACCCCTAACGGACCTACCCAGGTGCGTTAGAAGAAGGGATACATCCACTCTGACGCACCCAAGAAAGGGCGTCACAAGGCTCTGACGGTCCATCCCTGGTGCGTCAGAGTCTCGTGACCCCGATCGGTCAAAAACCACGATAACGGATGTAACGGTCGAACCCAGGCGCGTCACACCCTCTGACGGTTTATCGTAAGACCACCAGAGCGACCGACGCCATGCCGACACTACAGACCTCTGTGACGCACCCTCCTTGGGGCGTCACAGCATGTAACGCACCCACCCTGGGGCGTCACAGCCTGTGACGGTCACTGGAAGGACCGTCACATCGTCCCGAGAGCGGGACGGCGAGAAGCGACTCAAAAATCATACCACGCCCCCATACCTCCACGGGAGAGGGGGAAAACAAGGGGGAAGCCCCCAAATAGCCCCTAGCATGCATCTACGGCCTCGGATCGGCCAAAAACGCGATGGATCGGCGGATCGACTCACAACCCCAAAAACATGGATTTTTCCCAAAAATCCTCAAATACGCCCGCTCGGCTCACCGCGGCCTACAAAACTTGCGGGAAAGGAAGCGCACGAGCTGGGGGTCCATCTCCCTACCTCCACCGAAGAAACGACGCGCCGTTGACGTCGATCCGCAAAGAAAATGCCGTGAAACCCTCGCCGCTCCACGAACCCGCGGCCGAGCTTCCACGCGCCACCGTTCCTCGATCCTCGACCCGTTCCCCATTCCTCGCCTCCTGCCATCGCCGCCTCGCCCTCCTCCGCCACCGTCGGCCGCCCGGGGAGAGGGGGAGAGAAAGAGATGGGAGAGAGTGAGAAAGAGAGAATGAGAGGGGGAGAGAGAAAAAGGGTTAATATATAGAAATGCCCAAAAATTCCAGAAATTCAAAAAATTACGAAAAATTATCTCCGCGATCCTCGGGAGGAGCACAACGCGGTGGTAAAGTCCCGGAGTCGGAGAACGTCACGGTTCGTCCTGCAGAGAGTTCCGAAGGTGCATCAGGGAAAAATACGTGTAAAGCACAAAATACACTCCGAGACCCACTAAAATGATCCAAAAAATCCGGGGCATTACACTGTGCCTCCCCCTCCCCCGCCAGCTCCCTCCATTCCGCTGCGCCCCGTTGGTGGTTCGGTCTACGCATCCCAGGGCGCGTCTTTGGCATCTCGCCATGGATGTATGGACGAGTAGCTTCTTTCTCCCCCTACTACGTCGGTTGGTCCCGTTCCTCCGCAGCTCCTCCCTGGGTCCCTTCCAGCCCCTTCGTCCTCCTTCTTGTGCCCTTCCAGCGATGCCCTGCCTCCTTCATCGGTGCTGTCTAGTCCCTGTGACCGACACGTTCATGGCCACCCATTCACGCCACCTCCTTCAGAGGTCATTTCTCCTGGGCTCTCTACCGCTGCTGTCCTACCCTCGGCTGCCGTGTCCAACCCTTTCGGACCTACTTTCTCATTCGCTACCCCTCACCTCCCTGCTCCGTCGAACCCGTCCCTCCCGTCAATCGCCGCCTGTTCACTCCAGTCGACCGGCAATGGTCTTGATGGGACATGCCCAAGAAACGGTGCTCTGTTTCCTGGCTTCCCTTTGGTTGGTGCCCCTCCGTTGGCCACGGCAGCGGCTGGTGTTGGCCTTTCTCCTTCTGCGGTGGTGTCCTTGCCGGCACCTTCCTCCATGCCCTTGACGTCCATCTTGTTGGCAGAGGGTTCGCCTCCGGCGGGTACTACTGGGCCGTCTGCTGCTGGTCTGCTCCCTCAGAATCTTGGCTTGGTTGCTGGGGTGACCCCTGCCACTGCTGGTGTCTCGCTGCTGGCCCCTGCTCTTCTTCCTACCCCTTCGGCTGAAGCTTCTCCTCCCCTGCCGTGCGCCTGCTCCGTGCCTTCCGGTCCCCCTTCAGCCCATCCCCTGCTGGCATCTAGCATCCCTGCCGTTAAGCCTTTGGTTGGAGGTGCGTCCGGAGGGGGAGGCTCTGCCTGGCCGGCTGTTAGCTTGCAGGCCCCATCCTCTACGGCTGGCCCTTCGTTCGCCCAGATCGTGCTGCAGTCACTCTCGCCTCTGACGACCTCCCTCACTCTCCACCCCCCTGCCCTTACAGACTCCGAGGAACCCACTACTTTCTTCTCCGTCGACGAGGCTAAGGAGTCCTATAAGGTGCTCTAGTTCGCCGTCATTGCTCGGACACCTCGCGGGCGCCCTCCCTTTCAAGACATCCACCTGCACCTGGCCCAGCGGTTCTCCCTTAAGCAGGATTTCGTCCTCAGTGCTTTGGATGGCCGCCATCTCCTCATCCAATTCCAGAACTGCGACGACTACCTACATGTGCTCCTTAAAGAATCCCTGCTTGTGCAAGGCTGCCCCTTTAAGTTCTTCCAATGGTCGGTTGATTTCTGCCCGGACGCCGATTCTCCAATTGTCCCTGTTTGGCTGGAGCTGCCCGGCCTTCCGTCGAACTTCTACAACGACGCCTTGATCCGCTCCATCTCCGGGAGCATTGGGCCTATCCTCAAGATCGACAAGAACACCTCCTGCCTCCTCAAAACCCATGCTGCCTAGGTCTGTGTTATGCTGGACGTTTCCAAGCCCCTCCCAGTGCGTGTCTGGGTTGGCATTGGAGGTGGCGGAACCTGGCAGCCCATCGTCTTCCCAGAGCCTCCACTGTTCTGCCAAGGTTGTTTGCACCTTGGCCACCTCGTTGGTAACTGCAAGAAGTCTCACCCTCCGGCCGGGGGGCCTGCTCCCTCGAAATCGGGTGGTACAGGTCCCGCTCTGTCGGCCAGTGCCCCTACTCCTCCGGCCGTCAAGGCTTGGCGGCCTGCTCGCGCTCGAGGTCCCCCATCGGCCTCCTCCCCTGCCAGTTCTGTGCCTTTGCAGATACCTAGTGCTCCTCCTTGCTCGTCTGAAGCCCCGACTGTCGCAACTGTTGCTCCCGGCGTGTGCTCTGCTGCGCCACCGATAGCGCCTTCTGCCGTGGGGCCTGCCTTGCCTATTGCTCCTCCTCTGCCATCTTCCGCTCTTGAGGCCCCTGCTCCTCAGGTCGATCCTCCACCCCCGCTGCCTGGCCCCGGGGCCCCTTCGCCCGTCTGTGCGCCTTGCCTCCCTGGAGGTAATGTGTCTGCTGCTGGTGGTCTCGGCATGTTGGCTGCTGCCCAGCTTGGTGTGGTGCCCCTGGCTGGCCCTCCTATGGAGCTTGGGCCCCCTACAGCTCCCACCAAGCTTGCACCTTCGGTGATGTCCCCTGCACGTTTTGTTGCCTCGACGCAGGCCGCTCCTGCTGCTCTTCATGCCTCGACGCAAGGCGGTCTTGGGGCGCTTGGTCCTGCTCGTGCTGCAGGGGTTCCTCTGCCTTCTGGGTCGTTAGGCATCCCCCAACCTTCTGTCTTGGTGCCCCCTCCGTCCGTTGGTGCTTCGTCTAAGGCCGCTGCTGCTGGTTGCGTCGACGCTGGGCTCCCTTCCGCAGCTGGCCGTGTCGACGCTCACCCCCAGCCTCCTGTCGACTGCATCGTTGTTTCACCTTATGCTGATCCTGATTGCCCAGCCCTCCCGGCTACTCAGGCGACCCCTGCTGCCGTCGTCCTCCAGAAGGATGAGGCGCGTTTGGCCAGATTGGCCGCTTTGCGGGCTTTAAGGGATGATGTCAACGCCCTCCCATTTTTCTCTGGGGTCAAATGTCTTGGCCTGTGCCGGTTTGGCGATGCTATTGCCCCCCTGGTGCCCCCCTTACCGGTTTTGAAGCCCCACGATGTTATCCTAGATTTACGCGATGGTCCCTATGACGAGGTTTCTCTAGCCCCTGTTGCTTCCTCTCTGGCTGTTGGTGGCTCCGCCTGTGGCGTCTCCAGCCAGCCGTCTCCCCTGGTTACCTCGCTTGATGCTTCCCGAAGCTCCCCCGCACAAGCGACCCTTCCTTCAGGTTGTGCTCCCGGCGAGTTTGATGGTTTGGTGGATGAGTTGGGCTCGGAGTTTGATGCTTCCTTCCAGCCCGCCTGCAGGAGCAAAAGAAAGAATCGTCGCAGGCCTAAACCTCTTGAGCTTTACGATGTCAGGGTTTAGCTGGCGGGGTCTGTGTATTGGCTTTCATGGCCTTTGCTGTTTGGGCTTTGTTCCTCTCGTTTGTACCCTCTTTCGCCCCTATCTGTTTGAGGGCCCCCTTCCCCCCTACCACTGTACTATTCTTTTACTTTATGCACTCCTTAATGAAAATGCTTGCCTGGTGATCGGGGTGGAACGTCCATTCCCTTCCGCAATGAAGGGATGCACGAGAATCCTCATCTCACCTTACAAGTATTACCTATGAGTTAAAAAAAGTTACGTACGAGACTCTATCTTTAAAAATCCACGTTCCAAGACCTAAGGACGATGTCCTTCTTAAAAGATTGTGGGATGACAACTCATGTGGCGCCCCCTTCCTTGGACACCCGGTGCCCGATCGAGGAGCGTCACCTTACACTCCTCAATCACTGTGAACCGGGGTATCTGTAAGGCACTCAAGGCCATACCATTTAGGGTTCTCATAATATGACCATACCATTTCCGTTCATATCAAACGCAAATAATTCACGTCACATAATCCATTGCATAATTCTGAATCTTGAAATTTATTTACATCACATAAATCGTAATGCACAACCCATGTACTAGAAAAATTTCCCAAGATCACACTCAGACTTATCTAAACAACATTGTTTAATTTCCTGCTACAAATGAACCACCATGAATATAATGAAATTAAAATCTTATGTACGGCGGCTGTTGGAATCTCCTCGAGCTCCCTCCTCTAAACTCCTACTCGCGGGTAATCAACACACTTCCTAACTCCCTGAAAAATGTTAGACCGTAGGTATGAGTCCTAAGACTCAGTAGACATTTGAAAAACTAGTCACATGCATATCATATAATAAACTTTTTTATAAAAAAAGCTGAAAGACTTTCATGCATAATATATATATATATATATATATACTAATTTCTCAGCAGGTTCTAATATATACATAAATCAAAGGATCTAAACATCACTGAAGTGTCACTGTCAGGTGTTTAGCTTTACAGGAGACCTGCAGGTCAATTTTCATTAGAATCATACGACTACATATAGGCATTCATTTACACCGGCCTCACACAATCATGTCATTCTTTTTTCACAGTTTAAACCCCACCTACATGAAATGTTCGAATCACCTTTGCTTGCACATTTCGGACTGCATCTAATCAACGACACAAGGAGAAAATCAATGTGGCCCAGAGACGCGGGCACTACCACGGATGGCCCAACACTTGTACCAACTAGTTTTGATCCAAACTGTACAGGATCGGAAGACTTTACCTCACCATCCACTAGATCATTGTCCCGTCTGGCTTTCGAATTCTACTGTCCGTCCGTCCTCGGACGAGGATCCCCGGGCAAAGGCTTACCCGGGTACCCTACCCCTCTTTACGATGGCTCTGTCCAAGTGCACAATCTCATTTTAACATTTTTATTGTCTTTCATTTGGACAACTTTAATTGTTTAATAAACATGGATAGTGTCACAACTACGGTTCACACCAGAGCAGGAAAAGAAATATACTGATACATGTTGCAAATATACTGATAACATGCACATTTCAAGTTCTACCATGCATGATCACTACTGCCCTTGCATGCACATTTAACTTCTAAATACCAAAATAAATTTAAAGTAATAAAAGTAACAAATAATATATGCTCGGTCTGTTCAGATACCTACTAGAACTGAGGGATCCTTAACTGTTGCTGGCTCCCTACTTTCTACTCTTTCGTTGCCTCCCAGAACTACTCCTACGGGTTTCCTCTTCGCTAGAGATGATCGTCTGCTCCTGACACCCCCAAGACAACACTGTATGATCAAGTTTCACCTATGGGTAACAAGAGCAATAATCTAAAACTCATCTTCTTGACCTTCTTCCTCCTGGTACTCCCACGGTTCCTCCTCTCTGGTTCCTACTGGGACGTTCTAGGCAGACAAAGGGGTAACAAGAAGGGTAACCCAGGCTTAAATAGACAGTCCTCAAGGAGAATTTTTTAATTTACCCTTAACCAAGATATTTGCCATCTGTTCTAACAGCTACCACCTTACTTTGTTGACCTCTGGCATACATCCCTGCCCTTCCTTGTTGACCTCTGGCGTACCCCCTACCTAACCTTGCTGACTTCTGACAGACAACACTTGGGTTCATGCTCAGGTTTTTAATTCTCTAGGTTTAAGCCAATTCTCCTACGTTAACCACCTGTTAACCCATATAATATAACTTCTGACTCTATTGAGTGGTAAAATTATAATTTTACTCACTACCTAATTTTGATTTTCTCATTTTTTACCTAGTAAATAGCATAATTAGTAAAATTACTCAACACGAGATTTAAGGGTAATTAGATTGTCTTTCTAACGAGTCTACTATTGCCCCATTCTAACATTTTCAGGTATAATTAGTCTTAAAATGTCATTAAGTGTGATAAAGGCTCCATAATGCAAAGTTAATTCACTTAGTCAAAACTAAAATGAAACTAAGTCAACATAGTCGATTATCTCAACAACTATCTCATCTCTAGCGACTATCACAGCTCCAACGACTATCTCAACAAGTATCTCAACTCCAATGACTATCTCAACTCCAGCGACTATCTCAACCATTTAGCCTATCTCAACGCATATCTCAACCACTTATCCTATCTTTACGTCTATCTCAACTTCACCTATCTCAACTTCAGGTATCCAGCAACTATCTCAGCCACTTAGCCTATCTTAGCGCGTATCTCAACTTCACCTATCTCACTCTCTTCATCCGCCTATCTCAATTTTCTCCACCTATCTCACTTGATAGTCAGTTCAATTAGTCTCCAAGCGGCTATCTCAAGTCTAACTCATCGTCTAATATTATATCTCATTATTTGACATTTTTGTCTTACTAAACGGCCGGATATCTAAAAGTGCTCAACACAAAAATTATAGATAATCGAGTTATCTTTCCAATGAGATTAATTTCATCTTTTTTGGACATTCACACACAAAGTTATGCTATAATAACGGACTGCTCTCTTGAAGTCACGAATTCCTCTTAATGGGGTCAGATTCACTAAATAGACCACCGTAATAGCCTCTTTACATAGTTAACCCAATACACATTTCTTAAAATCGAGGTGTTACAACTCACCCACGGAGATGATGTGCAACAGCCTTCTCCTTACAAGGCGTGGCAGTCTTCTCCTTTTTATTTCTCCTTGTAGCAGTGAGTGGAGGGAGGAAGGCGGAGATGAGTGTGAGGGGGAGAGAGCGGCTAACTCTCTCTTACATGCGAGGTAGGGCAGATCATGGCCCGCTTATTCTCTTCCTCACACACACGCACATACACATGCGGAACAGAGTGAGCAATGACCTGCTCTCTCTCTCTCTCTCGCAAGTAGGGTTGTACGAGTAGTACTAGTAGTGACGCCAACGCGGTGAGGTGGGGTCGCCTACGAACAATAACTCCTGTGGCGGCTGCTACAGAAGCAACAACAACAACACCATTGAGCGGCGCCACTAGTAGAGTGCTGCGGCCCCAGTGGCGAGTAATGGTCGGGAAGGAGACGGCGACGATGGGAGCAAGGGGAGAAGAGGAGGGCGATGCTCTCTCTCTTTCCTCTCTATGGGGCATAGGGAACTATATATAGTCTCTTGCTTTCTCTCCCCTTACCCTCTTATTTATAGATATGTGGGAGATAATAAACTAACCAGGAAGAACAATGCATGTCATGCTTGGACATGGAAGAATTCCCTTCTATATTAAGACGTCAAATTCACAGCGTGACTAGGAGAGAGGGCGGCCTGCTCAAGGCGGAGTCCATGCCCAACTTGGAAATCAAAGGGAGTATTCTTCCCTAGTCTATCACAATCTCATCCCAGGTGGGTTCTTTGTGTCGGCCGACCGAGGGTTGTCGGAGTCCAGGTGGGACTTGGGCTGCGCCCTCATGGGTTGTCCTTAATGGACGCCCAATTAATGGGCTTTAGACCCAAATAATGACAATTACAATATTAATATCTTATATTTTAAAGCATTAGTATCAAAGTCAATATCCTACCTTCCTAACTACGTAAAAACAAAATTGATTTGAATCATTTTCCTAATAAAATATTATATTAAAAATTAGATAATTAATTAGGACCTCTAAGGGAGGTTGGGCCTTATTTTTTTTCTCTCTATCAAATTCCACTTTACCCACTTGTTTCTTACCTTTTCTCGTTCTTATCTGATGTCCCTCACCATAATGTTTGATTCCCTTTGTCACGGGAACCTCAAACACAAGTATTATAAGTATTTAATATTGAAGTGTTAATATATTTTAATACTTAGTTCTATAATATACAAATTCAGCCACTCTAAATGCTAACATTAAAATATTATTTGATATTTTCATAAATAAATAGATTTGGATGGTATGATAAGGATTTTGACGGATAAAAGAGAAGGGGACGAGGTAAATTCAATTCCGAAGTGGAAGAGAAAATAAAGACTCTACTTAAATTTTTCTTTAGCGTCGTTTTGTTATCGAAATACCATGGGCGAAATATTAAATCGATGAGAGATAATTGTGAGGGGCTCACACTCTCTCTTTTGCACACATGCGACTTAATCGACCCATGGCATCGTATTCGACTCTCTCCGAATCGAACACGGTATTTCACTCGAAAATCAAAGAGACCTTTAAAAATTATAAAAAATAAAAACTGCACCTTGGAAAAATTGCTGAGCATGCTAAAGAAACCTTGATAACGCAGATGCTACCATTTTTGGGCAACCTCAGGGGCAGTTTGGGTGGGCTGGCTGTCCTCCCTGATGCTTCTTATTCCCCCCCACCCCCCCACCCAAACAAACCAGACGCGCAACAGCAGCAGCACCTCCAAAGCAAGGAGCCTTCCCAACTTCCCCCGCATTCCCCCCTCGCACGCCCCCAGCATCCTCCTCTTCCTCCTCGTCGCCGGCGCGCGATCCTTCCCCTCCTTTCCGCTTCCTTCCCACCCTCCTTCCCGGTGGATTCCCCTCTTCCATTGTCTCCATCGCGGTTGCAAGGAACCAGAGCATTCGCGCCTTCTCCGGGATCGCAGTGACCTCGCCTGGGGTTCTTCCGCGGCGTCTGATGGAGCTCTGCGTCCATGGAGGTTCCCCTCGTTGGAGGTCCTGACGGGGGTCTCGGCCTCCTCATGAATAGGAAGAGCAGAAGAAGAGATCCTGCCGGCAAGTTCCTTCATTTTTCTCTCTTGACGATTTCCTAGAGGAGAAGGGGCAAGAAAGAAGGGCGCTTTGATGGGGGTTGGGTCGAGCAAGCGAAGGAACGGGTGGCCGCATCCTCACCATCGCCACTACCAATACCCCCCTCCACCTCCGCCTCCTCCGCCACCACCGTCTTCTTCCTCTTCGCAATTCCTCTCTTCTTCCCCTCACTCTTTCACTTCCTCTTCGTCTGACCGTTCTCTGCCCACTTCTCCTAACCCTCCAACAATCTCTACCTTCCCGCTGCCGCCGCCCGGCTATGCATTCACTGCGGACGCGCTTCACCTGGCGTCGGTGACGTGCTTCCCGCTCCACCAGTCCGGTCCTTACCCGCCGCCGCTGCCGTGCCCCACGCCGCCGCCTCACGCCTACTATTATTACCCCCAGCCCGCGATGGGCGGCTATCCGGACCTCGGCATGGTGTTTCCGGGGAGGACGAACAACCCATATTATGCGCATAATCATGGGAGTGCCATGTGGGCGCCGCCCGCGCCAATGCCTTATGCTCCTTCCTCCTCCTCCTCCTTCATGGCGGCACAACAGCCACCTCCGCCCTATGTCGAGCACCAGAAGGCTGTCACCATCAAGAACAATGTCAATGTGCACAAGGACACAATCCGGCTCGAGCAGGATGTGCATAATCCGGATCAGTACCTAGTTTGCTTCACATTTGATTCCTTGGTTGATGGGAAGTGAGTAGATTCTGTATCTTCTCTTCTGTCACTTCTTTGTTTTCTGCACTGATATCTGATTGGTTATGGCTAAAACTAGCGTATGGTGATTGCATACAACTCCAATTTTGAGTTTTTCGTTTATAGACATCTGTAGGTGAAAAAAAATAAATCAGGGATTGTTGCACCTTTTATTGCCTCAAAGGTATTTTTTTTAGACTATTGCATTTAGTAGCATTCCTTAGTATCATTGGACTTCATATGTTTGGGGTCCTGATGACATTAGTTGGAATGTCCCATGTCCTGCTGAAATATAGTTTCATTCGTTAAAGGCGTGCATATGGAGAATGGCGAGGTGTTGCAAAGTGAAGATTGTCGGCATTGGCAAGAGTTCTTACTGTTGGCATCTGCCCAGGGCAAGGGATATCCTCCATTTTGTGGTTTTTTCCTTATGGGAGGAGTGAGAATGGTGAGGAGTTGCACCTTAGTGTCTCAGCGCGACAGCAAAACCTGCATAACAGTTCGAGGTGGTGCACTTTAGTTGTTCACCTTCTAGAAAACCATCTATGATACATCAACTTGGCAACTTCTGCATGTGTGCCAAACGGGAACTTCTGTGGGACACAATCCATATGATATGCTGCTGTCCTGCTCTAGAATTCATTTGAAGTTCAACCTTGCTCATCTTCTCTTATTGCCTCAAAGGTATTTTTATTTAGACTTGCATTTAGTAGCATTCCTTAGTATCATTGGACTTCATATATTTGGGCTGATGACATTAGTTGGAATGTCCCATGTCCTAGTGAAATATAGTTTCATTCATTAAAGGTGTGCATATTGAGAATGGCGAGGTGTTGCAAAGTGAAGATTGTCGGCATTGGCAAGAGTTCTTATTGTTGGTATCTGCCCAGGGCAAGGGATATCCTCCATTTTGTGTTTTTTTCCTTATGGGAGGAGTGAGAATGGTGAGGAGTTGCACCTTAGTGTCTCAGCGCGACAGCAAAACTTGCATAACAGTTTGAGGTGGTGCACTTTAGTTCACCTTCTAGAAAACCATCCATGATACATCAACTTGGCAACTTCTGCATGTGTGCCAAACGGGAACTTCTGTGGGACACAATCCATATGATATGCTGCTGTCCTGCT
Organism: Amorphophallus konjac; assembly: GCA_022559845.1. Classification (NCBI taxonomy): domain Eukaryota; kingdom Viridiplantae; phylum Streptophyta; class Magnoliopsida; order Alismatales; family Araceae; genus Amorphophallus; species Amorphophallus konjac. The sequence continues at coordinate 133,421 of JAHNEJ010000220.1, forward strand.
CTAGAATTCATTTGAAGTTCAACCTTGCTCATCTTCTCTTATAGACTCTAGCATTTTCCCATTAACTTGATCCTTCTTGCATCCTGCAGTTTGGTTGACTTTCCTGTGAAAGATAAGAATCTTCTTATCATTACCTGTGGATAATACTTGATGCCTTTTATTTGGCGCACACTTTAATTGAATTCATGAATTGCTACACCATCTCATATTCGAGGAGGAACTCTGGTACAATCTTTTATTGTGAAAAACAATCAAATAACTTTTATAAATCAAATCAAGTAAATGTGGAAAAAACAAACAAGAAGTGGAGAAAATTTTGGCTATATTCAATCAATAGGATACGGTAAGCAAGATTAAGTCTTTTTGTTTGGTAAGTTCCTAAAGCAAGAACTAAGGTAGACGTACCCTCTGAGAGGCACCAATATTGATGTCCATTTTATTATTCTTGCTCATTGAACTGTACCGTTAAGAACACATGCTGACCTTCGCAAACAGATATAATAAGTCATCAAGCAAGATGTGTTGATGTAATGTTTCTCAGTGGGAAAAAAGATATAATAAGTCATGTTAGGGCTGTGAACAGTTTGGTTTGTTTTGGTTTTGAATACTTTTTCTTGAATCTGAGCCAAATGAAAACCGGAATAATTTGGTTTGATTCAGCTCAAAGCAAAGGTTTAATAAATTTTCAAAGGGTTAATTACACATATACCCCTATAATCTTATGTATTATAGTATATACCCCCATATTAAGGAATATTGTTCCAGTTATGCTCTTCATGCCCTAACATGTCAAAGTTAACAGAATATTCTATTGAACATATAAAATATAAGGTCTTTAGAGGGATATACAAGATATATGAAATATATAGGGGTATATATGTCATTTTCTTAATTATGTGAGAAGACTACCAAGGATAGATTAGTCTTTTTTTATCTTAACCTACCTAAACTTAAGTTAAATAAACAGTAGGTGACTGCAGGTATATTTATATATGGTTTATCATGGGGATCTATATGATAATATGAAGAACGTAGGGATATAAAATAGAATATGAAGATTCTATGGGCATATATGTAAATATACCTTTTAAAATTTCATTTAAACAATGCTGGTAAGCCTCCATGTAAATGAGTTCAGGAGTTTGGGTGCATGTCGGACCCACCCTTCCATGGCACCATTTAATTCTGGGCATGACACAAGTGGAGCGGAAGGCACCAAAGTGATCACCTGGAAGAGTTTTTAGCTCACGCAGATTTGTTTATCTGGTATGAGACTATCATCCCTACTCACCACACTGCAATGTGTGCAGCAGCCAGCAGACTTTCCTGATGTGCATGAGGACATGGCATACTGGGCGTTTTTGTTGGTTTTGTAGGACATTAGCCTTATTGGAAGATTAAGAAGAAAGTGCCCATAGGTTCTATAAGAGACCCCTAGAGCCAAAGCACCAGGTGTTTAGGTGCTGGGCAGGCATGATTCTTCTTTGGTTGGTGCAACTCAAAAACTATTAGATGAAATGTTAATGTCATGTTTTTTTGAAAGTGGTTGGTACCACTGTATATATAAATAAAAGGAAGGAAAGTGGGATTTACAAGTATAGACTGTGTGCTCTCAAAACATCCCTTTACACCCCTATACAAAAGGAAGCAGGACCCACCAATAAGGTGCGTCCCTCTTGACCCCCCCAAAAGGATAAAAGCACCGAGTAGTGTGCATCTGCATTACATAGCAGAGTAGCCCACTCTCTAACCCTATCAATTACAAAATCCTCTACTTCTTCTGGTATTGTAGCCTCATTCTTGAAGATTCTCTTGTTCCTTTTACCCCATACGGCTTACAATGTAGCATGCAGGATGAGCCACCAAATCCGCCTATCGGTCTTGAGCGGTCAGTACCTATGCCAATCCTTCAAGAGTTGCTGAACCGTTCACCTGGGCTGCATGACACTATGTATTCTAGCTAATATATGCCGCCACACATCCTAGGCGAAGTGGCAGTCAATGAAGAGATGGTCCATGCTCTCCTCCTCTGTCCCGTACAAGCAACACCGTGTCTAGATACCATGTAAGAATGTAGCGAGTCTATCTTGAGTAGGGAGCCTTTCATAGTTCTCTATGCAAGGGGTGCCACAGCCCACTATCAGCCACCAGCTGATACACCAACCTGATTGAGAAATGCCCCCCCTTTTCCCATCTCCACACCCATTCGTCTGTCTTGCTCTCAAACTGGTCTGTGCTGTTGGAGAAGTTGAAGCATACTCTCAAGCTGTTCAATCTTCTCATCCCACAGGTGCCTTTTGAAAGTGGGGCTCCAAGTGCCCCCTGCTTGCCTATCGAACAACTGACTCACCACTGCCATCGGCTCTATTGCAACCCCATAAAGTTTAGGAAAGAGGTCCTCAAGAGGATACTCTGTGCACCATCTATCCTTCCAAAAGTAGTATTGTTGATCAAGAATTTTTTCGAGTGTGGCATGCATTAGAGATAGTGCACAGTAGCCAATTACCTTTAATTAACGGTGCCCCTATTAAGGCCATACCCGGGATGCGATCTGGTCCTTATAAGGAGAAAGAGAAGAAATCTTGGGGGTAAGCCATAGTAGGTGTAAAGGAATTAGGACTTGACTTCCTTCTATAACATTACCCTTAGAGATTCTGTGTTACGTCGGGACTTTATGTCTTTATCTTTTTCGGACCTACTTTATTTGATGCATCCATACAACTGGGCTCATGACGTCCTGCGGGAAAACTGTGCTGCCACTCTTGCCATGCCTCTTTCTCTTATTTTTTTATTTTCTTTTATTTTTCTTGCCCTTTTGACTAGATGTTGATAGACTTTCTCCTACTTGTAGGTCTTAATAGACTGTCCTATTTGAGACCTCCTCTCGTCGGTAAGTGTCTAGGTTAGTTGTCTTGCCCATTCCACCTTTTGCCTTTACACTAGGCTGAGCGGAGAAGAGAAAAGACTTTTGCACAATCTTAGATATGGCCAAAGTAGCAATGGTGTTACTTAAAGGAGTCGGCTACAGCTTGCCGTGTGGTGTGTGTGGGCCGCACCCGGGGTCACCCTTAGTGATTGGGGAGAGAATTTCAGATCCCCAGCGTGAAGCTATCACCGATTTGACTCTATGCGTAAAAACGCTTAAGGTACAATCCATTCCACGGATGAGATAATTCCTCGCCCTCAGTGTTGACTAAACGATACGCGTTCCGAGGGTATACCTCCTTGATGACGTAAGGACCTTCCCAATATGCTTGCAGCTTAGACTTGGGACCTCCAGGTCTAACAAAGATACGTTTCACTACCATATCACCTGGAGAGGGGTAAATTCGCGGCCCAGAAGATATGTTACCCAAAGCAGCCCAATTGGACCCGCGGAGCCCAACAAGTGACAGCCCCATTACTGGGTCCACTTGCCAAGAAACCTAACTCACTCGGACCGACTCAACCTAGGTGGCCCCCGGGCCCGGGAGTCCGAGTAACGGTCGCTCGAGGAATAGTCCAAGCGGCAGCCCAGCGTAACCGGCCAAGGGAAGCCCGAGAGTCAAGATGAAGGAAGGGTAAACGCCCTCGAGCGAGGGAGAGCCCGTATTTAAGAGGTAACGCCCTCTGAACACTCCCCCTCCCCCTGTCCCCGAGAGAGACTGAATCATTATAAAAACCAAAGGAAGCCCTCCGGAAAAGGTAAGCGATTCTGAGCACTCTCAGCCACCCTTATTGGTGGAGAGCGATCTCGTGTCCACCCCCCTGTCTCCTTCTCCTCCGCACATCGCTCTACTATTTTGCTGACTTAAGCATCAAAGAGTTTTCCCCAAGGTTATTCCCCTTGGCCCCCTGATCCGTTTCCCACCTTGCAGAGTTCTAATCTAGGGTGGCCACATTCAGTGATCGAGGAATATCGGACGACTCAGGCTTCAGCACGAGATCACGCCTCTTCATCTGGCGCCGTCTGTGGGAAACGAACAAGAAACCAATATGGTGCGGAGAAGTAACAGTAGGAGAAACACCGGTGAAAAAGGGAAGGCACCAGCGGCCGTGGATAGGGAACCTGTGCCATCGCACTCTTCGATTGGCTCCCTTTCCAACAACCAGGCCAATGTCCTACCTCCACCGGCCGCAGGGGGACAACCCGTTTCCGGGGGCCCAGACGCCCTCCGATCCCTCAACGCTAAACTGAAATATCCTCGTCGATTTGATGAGGACCCAATTCTAGGCTCGAACGACACCTGAGTTTGAAAATTGACATCTTTTTTGGGATTCATCCGAGATCATGCAGCAAGAGAGATGGGAGGTGCGAAGGAGGGAACTAGAGGGGTAAGAAGAAGAGGAAGAATTAGAAGGTGGAAGTGACAATGATGAAGATATATTCGAAGATGAGAGGAATTGAGAGAGTTTACTTGCATAGAGATGGGGATCAAATTGGGTGATCGAGATCATTTGTGGAGATAGATTGATAAAAATGGGAGGCATGGGAGGCATAGTGTCTAGGTCTTGAAAAATGGATAACAGACGAGAGGGTGACAAGGTAATATGAATGATAGAACTTTCGCCCTTCTACAAATCAATGATCGAATATCCTTGTTTTTGGCGCCATACCGTGGCTCCTTGTATATGTGAGATTCTTGGAATAACCACTCAAATGTACCAAAGAAGTCCTCCATATCGGCATCAAGGCCTTCCGGAAAGGAAGATGGGCCCATTATGTGACAAGCGACATCCTTCTTGACATTCTTATGTAATGCAGGCGTGAGGGTATCATGTCCTGGTTGTAGTGGACCCCTGACAAAATGATCTTGCAGCGTCCAGGTAAGCGGCTGCCAATCTGATAGGAGAAAATGCGGATGCTCTTTATAACCAATGCCTCTCCGATCAATCAACTCGCAATCAGGGATCGGCTTGGTTCTTCCTTAAAGGTATGCGCCCAGACCCTTGCCCGGCTGGTAGCTGTTGAACCCCATAAAATTCATAATTCCTAATGATTTCAGAAAATTACAGAAATTAAAAAGTATTATGACATGATATGAAGCGATATATGGCCATCACCATCACATAGCTACTCATGAGCATTTCATCAAACACAAGAAGAGCGGCACAAAGTCATACACATCTGCTCGATAAAATCAAATTTTTTAGCTTTTGAAGGCTCATGGATATTTTTGTCAAACGGTTGGTGGGCAGCCGAAATGGTGTAAGTCACCAATACGCTCCACACCAGATCAAGTTATTAACCCTTTATGGCGCTTGGGCATTTTGTCAAACACCTAGTGAGCGGTACAAAATTTGCACACCCGTTCTACAAGATCAAATTTTCAACTCTAAAGTCTACACTTAGACATTTTATCAAACGCCTAGCGAGCGACATAAGGTCACACAATTATTTAACAAAAGTTCACGTTAAGTCGAGTTTTTAGCTCTCTATAATGAGTGGATATTTTGTCAAACACCGGACGTGCGGCGTGAAATTATGCACCAAGGGGCTTAAACCCACACAAGATTACGTTTTAATGTCATTGGAATATTTCCATGGCCTTGAACAAATTTGTCATTATCCCGAAGTCAAAGGACAACAATACGGTGTCTAGAGAGCACAACAAACAAACAAAAAGAGCCGCACATGTCCTTTACTACGAGGAAGGCTAGAAAAGATAAAAAAAATCCCAGAAAAGAGCCTTTTTATAGGCGTTGACTGCACAAAGGGGGGGACCGCCCTTCCTCTCCTCTCTTCTCTCTCCCTCCGGGTGGAGTCCTACTGAGGGTGGGCTGCCCCGGTAGAAACCCACCGGGAATGAGCCACCCCCCCGGTGTCTCCCAGGAGCCACTAGGGGAACCCACCCCCGGTGACTCCCCACCGGGGATGCTCCCCTTGGTGCTGTCCACTGCGGGTGGCACTCCGCACACCACCGAGGGTGGCACTCCGCGGCAACAGACTGGGGGAGACCCCCGGTCATTCCCACCAGGGGTCCTCCCCCCCTCTGCATAAAGAGAGAGAGAGAGAGATAGAGAGAGGGGGGGGGGAGACTGCAGGTCAGGCCCATCGGGGGTCCCTCCCCCCCTTTCATTTGCGGCCGCACACCTCCGGGGGTGGTTCCCCCTGGACTCCATATACATTAAAAAAAAGGGAAGATGAAGAGATGGAAAGTGAAGGGACGAGAGGGCCTACCTCCAACAAAATCTACTGGGGGTGGCCTACTTACTGGCCTCTTCCACCACCTATAAAAGGAGGAGAATCCTTCCTCAAAGCCACGAAGGAAGAAAAAGAGGAGAGGAAGCAAGCTTGGGAATAAGACTCGAACTCTTGAAGACTTGAAGTCTCCTTTGTTCCTTGAGAGCCTTGAAGCCCTGTTGCAAGCCTGCGCAAGGTGAGAAGGGGGCGGCCTTCTCCAAGGAGTTCAAACATAAGTCAAAAGGAAAATTGCACATAATCCCCCATGTAGGGGTATAATTGTGAAAAGATACCCTTTGAGGAAAAGAATGATGTATTTGCTAGGGTTTGCCGTCCCAGCCGTCCCGGTCACGGCTCGGGATGGGATGGTACAGTCTTGTACCGCTGCGTACCGAGATGAAAAAATGGCCTTTATATATATAGTATATGTAAAATAACTCAAGAAAATTGTTAGCTCAGTTGGTTAGGCGGTCTTTACGTGTTTTGTAACGTGTCCCGAGTTTGAATCTGGGGATTGTCAACGGTTTTGACGTTTTTTTCAACTGAAAATGTTAAAAAGAAACAACAAAACATTTAACCCACACGTTTCGAACCGGTGAACTCCCGGTTGAAAATGAGACCTCTAACCAACCCGCCTACAATATCTGGTTGTTAAAAAATAACACAAATAATATATGAGATCGTACCAGTTACGTCCCACAGACCGGTCGTCCCGGTCTGTGGCTGGGACGGGACGGGTAGTTCGCCTCATCCCGTCTCGGTTTGTCAAACCTTGGTATTTGCTATGTTTGAAAATAAATTATGAAGAAACCCAAGGGACTCTAAGTGCTGGGATTTTTGGATGTGCTTATATTGAAGAAAACCCTACAAAAGTCAGAAATTACGTTTCTACCCCAAAAGTTTGTAAAATTGTATAAATATCCGAGAGGTGTTTGAAAAATGTTGAAATACAAAAAATTCAAGAGAAGGGTTCAAAGAGTGAAATTATGTCCTCCAAAATGGGACAAAAATCCCAGCTTTATGCCAAAGTTCAGAAATTGCAAATTTACTCCGGAACTTTGAGAAATTGCACAAAAGTACGGAAAAAATACAGTAAAATGTAGAAAAATCAAATAATACATGAGAACACCTCTGATGATGAGAAAATTACAGAAACACCCCGGTGGTTAAAAACTTGCAAATATACCTTTGATCAAGGAAAAATAGCATATAAATCCCTCCAAAGGGGAAAATTACAATTAAACCCCTCCAAATGGGAAAACTACAAATAAATCCCTCCAAAGGGAGGAAATTGTAAATAACTCCCTCCCAAAAGGGAAAACTATAAAGAACCCCTTCTAAGAAGGAAAATTACAAATAAGCCCTCATGTAAAGGGATAATTACAATGGCGCCCTCTCTTAGGGCAAGGGAGTCCTCCCCTGGGGCTAAAATTTTGGCGAAGCTGATACGGTAAAGGCAAGAAGGTCTTGGGCAGTTAATCAAAGGTGTTCGGACTCGTTCCGATGTAAATTAACATCGACTCTGGTCGGTGGGGAAATGTCTTAGTACTCAAACCTTAAATCGTCTGACAAACCACGCGCGCGGAAATCCAAATGTGCATGCTAATTAGCTTAAAATATGTGTTTATCTATCTAACAAATTGGACATGTACGTATCGAAAATTTTCCGCATGTAAACAGTAGCCCAACTTCAGCATGATGTTCCAGCCCTTAGTGTTCCGCAACTTGGACCCTTTCAGTGCATCAACCCGTGCAGCCTCCGGCTGTTAACGTGGGTAAGCCCAAGGGAAGTTAAGATCCATCACCGAGATAAGGGGCTTGTTAGTGTGCCAGAGCATAGGAAGGATCTTCTCCGAGATGGCATCGATCGTGCGGACCGTGGAGATGCTCTTAACTTTGACCACCAACCCTTGAAAAGGGAATTTGAGGCACTGGTGGGCGGTCGAAGGCATGGCGTTGAGACTGTCAATCCACGGTCGCCCTAGAATGGCTTTGAACATCGGGTCGATGTCTAGGACATAAAACTCCACAGACATGGACAACAGCCCGAGCTCGGCCTGCACTGTCACAACACCATGACACGGCCTCCTTGAGTTATTATATCCAGCTATAGTTGTGGGAGTCGGTCGGAGTTGCTTCTCAGATACATTGCAAGCTCGTAGGGTGCTTAAGGGACAAACATTAATAGATGCACCCGTATCCACCAGCCGTATCAATAGCCACCTTATTGATTGTAATTGAAATGCAGAGTGGCATTCGCCTGGCTTCGAGAGGCGATAACTCGGCCTCGGAGAATGTAATTACAGGTCCCTTAGTGATAACAGCCAGTGCAGAAGGTAAACCATCAGCCGCCATGTCTTTGTTCACCATGATTTTACAGAAAATCTCGGAGAGCATCTTGGTGAACCTTGAACCTTATAATTAGTTCCAAAATAGATATCTTGGCGTGCATGCGATCCAAATGATGTAGCAAGTCATATTGCGTGCCTGGGAGTGGATCCGCTTCTTCTTAGTCAGCAGCCTGTTGAGATGACGGGGGATTACCTACAGGTGTGCTCGTTGGTGGGTCGGCCCTGTGAAACATCAGCCAGCTCCTTAGGGCCAGGTTTGCACCAGCAATGGGCTAGGGGAACCCGAGGTTGGGGGTTTAATGGGCCCAGATGGATGAATGAGGGAAATGGGAGATGGCGTTGGTGATACGGGAATAACAAGGGTGGTGGAAGGTTTAATGGGTCCGGATGGAAGTATGAGGGGTGGAGGCATATGGGTAGAGGCGGTTAGTGGCTTGATGGGTCCGGATGGAAGAACAATGGAAGTTGGTGTAGTAGTGGAGAGTGATGACGGTGGAAGGATGAGAGGCTGGTTAGGTGGTGAAGGTGTGATGACGGTGGCGGACGTGGTAGGCATGAATGACGTATTTGGTGGGTTTTGCGGGATGGAAGGGTAAGATGATGGCGTTGGCTAGTGGCAAAGGTCTTGTGGAAAGAGATGGACGGTACGAATGGTGGAGGGTCATTAGCCGTTGAACCGCAGGTTCGTCATCATAAGACCACCTGACATTGGCGGCCCAATGGTGCATGATAGGGTTAACTTGAGCCGGTGCCGGCGGTTGCGGTTTAGGAGCGAGCGGATGCTTTGGCAAGGGGTTCTGTACAATCCCCAAGTCCTGTAGAAGTTGTGGTTGCTGAGGTGGCTGCTGTTGATGCTGCATATGTGGCGGCTGTTGTTATCTCGGTGCCCGAGATCTTCTTTTCTCTTTAATTTTCATAATGACCTTGCACATTTCAGCCCAATTTATCCGATGTTCTTCATGCAAGTCATACACCAAGTCCCGGAATTGAAAGCAATTTTCTATGCTGTGCCCAGGTTGCTAGTGAAATATACAATAACGAGATTGATCTGCTACTGAATTCCAAAGGGGCCTTTTCGGAGGAAGTTGTAAAGCACCAATGCACATGGGGGCCGAAAAGACATCGGAGAGAGTTTCGGGCAATGGAGGATATTGGGCCCTGTTAAGAGCCGAGCGTCTAGGTGCATAGCCTTAGGTGGGGGAACGTGATTGTATTGGGGTGGTGGAGCTTGTTGGTTTGGTGTGATTGTATTGGGGCGGTGGAGCTTGTTGGTTTGGTGGAGGTGCTTGTGCGTTGCGGGAGGGTTGGTTGGTTGGTGTTGCGGTGGAGCGGTTGTTAAAGGGATAACTAACGGCTTGAACCTACTCATTTGTTTGGACTCCCTCGGTGATTGGGCCCTGTGGCTTTCTATTATATTTGGGCTTTTGGACCTTGAACATGGAGTGAATAGGAGAGCCTTTGAATTGCGTTTGTATAAAGTGAGCCCGGCTATAGAGTTGGTGCATGTTGAAAATGTCGTACATACCCAAGATGTTCCTATAGGTGGGTGTGGCGTTAGAAGTAAGGAGCTTGACCTTTTCTTCCTCCGAAATGTGGCCCAGTACACATGCAACCATCTGCCTCCAGCGGTCGGCATAAGTAGCAAAGTCCTTGTCCGATTTCATTTTTTCAGCGACGAGGTCCGTAAATGAGTATTCCGGGCCGACCCGGTCTTGGAATCGTTGAATGAACTTTTCTTTGACAATGCTGAAACTCTTGGCATCTTCCAAGGGTAAAGAATAAAACCACTCCAATGTAGCCCCATCCAATGAGCGGCGGAAAAGATACGCCATAAGGCGATCATCATATTGATATTGGGCCGACTGTTATAAGAGGTCCCTAATGTGAATATAGGGATTACCGAACTCATCATACTTGCGATAGTTTGGAAATTCGGATTGGGGTGGGAACCGGATGTTATGAAAATTGGGTATGGGGACATTGGCCAAGGATTGTGGGCTCATTCGTTTTTGCAGATGATCAATCTGCTACTGCATAGCGGCCCACTTATCAAAGTGCTCTTGTTCACAGGAAGGAGTGGGTTGAACATTATGCACAGGCCCGAAGTGAGAGTTCAAAGAATAGGAGGACGTCCCGTGTCGAGGATAATGGGCTAAGGATTGGCCCATCTCGGGGGGAGCGAAGTGAGATGCCCTAGCTTGGGTGTGGGCATATTCATTCGAGCCTAGAATGACCCTAGGGGCAGACGGAATGGGCTTAGAAGAATTGGCCCGCGGAGATGGAGGGAGAGTGGTTTTTCCCTTATCCATAGATTGTTGGGCCGAGCCGGAAGATTGGCCCATCTCAAAGTTGATAAATTGAAGGCTCTAGGTTGGGCCGGAGTGAGTTCAAGTGGGCTCGGGTCTGCCCTAGGCCCGTTGAATGAGGCTTGAGGAACTGGATTGGAGGAGGCCCCTTGAGGGGAGAGAGGGGCGGCCAAAGATTCTTGGAGGATTTGGTAAACGGCCTTAAGGTGGGTTGGGTCCAACTTGGCCATCATGCGGAGGATATGCTCTGCGGAATCATCGGCATGAGGGGATGGCAAGCAAGCTCGCCCACCCTCATTGACTTGAGAAGGAGGAGGAACGGACCCCTCTCCGGATTGGAGAGTGGCCACCCTAGGCAGGGAAGGCTCATCAAAAATCCCTTGAGGAAGCTCTTACTCATGGGGGAAAGACATTTCATGGGTAGACATGTTGGAGTTGTAAAGGGGATTAAAGTAGGATGCCATAATGGAACCTTTAGGAGATCAAGCAAGGGACCTAAAACAATTCCACATGCAAAGAGGATAGACCCAAACCAGAGCACGAACACAAAACACAATGCTTAAAACACACAAAAGAAAGAGAAAATGTCTCACCCAAATCAACCAAGTTAAGATGATGCGATAATTTTTATGAGTTCCTTGTTAACCTTTAAATGTCTTAATTAAACACAAATTCTCTCCAGGAATAGGGCTCCTAAAGGGAAGTGGTTTCTGAACTTGGGTTGACTTAGGTTTGACACTTACACACGGATGCAACCTAGACACAAGAGGTGTAACGGTACAACCGGCTCGGTGTCTGTGTGGGAATCCACGGCTCGCGGAGATTTACAGAGGTCCCCAAATAAGTTCACCTAGTTAACCACGAGAAATTCACAGCCGAGAGGATTGCTTACCGAGGTAGGAATGCAACTATGATGTGATATGAATGATCCTATGTGCATCGGGGTGCATGCAAATTATAATCTTAGAACTAACAAAATAAATGCAAACAATGGTAGATATGAAGCAAATAAACTAAATAGATGGTAAACAGACCACAAAAACACTGCAACTAGGGTAACAAAACGAAGAAACAGTGCTCAGGAGTTTTACCTGAATGCGGTCGGTACAGGGGCCGCCTTCTTCTGGGTGTGGCTTCTGGGTAAGCCACGTTCAACCAGGGACTTGAAAACAACAGAAAATAAAAGGAAAAACTGAAAACAAAACCTAAAAATCACTAAAAAAATACGAAAACATGCAGGAAGGTAGAAAATAGCGCGATGGGCACTAGGAGTCCCGCCGATGTAAGCACCAGAAATTACCCCCGAAGGAGTGAATAATAGGTACGAATGGAAATAAGCGCAAGGAAGAGAAAACAAAAGACTGACCGTGATCGCCATCGAGTGTTAATAACGCAAAGAACAGTAAATAACTTACTGACCTATGCTACTTACCTTGGAAAAGAGGGTTCAACCAGAAAGAAAATTTGAATAAGCCATGACTGCTGAACGCGGTCCCTAGAGTGGCCACGACCTTATAAATGCGGTCCCTGGGTCGGCCCGTTCTGTCACAGAATGTTGGGAGTGGGTTCTCTTCATTCTCTCTCTTCAGCTGGCCAAAGAGTGATGCCCTTGCACTTGTTGACTGTATGTACCCGAGTGAAATGAAAGACACACATAAAAGACCCAATTAGCCCTGGATTAATCAAAGTACCTATTCTTCAATAGAAAGGAACTCATAAAAGGAAGGGGCTTTTCCTGGGAGGTTTTGGTTTTTTAACCTCTCTTTAGGAGCCAGAAAAACTAGGGGGTGTGTGTGTATGAGATAAAATGAAATAAAGAGAAAAACGAACTATGCAATGCTTATGATGAAAGTCGAGAGAATTAAGAAGAAACTAAGGAAGAACACTAAGAACAATGAAGAAAGAACTTGAATGGTGGAAACCAAACTAAACTGAACATCCTTTCAAACTGAAGCAAACTGGTCTGTGTTGGTCGATTTAGTTAGTTTTTCAGTTTTGAACCAAATAATGCACACCCCAAAGTCGTGTATATTCATATAGAAAATTTGTTTCTTCACTTACGTTACTTTGTTGCTTTGGACATTCTTGATATTCGTTACTTTGTAATTACTATCTTTTTGCTTCTCCTTTCCATCATTTTAAACTTTTCCATGGATCTGAACGCTGCATTGAAATTGACTTTATCATGTTAACTATTTTGAAGAGTAATGTATGATTGCTCAAGCACACAAATGTGAGGTGTAAGGTGGTAACTCCTACAATTTGCATTTTGCAACAAAATGGTCCAAATTCAAAGATTGAGTACTGTTCCATAATTATAAAAGCTTGCTGCTTTATGGAAAGAGAAGGCGGAGATAATGCCCCTTGGGATAAAAAAATGGGAGTACCTACTTTTGAATCCTCAGCCTTGTAGTGTGGGTCCAGGCTGCTGGCTACTAGGCAAAAGGTGTCCTAATGGAAAAGGGTGTTTCTATGTTTTCCCTGCTGTCTGGTTATATCACTGCTCAACTTGAAACTGCCTTATTTAACCCTAGAAGATTTGATCTCTGAGACAATGCTAGATGAACCTATTATTGACCATCCATAGGATGAATGGTGAAAGGTTTAGCAGTTAGTATGGGTGATGTGTTTCCGAAAGTACCATGTTGTGTCTAGCTAATGAAGAGAGCCTATTCTTTAAATCAACCTAAATTTTGTAGATTATGTCGAATGAAGGTGTCTTTGTTTAGCTAGTGGCCCTGCCGAAAGGGGATGCCATAGGTGCTTCTTGCTTCTTTCCATGGCTTCAATTTATAACTAGGAATTGGGTGTCAATTTTTATGACAACATCATATCAGGTTTCCAGGCTTGCTGACTAATGTTCTGAAGTTAGCTGAAGTCAAGTCCTGCAAGAAGTTTTAGGAAATGTGGTTCTATGATATAATGACAGAAAGAAGTGTTGTCATGTGCCAAAGTATAAATAACTTGTAAAACACCCCAAAAATCGTTCTAAGAAAGAAAACCAACCCCATTCTGGAGGCATGAAATTACACCGAACATAAGATGATGCCCCAATGTAGAAGCCCCCCTGCCCATCATCCTGCAGCTCTAGAAACATAAAATAAAAGGGCAAAAATACAGGTCTAGAAAGGATAGTTAAGCTCATGCTGGGTACATTCTCCAAGATGTCATCACCACAAATCATTATGTCCATAGTTCTTTCAAGTTTTTTATGATCATTATACCACCTCCAGCCTTTGATCACTCCCCTCAACCACAATCATCAACCCCCCCCCCCCCCCCCCAAGAACACCAAAAATCCCGGAAATTATACAACCTCCAAGACACCTATTCTCGGTTCTAACCTGGCACACAGATGTGCCAGATAAGATTTGATCCATTGAAATTTATAATTGGTGCCAGATGATGAATTTATACTTGATGCTGAAACAGCTGGGGTGCATCGTATCATCATTGTAAGCTATGAAAACACGAGGATATGCATAAGTAGCAAGTTAGAAGAGAGTAATATAATTGGGCAGTTGCAGCTGCTTGATGAGGGGGGAGGGAGAAAAAAAGAGGAAAACAGTGTTTGGGGTGTAGGGGAAGGAGGAGGGAGTGATAGTGGGGGCAAGAGGAAGAACTAAGGAGGAAAAGAAGAAAGAGACAAGGGATGCTAAGGGGGGAAGGCATATCAGTTGCAGTGACAGAGATGTGGTGGCAGACTTACGGTGATGCATTGGCAGAAATCTAGAGATGCCATGATGCAACAGCTGCGAGGATGCGGTGGCGGCAACAGCTTGTGGGAGGCAGAAGCCCTGTGACAAGGGTTTCCCCAGGTGCTAGCTGTAATCAAAGAAGAGTTAATATCTATCTCTATAAGAGTGCTTTCCCTCTGTGGTACATACAGTTTTCTAATTTCTTAAACTTCAGCTCATGAACACAAATTTTGCACAATAAAAATTCCAATAATAGAAGGAAATGAAGATAATGCTCCTGATACAAAGGTGTTACCATCTAAAAGGTTCCAAGTAAATAAACTATATAGGATGGAAGGGTCAGAATCTCTAGTGTAGAGGGAAATGAAGCATCTGGGCAGTCATACACTCCTGATAACTGAAAATGAAAAGTAGGAGTGAGAATCCAGTGTGTAATAGGGTCTTACAGTTGACACCCATAGTCCCATATACTAAGCCAGTGGTGGAAATATAGGTGATTGGAAGACAGAGAGGACTGGATCCATTATTTTTCTTTTTGTTTGTTTGCAATGGGACTGGATCCATCATGTTGTGAAACAAAATGTAGCATCAAGGTGAAAAGTGGGAAATGTCATGCTGAAGCATATCAATCACCTGCAAAAAGATCAAGCAGATGTAATTAAATCTAATTTGCATCCATGTCTAATTTGTCAATATGCAAGCATAGCTCACAAGTATGATTCAGATGATTGAGATTTTGCAATTTGTTGGATCCTTTGCTTCAAAGTTTTTAAGATAACATGAATAAACGTGTGAATTTACTGTTGGTTTTGGATGAGCAGCTGTTGCATTTTTTGAAATTTCTGAATTGTGGGGAAGAGACGTGTTAGAACTAGTTATGTTCAGATTTGTTAAAAAGGATGTTAGTAATTACCTTGCATCCTATTGCTTTTAGTTTCATTAATCTTTTTCCTCCCCTCAATTCACAGCATCACCATCCTTTACTTTGCCAAAGAGGGAAAAGATTGTAGTTACTCACCATTGTATCCTGACATTTGCATCCCTGTGAGGGTACCTTTTCAAAAAGGTATAGGCCAGAAATTTCGTCAGCCTTCAGGTTCTGGCATTGACCTACGATTTTTTGAATTAGATGATCTCTCAAAGCCTTATCAAGAGGATGCTTTCCCACTCATTATATCTGCTGAAGCATGTCATGAGCCGTCACATACAGGTGAAGTCTTCAGTCAGCCTCCAACAGGTCCCTGCGCACAGACTACACAAGCTGTCATAGACAGGAAAGGTGATGGACATTACCAAGTGAAGACCACTAAACAAATACTCTGGGTTGGTGGGGAACGCTATGAACTGAAAGAGATTTTTGGCCTAGCAAACTCAGGGAAAACAGAATTTGGCAATAATGATTCGGGAAAAGAATGTGTAATTTGCATGTCCGAACCTAAGGATACAGCTGTTTTGCCTTGTCGGCATATGGTAAGAACAGATACACAGAATATGTTGGCTTTGTCCTCTGAATTTCTAAATTAGTTATCTTTAAGTTATTGGCTGTAGCTCTAAAGCTGTGTTTTTTATTTCTTTCTCCAGTGTATGTGCAGCGAGTGTGCAAAAGCCTTGAGGCTTCAATCAAATAAGTGCCCCATATGTCGTCAGTCTGTTGAAGAACTAATGGAGATCAAGGTGAAATGTTTTTCTCCAGTGGAGACCAGATTATAGGATGCTGACCAAATTGACAGATGCTCTTTGATAACTGCTGGTAGGATGGCCTATAGGTAATGCTACTTATGCTTAAGGTGGTTAAGGTACTCTCAACATCTCTACCGACAGTTTGCAATTAACACAGTGCTTCTTCACCTTGTATCATGTCAATTCTACACAAAGGATGGTTGAGATGTGAGGAGTACCTTAAACTATTACATTCAAGGGGTAAAAATACCATTATCCATGGCTTATACGGGATCTGTTTTATAATGTACATAACCCCAGTTACACGTACCCGTTGGGTCGTGTGTAGCGTAGGTTGGCATTTTGATAGCTCATTGTGTGTTGTGCAGGCTTGAACATTCTGTTTCCCCCTGTATTCTCTACCTGATCTCTGTTTGATCCAATGCAAGCAACTATTATACGTTGGCCAGTTTGTGAAGCGATAGTTTGATTTCTTATGGCTCAATTTATATTAGAATGCAGATCTCATGCTTCTCCATTGCCAAGCTTGTGTTCTGAATGTACTGTGACGTGGTTTTTCTTATGACCAGCTGAACAATTCACAGCTTATCAATGTGTTTAGGAATGTGCAATTTGGGCGATCACAAATTTTTTGTTTTTGCCTATCAACATGCTGCTACCTCCGCCTCAATTTCATTGTGCCACATGCTGAAGTTTTATGTAACTTACTAAAATAAAGGGCGTACCCAGTGCACGAGGCTTCTGCCAGTGCGGGGTCTGGGGAGGGATACGCAGGCTTACCCCGAAAAATCGAGAGACTGTTTCCCGATTAGAACTCATCCAACCCAAGAAGCCTCCGCCTGGGAAATGGAAGCTCCCTCAAAAGATTAGCCTCTTTCCATGGATGCAACGTGTCTCGTACCTGAAACAAGAGAGAGAGAGGAGATCAAACAGCTGAACCCTAGAGTCTTGCCCAAAGTAAACGGTGGAAGTCCTCAGTGAAAGAGAGCCTCCATGAAGACTGAACGTGGATATATACTAATATACAGAGCTACAAATTAGATGCCTAACTACTGCTCGTGTCCTCAAATATAAGAGTCTCGGTGACGTTGGCATATGGGAAGTTTGTCAGAGAACAGGAAACTGTTGAGGGTGCGACTGGGCACAAGTTTCAGAATGGCTACAATGAGATATTGAAACGCACAGTATTGAGCAGGTACCATTCTGGCAGTGATGTAGGGCGAGGAAAGGACTAGTTGGGGACTAAACATAAAGCTTCCTTCGTGACTTGTTCTATGTGACAATGGTGAATGGTGGAAGAGGACGAAGAAGTTGGTGTTCACTAACAGCGAAGGTTGAGGGATATGGTGCAGTAGTAGTAGTAGTAGTACACCTGGTGCGTCACCATGCAGTTTCAGTCTCATCACGGGTTCTGTCAGCTCGCATAGACCAATGGGCACGCGATGTGTGTACCTAGTGTACGCCAAGGAGTGCAGCAAGTATTACTATCGTGCATAGATGTTACGCCAAATCTATGGGGACGCAGTTGGTTGTTAAAACCTGAGGTGGAGTTGCGTGTTAAAATGGGGGGCTCGTAGAGATTTGATGTCAAATTAACGTTCTGCATCAAGATGTCAGATGTCTAATTATGAGATTATTTATTTTCAAGACCTTACATAGTACTACTAAACGTGAAAAGGCTCAACTATTTTCACGAGTTATTCAAGAGTCGGAGTAATAGCAAGTGGTACAAGCTAACTCTCGGCTGCTAACATGGATCATGCCAGAGATGAAAGAGGGATTTTTAGTATTAAAAAGAGATTCTTTTTGGATGACAACTATTATTACTTTTTACATCAAAGTATTATAGCCCTCTAACCTTTCTATTTGTTAGAACTCGGCAATTTCATTAATCCTCTAATTAAGATAAAGCCCTACGGTAAACACGTGTTAGCAGCAAGCATATTTCTCAAATACTCCTTCAACATTATATTGCCAATTTCAATAACTAAATCGCCATCCTCTTCATGATCATGATCATCATCATCTCTCTCTCTCTCTCTAATCTTGAGAAGCCCATGCGCGCGCACATGAAACTTCCACGACGCTCTTAGATTGCTCCATTTTTATATTTACACAAAACCGTGTTGTATATATGTGGCGATGTCTGTATTTTCACTGTTGAAGGTTTCTTTTGGCTTGAAATGTCTGAAGGAAGGAGCTACTTTGGTCCGCCACTAGATGTACACATGCACGCGCGCAAGCATGTTTAGTGTACTCACGTTCTTGTTCGTCTATTCGATCCGTGCGAACCTCCCCACACCATCGCCCGGGTTTTGTCGACTACTTAAAACGAAAGAGAAGAAGGCTGTACTTGTACCAGTCTCGAGAATCTCCACACTGCTCACCACGCTCCCAAGCTAGTACTATATCATACGATGCACTCCTCACAGTCACATCCCATTCCCCTCAACGTACCCTCTCCTCTATAGCAAGCTGCCACCGGTATTGTGTTACCTCAGCGAACCAAAACGGGGAAATAATGGGGTGTGTGTGTGTGTGTGTGTGTGTGTGTGTTGCAGTGACAAGCCAAGCTCATTTTCTCATAACACATTTTGCCTAGAGGTCTTTGAGTGCTTGTGGGGCAAAATTCTGCATGATGTTGAATGTACTTGGTCAACTGATATCACCCAAGACTGATAATATACATGATGTCCGCCAGCTTGTTACTGACAGCTAGCACCTGCCATGGCCTTTGGATCCATCTGTTCTTGCCCTTCTTTCTATATGGGATGAGATTGTCTACACTATTGTCTCTATATTATTTATATTTCACTTCTTCTCGACTGTTGTGTCTATATCATCTTTTCTTTATTATTTTTAAAGTGGTAGCTTCCACAGTCAGAATAAAAGAAGTGTAAATGACATAGCGGATACATAACTCAAACGGAATGGGGTACAAGTAGTATAGAACAAAAGGAAATAGATGATCGATCTTGTTCTTCTTTATACGGCAACATTTGGAGGAAGCTCTGCTACAAGATATGAGGCTGCGGTCGCCTGTGTCGACGTCTATGGCTTCTCATTGGAGCAAGGGTGCCCCTCTGCCTATATATATATATATAACAACGGGTTCCAAGCCCTGCTCTTCCCTGGCTCGATCCTACTGCAATGTGCCCTACAATTTTAGACACACAGTAGCAGTGAAGGGAACCTCTTGTAGCCTCGCTTCCAGCTTGCCAGAACTCTTTTATAAGTTGCTTCCTCACTGCTACTGAAATGGCAATTCATGGCATCATCGCCCACTGATGGCGCATTGAGGAGCCATGCCACCAAGCAGGCTTGTTGCTACCCGGCGGTGCTTTGGTGGGTACTCAATGTTGAATCCACAAAATCACAATGTTGAGATACAAGGACTCAGGGCCATAAACACATGAATCACGACTCATTTAATCAATAGAGGATTGTTGGCCTAGGGATTATGATTCAACACTCCCCTCACGGTCAAAATGGGCCGTGGACATTAATTAGGTGGAGGTGGCAAGAGGAGTTGGATCATTTGACATGCTCTATACCATATGTTGAATCCACAAAATCACAATATTGAGATGCACGGGCTCAGATTCATAAGCACATGAATCACAACTCATTTAACCAATACGGGACTATTATTCAAGGACTATGTCCAAATTAACACAAGACTTCGGAGATCTAGTACTTGCGGGGATATGGTGCTAGCTAGTGCCATTCCATACCATGAGTAGGTGGGTTGGAGATGTGTCTATCCCCACCGGCTACTGCTACTAGAGGAGGAGGAGATGGGGCTGGCTGTGATTGGGGATGGGGCAGTGTGATCCTATGGGTGCGACAAGTGGGGCAATGGGATCCTGTTGATGCTACCACCATTCCCTGCCGGAGTGCACTGCAGGAAGAGAGAGAGAGTAGATATATAAGTCATTTTCTTATTAGAATTAGAAATATTAACCATAATTTTGTTAGAAAAATGTTAGTTTTTTGCAAAAATATTTTTCTTATAAGTTTCTTTGCAAAGATTTCCTTTTATTTTCATATGATTTTTTATTAACTTTCTTATATCAATATCGTGCCAAAAATACCCCTACGGTTGAGGATTCAAATAGTATTCTATTTTCATCCATTTAATTGATTTTCTGGACGAAAATGTCCTTACAAAAAGAGTTCTTTTGATCAATATATTGTCTGAAAGAGAGAGAAGGAGAGATAAGGACTTTGATATATGAAGAGAGAAAAAGAGTTTATGAGAGATAAAATATATATATTTTTGTCCCTTTTCAAGTTTGGTTAAAGACTAACTAGGATTAAATAAGTGATTTTAATGGAATGATATATAACAGCTGGGCAAGGGTATTTTTACAAGTATTGTGATTTAACGAGGTTACCAAAAACAATATGAAAATAAGAGAGATAATTCTGTAAACAAATTTTGCATATATATTCTTTGCCATCTCATTTACTATTCCTCATTTGAAATACCATCTGAAATTGAATTTGGGCATTCAAATGAGAGGAGAGTCAAACTTAAAAATTAAAGTTTTCTTCGTAATCCAATTTAAAATTTGGTGCTTTCGAACTTTGAGAATTTGGAACTTGAAAAGTTCGACACTTCTCACCAATGGCCAGTGATGATGAATACGGTGACAAAATGCCATGATGTCTCTCAACGTGATCTTTTTAAATGGAAAAAAAGGGTTCCGAAGGGTAATAGCAAAAATAGTGCAAGCAAAGAGACTAGCTAGTTCTTAAAGCAACAAAAATCATAGTGCTCTTGTCCACAGCTGCCTCCTAAAAAATAAAAGAGAATCTGAATAATTAATGAAGTTGGTGAAAGAAATGAGACACCCCTATAATTTCATTGATTTAAATTAGAACCATGCCCCCAAGATCATATGATTTCTCCAGCTTGTTGTTCTTTGTTTTCTTGGCCTTTTTCGTCTATTTTCTTATCCAAATTGCTGTTGGTGAGGAGGAAGACTCCAACAAACAAAGCTTTTCTTACCACTGCTGCCATCCAAGGAGTTCTTTTGGCCGCTCTTTGTCTGGTAATCTCATATACATGCATACCTTCACGTACAGACATCCTCGTTACTAACACTTGGCCGTTCTTCAATATATACTTTGATCATCCCTTAATTTGTTTGTTCCTATCTGAAATTTAAAATACGTAGGAGAAACAAGGATACATACTTTTATATATTGTTCTTGATAAGATAAGATTAATTAGTATCCGCATCACTTTATCCATTTCTGTTAGCTACACGTGAATGGATCGATATATATATATATAATATTTATTTATTCAAAATGCTATATATTATCTGATTGCTTACTTACTATATATCCATTATTTTTAAATCTATACTTTTTAACCAAAAAAATTATTAATGAAAGGCAAATGTAGTATTCGCAAATAGAGTGTCGGATCATCCGTTACCATAAAGACCCTCATCTAGAGCACTTCCTCCTGTTTCTTATAGTCTAATGGTAAACTCGAGGGCAGGTGAGGAAAGGATGGCACTCACTAATAAAACTACAGCAGTAGCTGCCGCATGCAAACAGCATGCCCAACAGTACATGCAGATCTTATCCACACAGGTAGATAGCAAGGGCAAGCCATAAGGTATAGTAGAAGACGAGAGAGATAGAGAGTGTGTGTGTAATGTTTATACTATTCTTACCATTATATTGATGAGAGAGAGAGAGAGTTATGTTTACTACTCTGACCAGTATATTGATTGTTGGAGCAGCGGAAGTGAGATGGGCACAAAAGGTGAAGAAAGCAATAATTTAATTGAAGAAATAGTACAAGTACAAAAGATCTTGTACAATGTAGAAGGGGAGATGGAAGATGGAAAGGCTTGGTAAAAGGCTTGGAAAGTTGATGGAATGGAGTGAGGCTCTTTGGCTCACTTCTACTTCTACTTGGATCTCTCCGATCTCTCTTGGATACCCACAAGGGTGCCTAGGTGGTGGTATTTATAGTCTCCATAAGAGGTATGAAGTTCTTTCTAGATACTTCTTATGCACTGCCATTCTAGAGAATTCTTCTCTCATCTTCTCTCTAGATAAGTGTTTCTAGAGTTCTCTCTTTTTAATGGCATTCTAGAACCTTCTATGCCTCCATCTTTCTTCCACAATATTTTAGAGTTTTCTTCATGCTTCTAGAGAAGTACAGCACATTCAAATTATTATTTTAACACCCCCTCTTAATTTGTAATGTGCATACTCCTTCTAAAGTGTATAAACTTGTCGGTGGCCAAGGGCTTCGTGAAGATGTCGGCGACTTGCTCTTCTATCTTTATAAACTTCAGAATGATTTCTTCTTTTTCGACCAAATCTCGGATATAGTGATGACGCAGCTCGACATGCTTCGTCCGTGCATGAAAGACTGGATTATTTGTCATAGCGATGGCTGACATATTATCACAAAGTATAGTAGTTGGTTCTTCTTGATTTTGTTGAAGCTGTGATAATATTCTCCTTAACCAGACAGCTTCGCATGCGGCACTTGTAGCAGATATATATTCGGCTTCTGCTGATGATAGAGCGATTGTTTGTTGCTTCTTAGATGACCATGAAATATGCTTTGTTCCAAGACAAAATAAATATCCAGAAGTACTCTTTCGGTCATCTGTCGAGCCTGCCCAATCACTGTCTGTGTAGCCAATAAGATGATTATTTTCTTCAGAGACATACTTGATGCCATAATTTGTAGTTCCTCGGAGATATCTCAAAATATGCTTGGCCGCTGTAAAGTGTAGTTTGTTTGGCTCATTCATAAAACGTGATACCACACTTACTGAATAAAGAATATCTGGCCTTGTATTTGTGAGATATAAAAGAGAACCAACTAAACTTCTATAGACTGAAGTATTAATCTTCTCTGCATCATCATGTATAGAGAGCTTTGTGTTTGCTACCATAGGTGTAGCCACGGTCTTGCAGTTGGCCATATTGAATTTTTTCAACAAATTTTCACAATACTTTCTTGGCTGAGAAATATTTCTCCTTTGATTTGCTTTACTTGAATGTCAAGAAAATAACTCAACATGCCGAGATCGGTCATTTCAAATTCTTTCATCATTTTCTTCTTGAAATCGTCTAGCATATCATGGCTAGTACTAAAATAGATTAGATCATCAACATATAGATAAAGGACTAGAAAGTCCATACCTTTCTTCTTTATATATAATGAGGGCTCGCTCGGACATCTTAGAAAGCCATCTTGTTGAAAATATTGATCAATCTTGTTGTTCCATGCTCGAGGGGCTTGTTTTAACCCATATAATGCCTTATGTAGGCGATAAACTTTATCTTCTTGTCCTTTGATTTGATAGCCTTGTGGTTGCTCCACATATAGTTCTTCTTCAAGATTGCCATTCAGAAATGCAGATTTGACATCAAGCTGAAATACTGGTAATTTCAATTGTGCTGCCAATGCTAAGACAACCCGTATAGTTTCCATCCTTGTAACTGGTGCGAATGTCTCATTGAAATCAATGCCAGGTTGTTGAGAATACCCTTTTGCTACGAGCCTTACTTTATATTTATGAATGGAACCATCCTCGTTATACTTAATCTTGTATATCCATTTTAAACCAATAACTTCTTTATCTTTCGGCTGCTCAACTAGCTCCCATGTGTGAGTTTTCTCAATCATATTCATTTCTTCATCCATGGCCCTTGTCCATTTCTCATCTTTGACTGCCTCCTCATATCTTTGTGGTTCATAGCAGAAATAAGCAACATTACTTCTTTCATATATTTCTTTGAGAGAGCGTTCCTTTCGTTGTGGTGTGTTTGAGTCATTACTTGACTCGCCTTGCTCTCTTGGACTTTGTGGAGGAGAAGGAGCTACTAATTCTTTTTCTTCTATAATTTTTGGTATTTATTTTTCTTCTTCTTCTTCCCATTTCCATGATGATATTTCATCAAATATCACATCTCTAGAAATAACCAATTTATTTGTCTTAGACTCAAGCAATCTATATGCCTTTGATTCCTCACTATATCCAATGAATATATATTTTTCTCCTTTCTCATCAAATTTTTCTTTTCTAACTTGTGAAGGAATATAGCCATATGCAATGCATCCAAAGATTCTAAAATGACTTACCTTGGCCTTTCTCTTAAACCAGGTCTCATATGGTATTTTGTTTGGAACTGTTTTTGTTGGAGACATGTTTAAAATGTAAACTGCAGTATGTACAGTCTCAGCCCAAAAACTATTAGGAAGATTCATACCTTTTAGCATGCTCCGAGCCATCTCTACTATTGTCCTGTTCTTT
Source organism: Amorphophallus konjac (assembly GCA_022559845.1). Taxonomy (NCBI): domain Eukaryota; kingdom Viridiplantae; phylum Streptophyta; class Magnoliopsida; order Alismatales; family Araceae; genus Amorphophallus; species Amorphophallus konjac. The sequence goes on from JAHNEJ010000220.1 coordinate 157,922, forward strand.
CGCTCGGCTATTCCATTTTGCTGAGGTGTATATCTTGCTGTTAGCTCCTTCTTTATTCCTTCGTTCCTGCAATATTCTTGAAATTCTTTAGAAGTAAACTCTCCTCCACGATCTGTCCTTAAAACCTTGAGCTTTTTGCCACTTTGTTTCTCGACAAATGCTTTAAATCGTAAGAACATTGTAAATGCCTCTGATTTTTTCTTCAGAAAGTATATCCACATCATTCGGCTATAATCATCCACAAACAGTAGAAAATATCGTGAACCATTAAGTGAGGCAGTTTTTGTTGGACCACAAATGTCAGCATGTATCAATTGTAATGGCTCTTTAGCTCTCCATGATGTTTTAGTGAAGGGTAATCTGTGCATCTTTCCATAGATGCATCATTCACAAATTTTGTTTTCTTCTTCTTTAAGATATGACAATCCAATGACCATTCTCTTCTTCTTTAGTAATATGAGGCTTCTATAATTCAAATGGCCAAATCTCTTATGCCATATGAGAGAGCTATCTTCTCCTTCAATTTTTAGAGCCATATTTTTTAGTGGCATTTTTAGCGGAAAGACTTTATTGGGAGTCATCTTGATTTTTGCCACTATCTTTTCACTTCTGTCTTCTATAATGATGCATTCATCTTTTCTGAAATTGGTTGAATAACCCTTTTGCATCAACTGTCCAACACTTAATAAATTTTGAGCTAGGCCAGGAACATAAAGAACATCTGTGATAAACTTTTTCTTACCTCCCTTTGTATGCACCGCTATCACTCCCTTGCCTTGTACTTCATGTAGCTTGCCATCTCCAAGCTTTACTTGAGAATGTATCTCTTCATCCAATTTGACAAAGCTGCTTTTATTTCCTGTCATATGATTGCTACAGCCACTATCCAAATACCATATATTGCTAGAATTTGAATGACTGGTAAAGCAAGAGTAAAATAGTTGATCCATCTCCGAATAATTAGCTTCATTTTTCTGCTGATAATAACAATCTCTTTGGGAGTGATTAGCGTTTTTACATTTGGTGCATTTAAATCTGCAATCTTCCATAACATGTCCAAACTTTTTGCAAATTCGGCATTGAGAGGTAGACGTACCTTTTGGATAATTTTTCTCATATCTTCTTCCTCTGTCCTGACCTTGTTTCATGAACTTCTTCTGCCTTGAATTGCCTTTCCCGAACTGATGTTGTGAAGAATAACCTTCCATGTTGTCCTTCTTTGACTCTTCTCTTTTATCAGATAATGATACTTTTGATTGAAATACTTGCTCCATATTCTGATGAGAAAATCTATTCATTCTTTGCTCATGCGCCTCCAGAGAACCCATTAGTTCGTGCATAGAAAACTTTGATAGATCTTTGGATTCTTCAATAGCAGCAACAATATGATCAAACTTGAATGGAAGACTTCTCGATACTTTCTCAACTATTCTCTTCTCTTCTATTTTATCCCCATAGCTTCTAATTTGATTTATGATGCCGGCAACTCGAGTAAAAAATACTTGAACAGTTTCATTTTCTTTCATCATAATATTATCAAACTCTCTCCATAATGATTGTAACTTGATGGAGATTACCTTCGATGACCCTTGAAATTCTTGCTTTAGAAGATCCCAATCATCTTTCGAGGTTGCAGACGTCATAATACGGGGAAAGATAGATTTGCTTATCCCTTGTTGGATGAATAATAATGTCTTCGCATCTTTCTTCTTGTTTTCTTTGTACTCCTTTTGCTTTGCCGACGTCCACGATGCGAGAGTTGCCCCGTCCTCTGGTACCTCGTATCCGCCTGCAACGAGCTCCCAGAGATCTTGAGAGATGAAAAGAGTCTTCATTTGGAGACTCCAAAAAACATAATTCTCTCCATCAAAAATGGGGATAAGATTTTGAGAATAGTTGAAAATAGTTGTGCTAGGTGCCGCCATGATTGGAACTTGAGGGAATGTAGGCTATGGCTCTGGTACCAAATTTGTTGGAGCAGCGGAAGTGAGATGGGCACAAAAGGTGAAGAAATCAATAATTTTATTGAAGAAATAGTACAAGTACAAAAGATCTTGTACAATGTAGAAGGGGAGATGGAAGATGGAAAGGCTTGGTAAAAGACTTGGAAGGTTGATGGAATGGAGTGAGGCTCTTTGGCTCACTTCTACTTCTACTTGAATCTCTCCGATCTCTCTTGGATACCCACAAGGGTGCCTAGGTGGTGGTATTTATAGTCTCCATAAGAGGTATATGAAGTTCTTTCTAGATACTTCTTATGCACTGTCATTCTAGAGAATTCTTCTCTCATCTTCTCTCTAGATAAGTGTTTCTAGAGTTCTCTCTTTTTAATGGCATTCTAGAACCTTCTATGCCTCCATCTTTCTTCCACAATATTTTGAAGTTTTCTTCGTGCTTCTAGAGAAGTACAGCACATTCAAATTATTATTTTAACATTGATCACTGTAAGAGATTCCTCTCCGTTCCATCTGCACAGCGGCCAGAGTGTGTGTGTTATATATAGAGAGAGTTATATTTATCATTTATCACATCTAGCTACTCAGAGAGAGAGAGAGAGAGAGTTATATATAGAGAGAGAGTTATATTTATCATTTATCACATCTAGTTACTGAGTGAGAGAGAGAGAGAGAGAGAGAGAGATTCCGAGAAAACATATGATATCTAAGTCAGTAAGGCCGTCTTTGACAACCGGGTGGTCGGCCGGTTAGCCGATTTTCCCTGCCTCTCCTCGCCCTCCCCCTCACACAAATCTCTTAACCGACCCCGGGTACCGTAATCGACCCTTAGGGGTCGATTATGGCACCCCCTTACCCCTTTATCAAAGACGCCCTAAGTAACTAAGTTGATCTCTACTATGAAATATCACCAGGTTTGGCACGTTCTAACTGTGAGGGAAATGACTTACCCTTCTTATCTAGGTGACGGGATTTCTTTTTCACTGGAGAGAGAGAGAGAGAGAGAGAGAGAGAGAGAGAGAGAGAGAGAGAGAGAGAGAGAGAGAGAGAGAGAGAGAGAGAGAGAGAGAGAGAGAGAGAGAGAGAGAGAGAGAGAGAGAGAGAGAGAGAGAGAGAGAGAGAGAGAGAGAGAGAGAGAGGACTTCCAATGTGGGACTATTCTTGTGCCATTCTGATCCGACCTTTAACTACACTCCAGATCTGGGCTGGGGATCCGACCAGCTATATATCTGAGACATGGGGTCGACTCCCCTTGAGATAGGCCGCCGATGCAGATGGATCCGCTTACCCATCAAGTCGCATTGTCACATTAACTACACCCAGCTGCTATTATATTGATCTTGCACTGTGAGTTGATCCAAAAAAAAAAAAAAAATCACTGTGAGAGATTCCTCTGCGCGTCACCTGCACAGCGGCCGCAGAGTTTATATATATATAGATATATACACACACGGACATGCCTGTCTGTACTCAAGCTGCAACGCACCAGCTTGGATTGCTGAGCTTGTTCCCACGCGCGGCAGCCGTGCATGCATTGGCCCATATCTTTGCCATTTTATGTCTTCTCCCTCTCCCCATGCCGACACTCATGAGATTAGGGGCCGGATTCTGTCCAAGAAACAGACACCGCCGGTGAGAGAAATAAGAATGCTTGGGAGTGTGCTGGCGCCGGAGATGGTGGGTCTTCTCTTCCCACTCCTTGCAGTGATGCTGACCTTGTTATTTCATTGAGATTTTGGAGGACATGAGAACCTACTAGACAGCGTTCGAGAAATATCTTAGACTTTTACTTTTGACCAAAATTTTTTAGAGATACATTAAACTCCTTTTGAGGAGTTTCTTGAGTTTTTTAAAACGATGACTTTTACTTTCCTCTCTCTCTCTCTACAAGTGAAAAACTCACTTTTGAACATGGTGCAGAATTTGACTCACGAGGGAGATTTTGATGCTTGTATTTCAAATTGCAAGAACATGTCCGAAGTCAAATTATTTATGCGTGCAGAAAAAGAGGCCCTTTCATACATGAACAGTGTAGGATTCTCTAGTCTAGCATGCATCCCTCTTTATATCCAGCTAATATTGTCAGAGAAATTGTTGCTACTGTGTTGGAACATTCAAACAAAATGAACTAGTTGTGGGAGATCTCTCTCTCTCTCACTCTATATATATATATAATATAATATACGTCAAGAATTGGATTGTTTTAAAACTTATCTACGATAGTCTTATTCAATTTATACGTACACTTTTCATCACGGTTGACGAGATGCACCGACTGACATATATATTAGAAAAGATCTAAAAAATTGATGTGACATTAACTAAACTAACATTTTTTTCGCATCCATCTATGACCATTGACAAAATTGTTAGCTTGGCAACCACGTGAGATCAGAGGCACAGATGAAGCCGAAGAAGTACGTCACTTGATTTGGTCTAATTTTTTTACGATGAGTAAAACTAAAACGATTAATGAAAAATCTTTTCACTTTGAAGGGGGATTTCAGATTAATTTATAGATACTTCTATTTATAGTGAAGGCTTTTTTTGTAAAAAATTCCATCTTGTAAGTTTATTTGTGAAATTGTCTTTTTTTAACAATCTTCTTATTATAATGCGAAAATTACCTATATACCCCTAAAAAAGCCCGCATTATCACTATATCCCCACTTTTATGGAATGTACATGTATACCCCAAATTCTCAAACAACTCATTGTTATGCCCCTACCATCAATGGCCATTTACATTAATTTACATTGACTAACCCAAAGTGAGTGAGAGGGGTGGAAATCTCTAACTTACCCCTGGTTAGGGCGTCCATTCACCCCCTCCCACGTAGGCGGATACATAGGTAGAGAGAGAGAGAGAGAGGTGTGGGTGTGCGGCGGGGAAGGGGGTCTCCCCTCCGGTGCAATCATATAGGGATGCACACGCGTGCACGCGCACACACATAGAGAGAGAGAGAGTCACAAGAGGGGGAGAAAGAGAGTGATACAGAGACAGAGAGAGAGAGAGGTTGGATTATTTGGTCTGTGTTTTCTTTCAATTGGTATCAGAGCAGGTTCTCTCGGTGAAGACTTAACCGCCTAATAGAGATCCATGGCTAATCCCGCGGGTGCTTCATTTCTTTGATGATGTAATTTGTTCTGAAATAGCAATAAAATAAGCATCTAATGGCCGGTAGGTGGAGTGAGAACATTCTCTTCCTCTGGAATGGGGGTGCACTCTCCCTTCGTCCCCATTAGATGACTGGGTTTACAAAAAAAAAGGGCCAGTCCCTTAGCAGAGAAAGGCATAAGTCGTGGAGTAACTTCTCCCGCGATCGTGAGGAGTTTCCCGTTGAGGACATGTTCTTCCGGAGTCGAACGGTCCTCTGGCGAGTCTTACGGCGCCCATGGGGCGTGCTCGCCCTTAGTGGAGTCAAGGCCGATGTCGTGGGAGGCAACGTTCGGTCGCCGGAGAGTCATCCGGCGGCCGTTGCGCCTGGGTCGAAGCCCTTCTTGCACTGGCGAATCCGAGGCTCAATTGTTGTGGGTCGTTTGGGGCTGTGGTTGTCAGGGGCCCTTGGGCGCGTAGTAGATCGTGGGCCCGAATGGGCCTGGCGGAGTTGGGCCTTATATAGGCTGAGCTGATTTTACCCTCCTCAACCTTTATTGTCCAATAGATCTAATTATAGTTATTGGAAAAATTGCATGAGAATTTTCGTGCTAGTAATAGATTATGAAATGTGGAGGGTGATTAAGAAAGGACCAAATGTGCTTAAAGTGAAAGAAGAGGAGTGGAAATATGAGGATTTTTGAAAATTTTCTTTGAAAGCTAAAGCTATAAATATTTTGTATTGTGCACTTGATGCCAATGAATACAATAGAATTTTTACGTGTAACTTTGTTAAAGAAATTTGAGATAAGATGCATGTTACATATGAAGGAGCATCTCAAGTTAAGGAGATGAAAATCAACATTCTCATGCATAAGTATGAACTCTTCAAAATGAAGAGTCAATCAGTGAGATGTTCACTAGGTTCGGAGATATTGTGAATGGCCTGTAATCACTTGATAAGATCTATTCAAATGCAGACTTAGTGAGGAAGATTCTACGAGCACTTCATGCTTCATGGAGTCCTAAAGTCATGACCATTGAAGAGGCCAAGAATTTATCTACTCTATCTTTAGATGAGTTAATGTGATCACCCATGACATATGAATTGAAATTAACATCTTAAGACTGCAAAATGATGAACCCAAAAAGAAGAAATCTATAATGCTCAAGGTTGTGTCATCTTCCTCTAGCTCAAGTGATAAAAGTGAATAAGACAAGAAGGAAGAAGATGAGATCAATATGATTGCATGACATGTGAGGAAGTTCATATGCAAGAATAAAGTTCATGACTTAAGGAACTACAAGAAAGTATCCCCTAATTAGGGGGAGATATCTAATGAAGTTAAGATCTTATGCTATGAATGTAAGATAGTTGGTCACACGAGAATTGAGTGTTCAGAGTTAAAAAATAAAGACAAAAAGGGAAAATAACACATGAAGAAGAAAAAAACGACGGTCGTTGCTTGGAGTGAAAAGGATTCCTCATCTTTCAATGATGAGTAGAGTGATGTTATTGCAAATATTTATTTTATGGCACAAGATGACGAAGAAAAGATAAATTTTGAAATTTGTCTCATTTCTTTTGAAAAATTACAATATGTCTTCGATGAAGTATACTCTAGGTATAATAAACTAAAATTTGAAAATAAAATTTTGAGGAAAGATTTACTTAATGCTCATGATGACTTGACTGTAAAGGAAAAAATAAAAAATAAAAAATAAAAATGTCATCTTAAAAGTTAAACTTGAAACTCTAAACCTTGAAATATCTTGACTTCATGACAAAATCTCTTCTTTAAAAATTGAGGTTGAGAACTTAAAAAACACTATTGTTAAATTTGTTAAAAGTAGGGATAATCTGAATATCGTACTTGGATAATGTGTCGGGGTACCACACTTTTGCTATCACTGGGAGCTGAGAAATGTGAGCCCTTGGAGAGGGATGCGAGGTAGTAGCACCATCATAGTGATCATGACACCGTTTAGTCGAGTGTCCGAGGAACTTGCAAATCTGGCATCTTATAGGAGGGCGTCTACTATAATTAGAGGAGGATGTTTGAGAGGGACGAGTAGCAGCACGAGGGAGAGAAGAATGGCCTTGTCTGCAAATAGCTGCCCGAGATAGATTAGCACCAGGAAGAGTGGTCTCAATTGGTGGAGGTTGAGATTTGGAGATGCAAATCTCGGCACTGAGTAGGAGACTGCATTTCAAGAAAAGATACTAGTTCCGTGCGAATAGAGATAGCCTCCACCGTAGTAGAATAGTCGCCACCCAGGTTGCAAAAGATGATCGCATTGAACTCCTTAGGTGGAAGGGCTCGACCAGCAGCAGCTAACTCATCGGCAAGAGCTTTGGCTTTATGGAGGAAGCGAGAGATTGTCTAGTTATCCTTCTTCACACCTTGGAGTTGCATGTGAAGCTAAACCAAGCGGGTATGCGATGGCAAACCAAATGCTTTTGGTGTAGAGCATCCCATACTTCAGCAGGCGTAGAGAGGCTGACAATGTGGGGTGGGACTTCTTTTGTGAGAGATGCAAGGAACCAACTAAGAAAGAGTTGGTCTCGCATCATCCAAGACTCATGGGCAAGGTTTGGAATGGGTGGATGTTCAAGGGATTGGATGGTGGCGGGGGGGGGGGGGGGGCAAGGTTCAGACCCATCTGTAAGTTCAGGAAGACGATTTGTATGGAGGACCGGAAGAGATTGAGTTTGACACAGGAGGTCGTTGTGAGGGGTGAGTTTGACGGTGAGTATACGGTGAATGGGAATGGAAACCGGGATTGTAGATGGGTTGGTGGAAGAAGAGAGGGTGACAGATGAATTGTTAGCGGAGGAAGAAGTGTTGTGGAATCCATGACAACAGGGTGTGAAGGAACATGGTGCTATGATATTATATTATAATTTATTAGATTAAGTCACCTAACTCAGAATCTTAAAATATAGAGCGGAGAGGATTTCATTATTATAAACACATTATATTCTATCCCGTTTACCATGTGCGCGAGAATATTCTAACTCAATGAATGTACGTTAAGAGGCCCTTAGATGAGCATGATACATGTATGTAACCCCCTGCAGCTTCTGCAAAATCGCGGGGGGGGGGGGGGGGGGGAGGGGGGGGGTTATTGACCTTTGACATGTGGTGTGAACATATATATAGGGGGTTATTTACATATATTCATTATTCATAGGTTTTTTCACATATACAAATGATTGTTCAGGGAGTTATGTACGAAAAAAAACCTGCTTCTTTTAGGGTTTGACGGATCGGGCCGGGTCGGCCCGACCCGCCCCGTCCCAGGCGCCCAGTGGGTCGGGCGGGGCGTGGGTCGTGGCCGGGTCGGACTGGCCAGCATCGACCCGTCCGTCCCGCCACGTACCAGACCGATCCGTGGACGGGACGGGCTGGTACGTGCGGGACGGCCCGCTCGTGCCGGTCCGTCCATTTAATAGACCTGTGGGAGGCGTCTTCAAGGCATGCCTAGCTCGACGGTGGAGGTCCCGGACGACGGTGAGCGGCGAACACCGGTGGACGGCTGTCAGAGGTAAGTCGTCTTCCTTTGAATTTTTTTTTAAATAACAGAGCGGCCGGAGGGGGGCGGGCAGAGGTGGGGCTGCGCGTGGGAGGGCTGGCGGAGGAGGTGGTGGATGAGGGGGGGACCGTCCCCCACCGGCCTCGTCGTGCTCCCACTGGTCAGATATGGCCGGTCACCGGCCAGATCTGGCCGGTGGGAGCCCGAAGGGGCAGTGGGTGACGGTTGGAGAAGATGGTGGAGGGGGGGGGGGTGGAGGCCGGTGGGGGACGGCGGGGCAGGGGCGCCGGGGGGACGTTGAAGGCGCTGCTGGAGGGTGGGGGGGGGGGACGGTGGGGGTGGGGCGGTGGGGGACGGTGGGGTTGGGCCAGGGGCGGCGGCGGGGGACGGTGGGGGTGGGGCAGGGCCAGCCAGGGCCGGTGGCGGGGGGACGGTGGGCGGTGGGGTTGGGGCGGCCAGGAGCGCCAGTGGGGGTGGGGCAGGGGGACGGTGGGGGTGGGGCAGGGCCGACCAGGGCCGGTGGTGGGGGGGACGATGGGCGGTGGGGCTGGGGCGGCCAGGAGCGCCAGTGGGGGTGGGGGAGGGGGACGGTGGGGGTGGGGGTGCGGGAGGGGGACGGTGGCGCTGGGCGGTGGGGCTGGGGCGGCCAGGAGCGGCAGTGGGGGTGGGGGAGGGGGACGGTGGGGGTGGGGTGGGGAGAGAGAGAATAAAAAAATTTAGTTTAATAATTAAATTAAATCAATTGATATTTTTTTAGTTTAAGAATTATAATAATAAAATCAGTTAGATCATTTAAATTTATTATTGTTGTATTGTTTATTTCATGTTGTATAAATAATATAATTTTTGTTTAATTCATGTTGTATCTCTAAATTTTTTTATGTTTTGTATAATTCATGTTGTAGAAATAATATAAATATTGTTTAATTCATGTCGTAGAAATAAATTTATTTTTGAGAGGTTTTTTTAATTCATGTTTAATTATTAGATTTAATTGAGATGTATTAAATTTAAAATTTAGTCTTACATGTTGTAGAATTAATGATATTATTTTTTACATTATTAGTTGTAGACGTAAAATAATGTAATACTTTATTTTTAAGAATAAAAGAGATATTTTAAATTTAAATATATATGTAGTGTTAAATATTTTACAAAAAACTAAATTTAATTTGTATGTATATTTTAAATTAATTAGAGATGTGTTGAATTTAAATATAAATTTATTGATACTTATTTTATAAATAATTTTAAAGTTAATTTAGATGTACAATGTAATTTAAGTAGACATGTATTTAACTTAAATATAAATTTAGTGATGAATATTTTACAACTAATTTTAAAGTTAATTTAGATGTATAATGTAATTTAAATAGAGATGTTTATAATTTAAATATATAATTAGTGATAAATATTATAGTGATCAAATATTTTACAAAAAATGTATTAAACAAAAAATTAGTCTTATATGCATGTTGTAGAAATAATTGATCTTATTATGGACTAAATTATATTTGTAACATAAAATGTAGATTTAATTGAGATGTATTAAATATTGAATTAAGTCTTGCATGTTGTAGAAATAATGATATTATTTTCATTGTTAGTTGTAGACGTAAAAAATAATTTAGAATGAAATTAAGATATTTTTAATTTATATTTTGTATTTCTAAAATTTAGTGGGATTTATAATTTATATTTCTTAAATTTAGGAGATACAGTTAAGTATTCTATGGCTCCTAAGGAACGACCAAATGACATTGGATGGTCACACGGAGTTATGTTGAATGGAAAATGTAGGTGTTGACGATGCAACTATTGTAAAATAGAACACCGGGGAGGAGGTGTCTCTTGGTTGAAGAAGCACTTGGCATGAGGAGCCGGTGCGAGGTTCTCTGAGGTTGCTGGGTGTTCCCATATGCCTAGAGATGTAAAATTTGTAATGGCCAGACACCTGCGGGAGAAGAGAGCTGAGATGCAACAAAAGAAAAAAAGAAGAAAAGAGATCAAGCGGCAGTGAGCGGAAGACCAAGCGGCAGCGACGAGGAGGAATGTGCATGGACACCCAGTGACGAAGACCAACAAGCACATACTGAGCATGCTAATGTGTATGCCACGGTGAATGATCCATACGAAGCCGAGTTTCGTGAGGCAGTACGTCAGAGCAGGGAAGAGGCGATGCAACCCGAGGAGACGAGAGTCCGAGTCGCGAGGCGGCAAGGACCGGAGCATCAGGGAGTGGTGGTTCATCTACGACTCGAGAACCACGTGGCATAAGGAGTTTCTTGACTGGTGACTCGGGTTCACAAAGAAAAAGGACACAATCGATCAACATTGAAGATGTAGAGCCCGGTGCACTATCCCGAGAGCATGGCAAGCAAACAAAGATGGACGATGCATATGGCCAGAAGGGGCCTAAATGGAAACTTGGTCAGGCCATTGCAAAATGGTGACACCACGCGGGTCTGCCTTTCAACGCAGCAAACAGCCCTTATTACAAGCCAATGTTTCAAGAAGCACATATCCTTGGGTTACACGTGCAGCCACCTACAACGAGAGAATTGGCAGGCGTATATCTTGATGAACAAGTTGCTGAGATCAAGAGTTACATTGACTCATTCAAGCAGAAATGGACAAAGTACGGAGTCACACTGATGTGTGATGGATGGTCAGGTACCACAAAATCTAGCCTGATCAACTTCTTTATTTATTGTGATAGCAATGTTTTCTTTCACAAATCAGTGGATGCGTCTGGTCAAATTCACAGTTACCAATATATTTTGTCATTGATGGAACAAGTGGTAACTGAGATTGGAGAGGAGTACATTGTGCAAGTGGTGACTGACAATGGGTCGAATTATAAGAAGGCTGTGGAGGAGCTAATGAGGAGCAGACGGCACATTTTCTGGACCCCCTGTGCAGCACATTGTGTAGATCTGATGCTGAAGGAGATTGGGCAGCTTCGTATGGTCAAATCGGTGATCGAGGTGGCACACAAAATCACGAAATATATCTACAACCACACACTTGTATTGGCATGGATGAGGGAGCATTGTGGCGGCGAACTGTTGAGGTCTGGCATCACACGATTTGCCACAAATTACATCGCATTGCAGAGCCTACTAAAGCACAAGGATGGGTTGAAGCAAATGTTTAGAGGTGAGACCTGTCTGAGTTCCTCTTTTGCTGCTTCACATGAAGGGGCGGAGGTCGAGGGGATTGTCAACACCTCGATCTTTTGGGATAGAGTGAAGGTATTAGTGTCATTGATAGAGCCACTGTATGAGGTACTACGATGTGTGGATGTGGATAGAGTACCAACCATGGGGTTGGTGTATATTAAAATTGAAGCTGCCAAGCGGAAGACCCTTGCAACGTCCAAAAAATATGGACCCACCATCCTAGAGATTGTGGAGGACAGATGGGACAGACAAATGAGCCGCGATCTTCACATGACAGGTAAACACTTACATTCTCGTCCAATAAATGAGCTGTGATCTTCAGCTGATACTAATATGCAATTCATTGTCTTGCGATTGCAGCGTACTATCTACATCCGGCCTTCCAATATGCTCGGGGCCTTACTTATGATGATACTTTAATAGAATCGGTCAACATTGTTGTAGACCGATTGTCTTTCACCCCAACAGATACTGCTGATGGGTTGAATGAGGTATACTTGGATATTTTACCACTGAGAATATGAAATGAAATATACACTTACTATTTTTCGATAATGCTTATGAAAATATTTAGAGAGACAATTGGTTCATTTGCGACACCTAATGCCGTGGCCAGTCGTGACAGACTCGACTCAGGTAATGTGTCTTCACAATGTACCTTCTATATCTCGAGAAGTAATTTTTACATCTAATTATTATATTATATGTGATCTGTCTTAAACATAGCTGAGTGGTGGCTAAATTACAGCACAAGTGCACCTGTATTAAGGAAGATCGCAATGAGAGTTCTATCGCAAACATCCTCGTCGAGTGGGTGTGAGCGGAATTGATCGACGTTCTCCTTCTTACATACTAAGTTGAGGAATAGGCTGACACACCGCAGGCTAGACAAAATGGTGTATGTTCATTACAACATGAGGCTAAAGGTCCGGCATGTGCAAATGGATACAAGAGAGGAGAGGGAGATTACGACCCAACGGATGCTGTGTACTTGCGAGACGATGGTGACCCTATGGTAGCATGGGTTGCAAGAGCCACAACCGAGCGTGGTGAGGCAGAACTGGACGAGGAGGCTGAAGAACCAGGCGAGACACCGCGGCCTAATACTTTTCTCGCATCAGCTGTACAAGAGACATTGGGGGAGGGAGATGACATCCACGTGCAGTTGGGTGGTGACGAGTCAGCAACGTGACGTGACGAGGAAGTAAATTTGGATGAAGACCTCGTCATTGGGGGTGGAGACACATCGTATGCGTACGATGATACAACATGGGAGCGATTGATGCAACCTTATCAATTGAGCGTCCACCGCCATCTCAGGTGAATTAATATATGAAAATTGAATCGCATATTTGATTAGATATCGTAGTTATATATTGATGTACGATGATGTAAGAAATACATTACAGGTGGGTCCGACAAATGATAACATTGCGGGAGAACAATGGTCCCGGGTTGCTGCACCGTGGCATTCAATATCTGCGGAACCCAGAATGTTATCCACTTCAAGAGAGGCTAGGGGGAGTTCCTCTCTTAGAGAGGTAAAATTATATTGTCATTTCTACATTTATATGTTGTATTTTATTGGTAATTGAATATATTATTCTTTCAATTGTGTAGTCTTCGATAGCATCGAAACAACCATCTCAATCTGCTGCGCCACGACGCTCAACATTAAAGGCACCTAGTCAGTCGTCTCAGGTATACGTACAGACTTACACAGTAGAAAGTATATTGAATACTTATCTAACAAGGCTTCTGCTTCTCAGACATCTAGAGGAACACAACATGCAGCAGTTAAGTCACCCCTTGGTCCACAAACGAAAAAATCATCATGGACCACATTATTCAGAAACAAGAAGGACAAGGAACCACCACTAAATCCGATAGATATTGTAGACATGGAGACATTGGATCCCAATGTAGATGACGACACACCCGAGCCCTCTGTTGAGCCCCGCATCAGTGGGAGTCATGACTCCGATGATGATACTACACCGACAGGATCTTCATCCCATGGAGGTGGCGGTTCTCAAGGTGGTCAACGGAGTCGTCGTGAGGATACTAGTGCTGGTGGCAGAGAGTACAACAGTGGTCATAGTAGAGGTCGTGGGGGCCGTGAACATGCCGCATGGACAGAGGAGCAGCACTTCACACATACCATGCAAGATGAGGACCACGGTGCTCCACCGCCAGGGATGAGACGGGCAGCTGATCATTGGGATCCCTACTATGGAAGTTCGGTTGCAGACAGTAGCAGCTATCAAGGCATGTTGTCTGATTTTGAGAGGATGAGCACACATGACTCTCAGGGATCTGGAAGCTCGTATGGAAGGTCATGGCCGCAGCAGCCGATGTATCATGCCGACTCAGATAGTAGTAGTTCATTTTTCCCATCGTATCCATATCCTTATGCCGCAGCTGAGCCAGTAGAGGTCATGTACGCACAAGGTTCGCAGCAGTATGAATACTACGTACGCATGTACTGGGAGAACTATGCATGTTCAATGCGCTATGAAGACTATCTGTCCTATCTGCGAGTCACATTTAATGTCAGATTATTTGGAGATGGGCACTGGCCCAGTTTGGGTCCATACTCTTAATAAGTATGTATCATTTGGTTAAATTTATAACTAACTAATAATTAATTATAAATTTCTTCATATCTTGAGTTTTGTACTTATCATTGAATTACTAGTGTAAATTTTTACATCATTTGCAGGTCTTATCATGGACGGACGACGTCACCCTGCGTAGGAGCATGGATACTCTGTTGAGGGTGATGGACATGTGCACTGTAGATACTGCGAACATCGCTTCACCGGCATACACAGATTTGCGGAGCATCTTGCAGGAGTGGGACGCGATGTTCGTGCATACGACCGAGTTCCGGGACATGTCCGACATTCCTTTCGGACACAGTTACAGGAGAGATATGGTTCTCGTAGCACACCCAAGGCATCTTCTTCTACGTCCCGGGTACTCCCACCACGAGCACCGGGCGGGGCAGGATCTTCCTCCACGTCCAGAGTTCGAGCAGCACCAGTACTAGCACCAGCACCAGTCGCACCATTAGCACATGATAGAGTTGAATGTATAGATGTAGTGAAGATTTTTTTTAGAGATTTTCATGTACCATCCACCGCTGCACATGACCCATCATTTGTGCTGATGGTTACATATTTTCAATCCCACCCACATGTACCTCCACCCACTGGGATAGAGTTAGATTATACGGGTGATCAGTCTCATGTATCTGATGATGAGTTTTGGGATTCGAGCTTCACTAATGATGAGGATTAGTGAGTTTTACGATTCGGGCTTCACAGATGAGGAGGATGAGTGACTCTTTGTATTTTATACTTCATGAATGAATGTCATTATTATGTCACTGTTTACTTTAACATATTAAGTAATTTAAGTGAATTTTTAATGTATTATATATAATAAGATGTTTAATTAAGCGGTGTAATAAGTTATTTTTTTATAATTAATTATGTTAAAGTTAGTATGGATCTATTATCATAAAAAACTCTACTTTCTAATATTTTTAAATATATATAATATTTAATCTTTAAATAAAATTTTATTAAAATTTTTAAAAAATTAAAAAATCACGCGGCGAGGGCCCGAGAGAGCGGACCGGGTCACTGTGCGACCCAGTCGACCCGACCCATCCCCAGTGGCGGAGTCAGAAATATTTAAAAGGGGGGGCAAAATATAATTAATATAATAAAAATTATTTATTTTCATTTAAATAGAAGATATTTTACAAGTGAGTTGCTCACGACGGATCTTCATATTCTGAAAGCGTTACATTATTATCTTATTGTCAATACTCTCGAATGCCTCCTTCTCAATATATGTCACAAAATTATCATTCATCCATTGATCACTACAAAAATTACTTCAGTTTCAAAATCAGGTACAGTATTTCCGACGAGTGGGAGCTGGCTTTGTATTATATACTTGAGATAATGAATCACAAATAGGAATAACTGAGAGGGAGAACCAGGTTAAGCTATTGAGACATGCAAAATCCCCGTGATTGAAAATACACGAAATAAAAATTAAAAAGAAAGATAAAATCAAAGTCCTGAATGAAATGTCTTCTTCACGTAAAATCCCATGGTAAAACCCTACGATTCCAACAAAAGTCACCAAAGAGATAACAGGAGAACTGAGCAAGGGAGAAAACTCACCGTATTGACATAGAAACTCGTTAGAGGAGTGAGGTGTGGGGGGGGGGGGGGGGCAGACGTGCGGATCGGAGAGACCTTCTACAAGTCTGCAAATCAACCCTGTGCACAGCCCGATAACCTTGTTTTATTTATGCTCAACCATCAAAAAATAACCCTACATAGCTACAGACACAGTTTCTCATCCGGCAGCCGCAATACCTTTTTACGGTTCTACTGTACTGCTTTTATCCTCTTTGTCTCTTTTAGGTTTCTATCTTACAAAAGAAAATCTCCATCGTCGATTTTGTTGGAAAATAATTTCTTCACGGATGCACGATCGAGGGATTTCTCTATCAGGCGGATCAACAGAAAGAATATGGAATGAAGTTTAGAAAGATCAAACTCGGGTCGAAGCGCGATGTCGCTTTCTTTAGAGTCGTTTCGCCCCTACACGGTGCAATAGGCTCCACAGCGAAACTTCCCCCAAGATACGACGACCCAAACGATGGCGGCACAAAGGTGCACTCCAAGTTGCGACGCCGGGGCGAACACCACTGTGACCACTTCGAGAACTTGCAGGAGAGAAAAATGACAGAGAGGAGAAGAAACGTGAGGAAGAACAGTTCGCTGCATATTCAACCCTCGGGAGAACTGCCTCCCTAAATAGACTCCCAACCAGAGTCTAAAACGGTCAAACACACGAACAAACCGACACTCCCGTTCGGGAGAGAATCCGAGGAGACGCGGAGGAAACCCAAGAGACGCTCGGTCAAACGGTTAAATAATAAAATAAAATAAAGGTCGAATATAATACACACGCACGCACGACACGGCATCGGCAAGGCAAGGCAATACACGCGCGTGTGTGATATAGAATAAGGCCCAAGGAGCCCACTGGCTCAGATGGCCCAACTACCATAGTATCCCCAAAGGAGTACACAAGGTAGTAAAGAGTCCCAACTAATAAGAAGATGAAAACTTTTTCAATCTTCCAATGTGGGACAAAACAACACATGAAATCAAACTTTGATAATTTTTAAAGCACTAAATCCAACATTCGCCCACCACAAAAAATTTTTTTCAAAGTTTGAGATATGGAAATACAAGTACTCGAAGTGAAACACTATGCATAAGGGAAGGTGTCTTCCGACTTGAACCTTCACTTAGTGAAACACTTCCCTCTCTCCACAGGTCCAAGTGAACTTCGTCTTGAACTCAAACCTTTATGCAGAAAGTTCCATGCATCACACACAGTATTGGTCGATAGTGGTGTTCTCACGGGGCAGCACATTCTGGCCATGTGCTTTGTATCTTGTTTCATGAGCGCTCTAGAGATAGCCCAAGCATCTCATAGGTTGCGGCCACACAACCACACTCACATAGGTGAATCCTCCAAGGTGCACTGAAACGTATCTACACCTTGCCACTATGGCCTTTGGATTCATTAAGAACATTTAGTTCAGCCTTTGTCGTTCCAGATAGAGCACTACATCATAGGGAGGGACAATGAGACACAAGTCTCCAACAATGTGCTCTCTACTAGTCACCCACTCAATTTGTTTTCCCATTGAACCTACTTCATGGGATCTCCAATCAATAGGTTGGGTTGCCATTGACGGTGTCTAAATAATGGGCTTCAGTCCCATCCCCCTCGATGTATCTTCAATCAATTTTCTGTTAAGTCCTTTGGTTAAAGGATCAGCAAGATTACTTGCAGATTTCACAAATTCCAAGGAAATAATTCCTTTGGTTAAGTACTCCCTTACAAACCTCAACTTGAGTCTTATATGAGTACCTAATTTATCATTTATTTTTTCACTCTTAGCCTTGGCTATCGCTGCCTGGCTATCACAATGTATAGAGATTGCAGGAATAGGCTTACTCAGCAGAGGTAGCTCAACCACTAGGTTCTTCAGCCAATCTGCCTCTCTACCAGTCATCTCAAGAGCTATAAGCTCAGATTCCATAGTGGATCGAGCTAATAAAGTCTGTTTGGTGGATTTCCAAGCGATTGCCCCTCCACCAAGCATGAAAACAAAGCCAGTGGTGCCCTTACCTTGGGCCTTTCCTGTCACCCAACTGGCATCACTGTACCCCTCTAGTACAGCAGGAAACCTCTCATAATGTAATGCAAGTGATAAGGTACCTTTCAAATACTTACATACTCTCTCAAGTGCATGCCAATGTGTTTTGTTAGGACACTGAGTATATCTACTAAGTCTATTCACAGCAAAGGAAATATCAGGTCTACTGCAGTTAGACAAGTACATCAAACTACCAATAAGCTGTGAATATCTAAGTTGATCAAAACTATCACCATTATTCTTCTTAAGAATGACACTAGGATCCAAAGGAGTACTAACTGGTTTGGAATCATAAAACCAAATCTTCTTAATACTTTCTCAACATAATGAGCCTGGGATATTGCATATCCCTCACGTGATTTTAGAAGTCTAAGTCCTAAAATCACCTCTGCCTCTCCCAGATCCTTCATGTCAAATTTACTGTTAAGGAAATATTTGGTTTCATTAATCAACATGATGCTACTACTAAGAATCAGAATGTCATCAACATATAAGCATAAAATAACACATGCATCATTATTCAACTTAACATACAGACATTTATCAGATTCACACATGGTAAAACCATTGGAAATAACAACATCATCAAATTTTTGATGCCATTGCTTAGGGGCTTGTTTTAACCCATACATGGACTTCGTTAACTTGCACACTTTGTGCTCTTGGCCAGAAACTACAAATCCCTCAGGCTGATCCATATAGATTTCTTCTTCAAGTTCCCCATTTAAGAATGCAGTCTTGACATCCATTTGATGGACCTTTAAATCATATATGGACGCCATTGCAATAAGCACACGGATTGTGGTCATCCTAGCCACAGGAGAATAGGTATCAAAGAAATCTATTCCCTCTTTCTGCCTATACCCCTTAGCAACAAGTCTAGCTTTATATTTGTCAATAGAGCCATCAGGTTTTATTTTCTTTTTGAAAATCCATTTACATCCAATAGTTTTACTTCCGGGAGGAAGATCAACCAATTCCCATGTCTGATTACATATTATGGAATCTATTTCACTTTTAACAGCTTCTTTCCAAAAAGTAGAATCATTAGATTTCATAGCATCATTAAAAGTTAATGGATCATCTTCAATCAAATAAGATATATAGTCATCACCAAAAGATTTTTCGATCCTTATTCTTTTACTTCTTCTGGGCTCTATATCATCAGGTTGAGATTCAATAACTTTTGAGCCACTAGAAGAAGGAATAGAAGAGGAAGATTCTACTTCAACATGCAAGTTTGATTTGAAAGGAAAGATATTCTCAAAGAAAACAGCATCACCAAATTCACATATAGTGTTTTCAGAAATAGCAGAAATTTCAGACTTAATAATTAAGAATCTATATGCAGAACTATACTCTGCATAACCAATGAATACACCATCAACAGTTTTGGGGCCAATTTTTCTTTTCTTATTTTCAGGAATTTTAACTTTAGCCAAACAGCCCCAAACCTTCAAAAATTTATAATTCGGCTTCCTTTTAAACCACAATTCAAATGGTGATTTATCTTTTGATTTATGAGGAACACAATTTAGGACATAACACGCAGAGAGCAAAGCCTCTCCCCACATACTCTCAGGTAAACCTGAGCTGCACAACATGGAATTCACCATGTCCAACAAAGTCCTATTTTTCCTCTCAGCAACCCCATTAGATTCAGGAGAGTAAGGAGCCGTTAATTCATGAATAATGCCATTCTTATCACAAAAATCATGCAATACATTAGAGGTATATTCACCTCCTCTATCAGATCTAAGCCTCTTAAGAACCATATCTGTTTGTTTTTCAGCAAGAGATTTATAAGTCATGAATTTATCAAGAGCTTCATCTTTAGTACTTATCAAATACAACAAACAAAATCTAGAAGCATCATCAATAAAAGTGATAAAATATCTTTTCCCACCTCTGGTTAGGGAACCAGTCCCTTCACAAACATCGGAGTGTACTAACTCCAACACCGAGGTGTCCCTTTCAATAGATTTAAAAGGCTTCCTAGGTTGCTTCGCTTGAACACAAATTTGGCATTTATCTTTATTCTTAACATCAAACTTCGGAATCAAGTTTAAGTGCATCATCCTTTTCATGACATTCACATTAACATGACCAAGTCTCGCATGCCAAACATCACATGATTCAATATGAAAAGCAACAGAGGAGGAACTTTTATTTGAACAACTAGAACCAAGTACATTAAGAACAAATAATCTATCACACAAATAACCTTTTCCTACAAAGTTTCCATTTCTGGTAATTACAAATTTGTTGGATTCAAAAATAAGTCTAAAACCCTGCTGGACTAACAAACATCCACTAATCAAGTTCCTCCTAATATCCGGCACATGCTGCACTCCATAGAGGTTTAACATTTTCCCTGAAGTGAGCTTCAAGTCAATGCGTCCCTCTCCTACTATTCGTGCAGCAGTGGAATTGCCCATTGTCACGCTCCTGGCACCGGTGCCCTGGTAAGAAGAGAACAAGCTTCTATCAGAGCAGACATGGACATTTGCACCTGTGTCTACCAACCATTCAGTTGGAAGACTTGCCACATGGATTTCAGGATTATAAGAGACAAACCTCTCCTGTGAGGTGGATCCAACTGTCAACATGTTGACAGCAGGTTCAGTAGCAGTGGGTTTCTTCTTCTTGTTCTTGTTGTTCTTGTCCTTTCTATCAAAGCATCTGTAGGCTTTGTGACCGGGTCTCCCACAGACATAGCAAGTAATATTTTCCGAGTCCTTCTGAATCTTTTTCTTCCCTTTAAATTTGTTGAATTTCTGGTGGGGTTTATAGGAAGTGGAAGTATGAGACTTGGATTTTTCAACAAGATTAGCTTTGGACTGGAATTCAGGGTCAGAGGGAGGAGGAGGAGGAGGGATCCTAGCCTTATTCCTATCCCTGTTCCTCTCTTCAACTTGAATGGCAGAGATCAATTGCTCAACATTCATCTCATCTCGTTTGTGTTGAAGAGATAGAGAAAAATCATTCCAGGATGTTGGAAGTTTGGTAATTAGTGCACACACCTGAAACTTCTCATCAATGGCCATCCCACAACGTTGGATGTCCAAAACAAGGGATTGGATCTCATGGGCTTGATCAACAATGGAGGTTCCCTCTACCATTTTGTAATCAAAATAATTAGCTACGATGATTTTATCTAGACCGGTGCCCTCAGAACCATATTTCTTCTCTAAAGAGTTCCAAAGCTCTCTAGCGGATTTTGCAGAACAATAAATGTCATAGAGCTTATCAGAAAGGCACGACAATATACTACCAGTGCATAAATAGTCCTTTTCTTTAAACTTAGCTAAATCCACAGACCTAGCAGGTTCATTCTCATCCTCTGCAGGAGGATTAGATTCGATTACAGAAAACAAGGCCAGAGAGGTAAGCCAGTAACGCATCTTCTGTTGCCAACGCTTAAAGAAATGACCAGAAAACTTTTCAGGACGGGCAACAATCTCCGGGGCCATCATGAAACTCGTATGATAGAGAGAAACGACTCTAAATGTTGGAAAATAATTTCTTCACGGATGCACGATCGAGGGATTTCTCTATCAGGCGGATCAACAGAAAGAATATGGAATGAAGTTTAGAAAGATCAAACTCGGGTCGAAGCGCGATGTCGCTTTCTTTAGAGTCGTTTCGCCCCTACACGGTGCAATAGGCTCCACAGCGAAACTTCCCCCAAGATACGACGACCCAAACGATGGCGGCACAAAGGTGCACTCCAAGTTGCGACGCCGGGGCGAACACCACTGTGACCACTTCGAGAACTTGCAGAGAGAAAAATGACAGAGAGGAGAAGAAACGTGAGGAAGAACAGTTCGCTGCATATTCAACCCTCGGGAGAACTGCCTCCCTAAATAGACTCCCAACCAGAGTCTAAAACGGTCAAACACACGAACAAACCGACACTCCCGTTCGGGAGAGAATCCGAGGAGACGCGGAGGAAACCCAAGAGACGCTCGGTCAAACGGTTAAATAATAAAATAAAATAAAGGTCGAATATAATACACACGCACGCACGACACGGCATCGGCAAGGCAAGGCAATACACGCGCGTGTGTGATATAGAATAAGGCCCAAGGAGCCCATTGGCTCAGATGGCCCAACTACCATAGTATCCCCAAAGGAGTACACAAGGTAGTAAAGAGTCCCAACTAATAAGAAGATGAAAACTTTTTCAATCTTCCAATGTGGGACAAAACAACACAGGAAATCAAACTTTGATAATTTTTAAAGCACTAAATCCAACATTCGCCCACCACAAAAAAAATTCAAAGTTTGAGATATGGAAATACAAGTACTCGAAGTGAAACACTATGCATAAGGGAAGGTGTCTTCCGACTTGAACCTTCACTTAGTGAAACACTTCCCTCTCTCCACAGGTCCAAGTGAACTTCGTCTTGAACTCAAACCTTTATGCAGAAAGTTCCATGCATCACACACAGTATTGGTCGATAGTGGTGTTCTCACGGGGCAGCACATTCTGGCCATGTGCTTTGTATCTTGTTTCATGAGCGCTCTAGAGATAGCCCAAGCATCTCATAGGTTGCGGCCACACAACCACACTCACATAGGTGAATCCTCCAAGGTGCACTGAAACGTATCTACACCTTGCCACTATGGCCTTTGGATTCATTAAGAACATTTAGTTCAGCCTTTGTCGTTCCAGATAGAGCACTACATCATAGGGAGGGACAATGAGACACAAGTCTCCAACAATGTGCTCTCTACTAGTCACCCACTCAATTTGTTTTCCCATTGAACCTACTTCATGGGATCTCCAATCAATAGGTTGGGTTGCCATTGACGGTGTCTAAATAATGGGCTTCAGTCCCATCCCCCTCGATGTATCTTCAATCAATTTTCTGTTAAGTCCTTTGGTTAAAGGATCAGCAAGATTACTTGCAGATTTCACAAATTCCAAGGAAATAATTCATTTGGTTAAGTACTCCCTTACAAACCTCAACTTGAGTCTTATATGAGTACCTAATTTATCATTTATTTTTTCACTCTTAGCCTTGGCTATCGCTGCCTGGCTATCACAATGTATAGAGATTGCAGGAATAGGCTTACTCAGCAGAGGTAGCTCAACCACTAGGTTCTTCAGCCAATCTGCCTCTCTACCAGTCATCTCAAGAGCTATAAGCTCAGATTCCATAGTGGATCGAGCTAATAAAGTCTGTTTGGTGGATTTCCAAGCGATTGCCCCTCCACCAAGCATGAAAACAAAGCCAGTGGTTCCCTTACCTTGGGCCTTTCCTGTCACCCAACTGGCATCACTGTACCCCTCTAGTACAGCAGGAAACCTCTCATAATGTAATGCAAGTGATAAGGTACCTTTCAAATACTTACATACTCTCTCAAGTGCATGCCAATGTGTTTTGTTAGGACACTGAGTATATCTACTAAGTCTATTCACAGCAAAGGAAATATCAGGTCTACTGCAGTTAGACAAGTACATCAAACTACCAATAAGCTGTGAATATCTAAGTTGATCAAAACTATCACCATTATTCTTCTTAAGAATGACACTAGGATCCAAAGGAGTACTAACTGGTTTGGAATCATAAAAACCAAATCTTCTTAATACTTTCTCAACATAATGAGCCTGGGATATTGCATATCCCTCACGTGATTTTAGAAGTCTAAGTCCTAAAATCACCACTGCCTCTCCCAGATCCTTCATGTCAAATTTACTGTTAAGGAAATGTTTGGTTTCATTAATCAACATGATGCTACTACTAAGAATCAGAATGTCATCAACATATAAGCATAAAATAACACATGCATCATTATTCAACTTAACATACAGACATTTATCAGATTCACACATGGTAAAACCATTGGAAATAACAACATCATCAAATTTTTGATGCCATTGCTTAGGGGCTTGTTTTAACCCATACAGGGACTTCGTTAACTTGCACACTTTGTGCTCTTGGCCAGAAACTACAAATCCCTCAGGCTGATCCATATAGAATAAGGCCCAAGGAGCCCACTGGCTCAGATGGCCCAACTACCATAGTATCCCCAAAGGAGTACACAAGGTAGTAAAGAGTCCCAACTAATAAGAAGATGAAAACTTTTTCAATCTTCCAATGTGGGACAAAACAACACAGGAAATCAAACTTTGATAATTTTTAAAGCACTAAATCCAACAGATTTACGGTTAAATAACCAACCAATGAGTGTGGGTGATAAATACCCACCATCAATAGATATTTTAACTTAATCGTAAAACTTAGATATCCACCCTCGATAGATATCTAATAGATCCAAAAAAAACCCAACAGGGGTGGGGGCAAATGCAAAGAGAGAGAGAGAGAAATTTATCCAAATCAAGGGAGGGCAATTGCCCCCCCTTGACCCCCCTGTCTCCACCACTGTCCGTCCCGCGTCGAGACCGGGTCGGCCAGGTCGGCAAACCCTATTTTTAATACATGAACTTTGTAACGAGCATTTCACTAAATATCTGGATATTTTAAAGCGTTATAAATAAATATCATCGTTGGAGGGACAAAATTCATAAATCTATAAAATCATAGGGATTAAAACTAAAAGACTCGATTTTTAACATAGAGTCGACGTCACACTAAATCCATCGTAACAATTTGTAACTTTTTTAGCACACGAATATTTAAATTGACGGAATATAACCAAGCGTCTTGTCTAGATATGATATAAAAGTTTTATATATAATCTCGCATTCTTTGATTCGTCATATTTTTCATCACAAGAAAATCTTAAATATTTTTCGTTAAGATATATAATTTTTGATGTAAGGAAACCATATATGGTTTGTGGCTGACCATAGTTTTCAATCCCGACGATGAGAATACCGCCCATGATTACGATGGTTTAGGGGACACACAACTTCAGGGTGGATTGGACTACTGATGGGGGGTCTCAATCATGGCCCGGAGGACCCCGGTCCATCACACAGCTGCAATTCACCACCCCGCTTGCGCTCTCTCATCATGACATGGTTAATAGGAAAAGAATCCCCCGCCGGACCCTCCCCGCCGACAGGCCGCCGCTAAGCCGGTGTTTGCGGGGTGTGTGTGTGGACGCACACCGGAGGAGCAGCGCCACCCACCATCCCAGTCACGAGTCTCTAAACCCCACGCCTTCGTTTTTATTAAACTAATTGCTTTGATCAGAAGCCGGGATTAATTAGGCCGGGGCCTAATCATAGCCTCCCCCGGCCCTATCATCACGATCATCTCTCTCTCTCTCTCTCCCCTTCCTTCCTTTTCATATGTCATTTTCATCCGTACCACCGGATTGGTGTACCCTCGACACGGCTCCACCGCCAGAACAGCTCCACGCGGCACCGATCCTGTCCGTTGTTTGTGGACTCCATTTAAGTTAACTCGGCAGCTTTATTCACTTTATTTTATTTGCTCAATGACACGGTGGTTAATTAGAGGCCAGGGGTGGGGACAAGTTGGTGGAGGATTCGAAAGAGAGAGGAGAGGTTGCAGAATCGATCCCGGGCATGAATTACCAGCTCGGCTAGACTCGTTTGCAGTTTGCAGTCACGAGTAAATTTTTGGAGATTCTCTGCATGCCGTACATCATTAAAATTGTGTAAACACCCTTAAAATTTTAGTCGATGCAGTTGGATTCAGAGATATAGTAGCTAATATGCCCTTGAAATTTGTACCTACACAGAAGTATAAATGCAATTGATGCAGTTGGATTCAGAGATATAGTAACTAATATGCCCTTAAAATTTTAGTTGATGCAGTTGGATTCAGAGATATAGTAGCTAATATGCCCTTAAAATTTATACCTACACAGAAGTATAAATGCAATTGATGCAATTGGATTCAGAGATATAGTAGCTAATATGCCCTTAAAATTTGTACCTACACATAAATGCAAACCCTCTCTCTCTCTCTCTCTCTCTCTCTCTCTCTCTCTCTCTCTCTCTCTCTCTCTCTCTCTCTCTCTCACACACACACACACAGAGAGAGACACCAAAGTTTGTTCGTATCGACCATATCACTTTTTTATCGATACGATACCAAACACACGCACATGTATATCAAAGTTTACAGAGTTGTTTGCGTCGACCGTATCATTTTTTTGTCGATATGATACGAAACGGTAATATATTCTTAGGTGTCAATAAGATTATATTATTTCATAAATATTATTATAGTAAAAATTATTAAATATTTATCAATTTTTTATCGATATGATACGAAACACACACGTATATATATATATATCAAAGTTTGCAGAGTTGTTCGTATCGACCGTATCATTTTTTTGTCGGTACGATACGAAACGATAATATATCATTAGGTGTTAATAAGATTATATTATTTCATAAATATTATTATAATAAGAAATATTAAATATCTATCTATGGCTTAATTAGTTAAAGAGTTTTTTAATTGAAGAGGAGGTCATTGGTTCAAATCTCAAGTGTTTCATCTTTTTTTGACATTAATTTAGAAGAATAAAAAAAACATAAAAATAGGTGATTTCGATCCAAAAATCAATCTAAAATAAATAAAGACACTCAACCAATTTATTTAATAGAGTCTTTTATATTTAAAATAAAATATTAAATATATATAACATATTGATTGCATATAATAGATCGGTCCTATCAATTCGATACGAATTGTTCGTTTCATTTCAGATCGATTTGTAAAATATTAATATATATATATATATATATATATATATATCTAGAAATCTTATATATATATATCTAGAAATCTCATTAATTTCTTAATCGACAACAAGTGGGTATTGACAACCGGTGTATGCATGCAATCTTTTTTAATAAGGTCCAGGTATTACAAAACAGTAAGCTGATTCCAGAGATATGTGATATTTTGTAGGGATGCAGACATAGAAATCTCATCGGTTTAACTGAACACCCGAAGTCGGGATGTTCGGTTATGATTAAACAAAGTTAAAGCTGCCGGCTCTGACCACAGGGAACAGCCGCATGTGTGACATTTTGCGAGGCCCACCGGAGGGGAGGGGGGAGGGATCCACCGATCACAGGGCTTGGATTGATCCGTGAGGACAGGGGGACGTGGGTGGGGGACAGTGATGTGACGAGGCGGGAGAGCCGGAGAGGGACATTAAAACCGCGGGAGTGAGGTTGGCGGTGAGCGTTCTAAGTTCTAACCCGGGTGATTATTTTTTTATTATGCGGTAGTAATATTATTGTAAGAAATTATTGCGATGTGGGTGGGACTGGGAGTGGGAGAAGTCTATCTCTACGATGGGTGTGAGTCTGTGACCGCCGTTAAAAATCTTGGCTCTTTTCCTAGCCTCGTGGGTTGTGGCCGGCACCGCCTTCCACTCCTCACCTCACTACCTCATCACTGGTCACCTCCCCATCCCATGTGTGGAGAGAGAGAATACGTAACTAGGTAACTAGGTATAGATAAACAAAGGGTTTTTTCACTCTTAGAATAAAAATTTCAGATTTATTATTCTTAAAAATGAATATCATTATTACGTTGAAAGCCTCGTAAATATGTACCATTGTGATTAACTCTGGTCTAGATCACGGATATTTCATAAAGATTCGAAGATTCTCGTTAAAGGTCATTTTGGTAACAGGTTAAGTCGGGTTAGGGTGAGTTAATCAGGGTTAGATGGATTATTCTTTGTTTAATATTTTTTTTCTTAACCCGGGTCGTATAGGGTTAAAGTGGATTAACTCATTCTAAAAAAATAGGTGGAATGAGTTAATCTACCCCGGTTAAGGTTAGGAGTCGGATAGGCCACTCCGGATAGGCCATCCGTCCCTAACTTAACCTGTTGCTAAAGTGGCCTTAAGTGATCGTGAAATGACTAAAATATATCTCCCCTCCTTACCAATTAAGAGAGAGAGAGAGGCCCTTCACGTCCCAGCCACCAGAAACCCCCTTCCTTGTTAGAGCGCCCCCCCCCCCCACCTCCCCATCGGAGTCTCCCCATGTGCCCGCCACCCTGTCGATGTCCCTGCCATTGCAACCACCCCACCCCCATCTTATGCCCCCCTACCCATCGGACTCTCGACCATGGAAACCCCCCCACCTCCCCGCCACTACAAACCCCCACCTCCCCGCTATTGCAACCCCCTTGTGCGCCCCTCCCCGACGGACTCCTCACCAGGCAACCCCCTCAACCTCCCCGCCGTTGCAACCCCCCTCCCCACCCTGGCCCCCCCTCCCCACAAGATTCCCACCCCTACAACCCCCCTCCCCCCTGGAACCCCGCCTCCACCCCTATGTGCTCCCTTCCAACCGTAGTCTGTCCCCACCCTATAACCCCCCACCCCCACCATGTGCCCCCACCTCCAAAGTCGGATTCCCGCCGCTGCAAGCCCCCCTCCCTCTAGGCTGTCACCTCTCATCTCTTTCTGCTTCCATTCAAGCCACTGCGACCTCTCCCCGACAGAGCCCAACCTTGTCAAATGGCGCCATTGTCATCTCGTTTAGGGTTTGGAAAACCCCATGGAGGAGAGAAAGAAGTGACTCTCCTTGCATTTCAACCCTAAAGTCTTAATTATTTGTTTATACATCCCTATTAGATGTGCTATTTCTACTTTAAGATTCTATTTAGGGTTTGTTGTAAATAATTCATACCGTAAGAGAGATAATTGTGCATATTTTTATCTTTTACTAGGTGTAGTTAAATGTAACCATAGTTAGTGTAGAGGTCGAGATTCGTCATCTCGATCCACGAGCTACACCCCCAAGATTTATTTGGGTGAGAGAGGAGGAAGATACCACTGGAGGGATCCTACAGTCACAAAGATGTATCAGAAGGAGTCCCGAGAGATCTCCCAAGGGACAACCTTTCGATACCTAAGTCAAGCAACCGACTTAGCAGGGGGCGAGCACTCGGGGGGAGAAGGCCGAGTGCTCCGAGGGGAGGAGCAGAGATCAATCAAAGAGAGAGAGAGAGAGAGAATTGGAGAGTGGTGAGTATTGTATATCTCTCTAAATGTCTGGTCATGGTCCTATTTATTGGATCTTCGTGAAGTTCGTTCGTTGACTTTTACCTTCTGACTTGGGGTTACTGGGATTGTCCTGCCATGAAGACATGGGCTGCCCGCTTGCTTGCCTGTTAGGGCAGGGGAGGCATGGTGTTGACCTACCGTTCCTTCACCGGAGGAATGGGCCCTTGCCCGTCGCTCCATTACTGTCAAGTGGTTGCATCGCCATTAATGGGGCAAGGCTCGCTGAAGAAGTGGGGGCTGCTCTGCTTGACAAGAGGGGGGGCCATGTGGGTGCCGTCTGGTAGTCCTTTGCCCGATTGGGAGCTACTCCGCCATTAATGTGGTGGCGTTCATCAGAGACGTGAGTCGCTGGCGCCGGATAGCGGGGGGCACACGCGCTGTACGATCCTGGACTTGGGCCAATTTTCTGATAAGTCCTGACGGATTGCCTGTTGAATCTATAGTCGATTGTTGTTGGGCCTTAGATCGTGAGTCGACTAGAGGTGGGCCTTGGGCCTTGTTGATGGGTCAAATGGATTTTTCGCTCCTCAATTAGGTTGACGAGTGACAACGAGGGTTACGATGATATCATTTTTATAATTTTTTTAAAATAGTAGGGATATACATGCTATATATTTCCATAAATGATATATCTGCCTGTAAGTGTGATTTTTGTGCAAATTTTATTTCCATAAATGCTATATATCTGCCTCTATTTCCATAAATGCTATATATTTCCATAAATGATTAGTAGTCTTAATGACTCTTTTTAAATATAAATTTTAGATAATTATAATATATTTAATTAGTAAAATATAATAATAATAATTTAAACGTAACATATCCTAACACTATGCATTTTCAACTCATTTATTTATATATATTTTTAAACTTTTTATTTAAACGATTGTCTCGCTTTTAAATTTTAATTAATAACTTTAATGACTTTTTTAAACATAATTTTTAGATAATTGTAATATATTTACCTAATATAGCTTAATAAAAATAATTTAAACGTGAGCTAATCATTTTCGTTGAGCAAATAAAAAGAACACATGTAAATTTTGAACCCACAACTCTTGTATGCAACTCAACACTCTGATCATCCGACTCTATTTATTTTATTTTATTTTTTTGCTAATTTTATTTGTAATAGATTTTTATGAGTCATATATTTTTTCCCTCTTTCTTTCTCAACACACATGACATATCATTATGTCGTGTCATACCGAATAATATCGACGCGTGATTGATACGACATATTCGAATGGTACGCCAAACTTTGCTACGTATAGTGAGCATGATTTATGTGACCATTTTCCCAGTGAAAATACTTATAATGTGAGATGTTTGTCTCAAAAGACAGAAATTTTGTGTCAGATACATTATACAAGATTTATAGTTGAAATTAAAATAGAATTTATGTGAAAATTTAAATTTGACCTCAAAGAAAATTATATAGACAAAACAGTGACACCAAAAAATAGAGGGGTTTTTCCCATACATCTTTAAGATTATATATATATTAAATAATATTATTATCAATATTAGATGCTGTACCCTTAAAATTCGAAATTTATAGGTGAACTCTGAGCTCAACTTTTGTGTATAAATATTAAAAAATTCTAATATTATCAAGCAAATACTAAATTATAATTTTATCTTGTGTTAGATACTAAAGATTTTTTTATCTCTTCTACTGTTCTGTTACAATTGTTATTTTATGTTTCAGTTAAAAGGTTATGCTACCTTACTTGTATTTGCATTAAATGAGAAAGGACATTGAATTCAATGATGTTTTTAGGATATGTGACAAAGATGTTGAATGCGATGTTATAGTGTCAAAGAACATAAGATTTCATATATATACAAGAAGAAGGAAAAGGGATAAAAGGAAAAACAGAGAGGGGGAGGTGAGGAAGAAAGGAAAAGAGGGTACAATAAAAATGAAAAGTGGAAGATCAAAGGTAAACGAGAAGGCAGGTAAGAGCTGGCCTGCACCTGTATTAAAAGAAAAGCCCCCCTTCTCTCCTCTCCCCAGGATCCCTTCACGCAGGGGCACCACCTTCCTCTGCTTTCTTTCCATCACACATCAGTGCTCCCAAGCACAACCCCCAGGAAGAGCAGCGGCACATTTGGAGCCTGCCACCACCTTCTGAAATTCCCCTCTTCTCTTTCTTACCAACGAGAACAAAAACAACATAAAGTTAACATCTTCATGTTTGTTTCTGTTCTGGTTTGCTACTCCTTGGCTTGAGGAGCTGCCTGCTTTGTG
This sequence comes from Amorphophallus konjac, assembly GCA_022559845.1. Lineage (NCBI taxonomy): Eukaryota > Viridiplantae > Streptophyta > Magnoliopsida > Alismatales > Araceae > Amorphophallus > Amorphophallus konjac. The sequence continues at coordinate 189,205 of JAHNEJ010000220.1, forward strand.
CTCCATTGCTTCTCCTCACTGCTTGGAAGTGCCTTTCCCTCCCTGTTTGTGTTGTTGCTGAGTAGGGATGAGTAAAGTGGAAGATATCAAGTTTCTAAAGATACAGGTACTGGCTCCTCTCTCTCTCTCTGTGTGTGTGTGTGTGTGTGTGTGTGTGTGTGTTTACTTTACTGTCTCTGTTTTCTTTTAGTTCTCATGCAGGCTCCAGCCCTTTTCTCCCACATCTTCTGTTCTCAATTTTGTATTCTTTTTCACCCTGATGTGATCATCTTTCCCCTCTTTTTTTCTATGTTTGCTTCCCCACCTACAGACATGTATTCTGAAGGTAAACATACACTGTGATGGCTGCAAGCAGAAGGTGAAGAAGCTGCTGCAGAAGATTGATGGTATTTTCTTCTCTTCTTCCTCTCGTCTTTGTTTATCATCCTCTCTATACCTCCATCAGTGTGCATCAAAACAGTCTCTTTCCTTGGTTCCCCACAAAATGTTTGCTGCAGTAGTCAAGAATACCCCAAGAATCTTACTCTATTTTTTGTAACCCTGGTTGTTCATATCTGGTTCTGGCTTTTCAATGTTTCTTTTCCCCTTCTTCAGGTGTCTACACAACCACCATAGATGCTGAGCATGGGAAGGTGACCGTCTCCGGCAACGTCGACCCGGCCACCCTCATCAAGAAGCTCAACAAGGCGGGCAAGCACGCGGAGCTCCTCTTCCCCAAGAGCGCCGGCAACAACCAGCTGAACAACCAGTTCCAGAAGCTGCAGCTTGATAATGGCGGCAAAGGGGGCCAGAAGGACGTCGGGAAGCAACAGAAGGCCGGCGGCGGCGGTGGGAACAACCAGAAGGGCCAGCAGCCAAACTCTCTAGAGCAGCTGCAGCAAATGAAGCTGTTCAAAGATCTGAACTTTCCGCAGCTGAAGGACCCCAAGGACCAGAAGTCCGTCAAGTTCATGCTGCCGGAGGACGACGACGAGGGCAGCGAGTTCGACGACGAGTTCGACGACGAGGACGACTTCGACGACGACTTCGACGACCTGGACGGCTTCGACGACGACTTCGAGGAGGACCTCAAGGCTGTCAAGGCGGGGAAGGGGTTGGGCGGTGGTGGTCTGCCCATGGGCATTGGCATGGTAAACGACAAGAAGGGTGGCGGCGGCGGCGGCGGCGGCGGCGGCGGCGGCGGCGGCGGCGGCGGTGGGAACAACAATAACAATGCGAAGAAAGGTGGCGGTGGTGATGCGAATGCGCAGAACAAGGGCACCGACGCAAAGAACGGTAATGGCGGCGGCGGCAAGAAAGGAGGCGGCGGGGGCGGAAACCAGAACCAAGGCGGCGGTGGCGGTGGCAAAAATGGTGGCGGCGGTGGGGGGCCTCAAGACGGGGGCAAGAATGGTGGCAACAACAAGGCCGCTGCCAATGGCAACAAGAACAACAATGGGAACGGCAGCGCCGGCGGGGGCAAACAAGGTGGCGGGAAGGGCGACGCCGTGCCGATGAACCACCAGGCCATGATGGCCCAGCTGGCGGCCAACATGAACATGCCCATGGGCGGCGGCGGCGGCGGCGGTCACATGGGAGGCCATCCGGCCGCGGCCGTCCAGGGGCTCCCCGCCGGCGGCCCTCCGCCCGGATACTACCCCGGCGGGGCCATCACGCCGGAGATGATCGCCACCGCCAACCCCTACCAGCAGCAGTACATGGCCGCCATGATGCAGCAGCAGAGGATGATGATGATGAACGGCCAGGACCGCGGCTACCAGCCGATGGCCTACGCCCGGCCGCCGCCGGCGATCGGCTACATGCCTCCGCCGCCGGAGTACACCCATTTCTTCAGTGATGAGAACACCAACAGCTGCACAGTCATGTGAATTGTGGGGGGAGGACAAGGTGGAGGCAGAGGAGCCTTTGCTTCTCCCTTGGGTTTGCTTGGTGTGGTGGTGGTGGTGTTCTACTTGTTCACCTGTTTATCTTTGGTGGGTTGGTTCTCTGTGGAGATCACTAGAACTGCATCATACACATGGAAAGCCAGGTTAACCTTTTCTTCTTCTTTTTTGTTTTTTTACTTTATATAGACCTTGTTAGTGCAAGTTAGGTATGAAGGTTTTATATATGATCTGATATAGAACTACAGTCTGTATGAAGACAGTGAAGAAAGATGAATGTAATTGGTGGGTGGGGGAGAGGAGAGTGGAGAGAGCTTTTGTAGTTCCTCACAAGATGTTGTCAAATTTGTGTTTATAAGTTGCAAGGCAATAATAAGAATGGAAAGGCAGCACGGCCTGTGCATGTTACCAAGTGACCCACCACCATGCAGCAGTGGTCTCTATTATTTGTCACTGTTTTGCTCTCTTCTTCCTCCTCCCTCCCTTCCCTCACTTCTGCAATTTCCCTTACCTGGTTGTCTAGCAGATTTGTGGGCAGTGGGGGTTGTGTGGGGTTGGGTTGGGTTATGTGGGTGTGATGACCATGAGTGGGAATTATTGTGACACAGCATCACCATTCATGTATTGAAAACCCAAGGTTCACGAGGAGCCACCACATCCTGAAAGCGGCGACCAGCATGTGTTTGTTAATGTGACGAGCAGCAGGGCAGGTATGACTGTCAAAAAGGCAGAGGCTTCCCATTCAAGCTAGCTCCTCTAGAAGGCCAAGATCTACTGCATCTTTTGTGCTGTTCGGAAGATCAGAAAATTAGCTGTTTGTCAGCAGACCCACTGGTGCAAGCAATCGCTGACCCATCAAGTTCTTACCTAAACAGGAGCACAGATTAATAAAACAGAAAATCTTTGCTACCGTGGGGTCTCAATCTACTGCTTTAGCTGCTTCCCTCTGGCATTCGGCTGGGAGCTAAAACAGGGTACAGTCATAGTGTTTTAGAGAGGGCTTCTACGTGAGTTTTTTCTTCTTCTTCTTTATTGGTTCAGGTGTCAGGGGGTCGGGTCTCAATTTGTAACCAAAGCCCGTGTGTTTCAGAACTGGTCCACTGTTCTCTGGCTATTCTTCCCTTGAAATCGTTTACCAGGCCTGTTAAATGACGAAAGATGAAAGTTGGGTGTTTAATCAAAGTTGCAGCCCATGCTGCAATGATGTATGACAGGTTCCCCCAGAGGTGGAGGGTCCCCAACCTTGAAAGGGAGAGCCTTGGGCATGGGGGTGGGTGTGGTGGTTGGGGTGGGAAGGGGGGAGTGAGGGGTCACATGGGTCTGCCTTGGGATGAGGGGAGGGAAGGTGCATTGTGTGTGGTTTCACGGCTGTTACTGGTATTATTATTGTTTTTGTGGGTGCTCATGGTTGTCCTCTTGCCGAGGAACATTTTAGGGTTCAAACCTCTCTCAGACACGTGCACACATGTCTATGGGCACACTGATAAAGCACAGGTACTCTAGGTTAGAGCTTTTCCAATATCCTCTTTTTCAAAGGACATTATATAAGATCAGTCTTGGTTTCAACACATTTACATGAGAGATCTTTACACGATTTTATCAAATATACTCCTCGTCTGATCATATTATCATGAATATCTTTTATTTAGATAAAAATATTATGATTATATCCTTTTAATTTATTATGATCGATGGAGGAGAATATTATGTAAAATATTAAATCTAAAATATATTTGATAAAATCTAACTTTATAAAAATATATATATATAAATCTTACTTTTTAACTCACGTTTACCTCGACTTAAAATGTTAAATACACAGGAGTTACGGCGAGAGTATAATCTTGATATTATCTATATTCCAAGAATATTGATGATAATATATTTCGATGAAAGATATATTTGACAAAATTAAACTTTACGAGAGTATATATATGTAGAAATCCCTTTACATTACCTATTCACATCTCTTAAGAAAGATCTAAGTTCTAATTTGTATCTTTTCCCCTGTCTTTATCTTGACAGGAGGCAAAAAATAAAGCCAAGGGGAGGTTGAAAGAAGGGAGGAGAGGTCTTTCCATCTTGTGAATGATAAATAAAGTTGGTAAGAGAGAGAGAAGAGGGAGGAAGAGGGAACAATGATGGTTCCCCCTCCCCCCCCCCAAACTTTTTTTTCTTTCCCCTTGTCCATCCAAAAACTTTGACCCCTTACCTCCCCTTAGCATGGTGTGTGGATTATGTTAACATATATTTTAGTAGTCCATTGTGGTGGGGTGGGGGGGGGGGGTTCGTCCTGATGGTTTGTATGATAGTTGGTTTCATAGTTTATATGCCTTGATTTTATCATGTGCCTTTGTTTATTGGTGTCTGTCATTAGAGCCTCTCCCCGTTGATCTTATCTTCCTGAAATCTATTCTCTCCTCATTCACCTCCAAAAATGAATAGCATCCTTTTTAGGTTTTCTACCCTTATAGTGCTCCTATAGAAATAGTCAGAATTAGTCCTCTATCCTAACTATTAAGTTATTATCTCTAAGGCCCGCTTTGATAGCGAGTTGGTCGGGTGATCGTCAGTGGATTACACACTCGGGGTTACGGTGGGCCCCGCCTCCCTCTCACACAACTACAGTTAATCGACCCTGGGTAACGTAATCGACCCTTCGGTGTTGATTACGCTATCCCGTCTCCTTTATCAAATCCGCCCTAAGGGCCACTTTGATAACGGGTTAGGTTAGGGGCGGGTGGCTTACCCGGGTTAGCCCACCCCACCCCTAACCCTAACTCGGGTGGATTAACTCATTCCACCTATTTTCTAGGAATGAGTTAATCCACTTTAACCCTATCTGACCCAGGTTAAGAAAAAAACTATCAAACAAGGAACAACCTACCCGACCCCGATTAACTCATCCTAATCCAACTTAACCCGTTACCAAAGTGGCCCTAAGAGTTTTGAACTATTTGATATAAGCTCTTGAAAATTGAGAAAATGACTGATATTTTGAAAACCAAAACTTTATAAAAAGAAGAGTGTGGTTACTGGATTTATGTTTCTAAATATATAAATTGTTGCAAGTTTTCTTAACATTAACTAGATTGGAGGGGCTAAAATCCCCAAAACCCTCTCCAAGTGGAAAAATGAATATTCTCCAAAATATTGACTAAAACATAATAATATGTAAATAATCGAAAAAAAATAAGAACTCTGGCATGTCCATTCTAAAACACCATGACATGTCACACTCAACTTTCTGCTGTCCAATTTGAAGGTGGGAAGATCAGACGGGGGGTGTCAAACTTTTTGGTACTGATCGGGAGCAATTGAATGAGCAGAATATGATGCACCACGTGTTTGTGTGTGGCTTGACATGCTAATATTTCTTTTGAAAGAAAACCTACTTTAGGTATAGTGTTTAATCGAATGGGCTCCACGATGAGATGTTTTGATTTTGGTTCATAACCGTGATTGAAGAGGGGTGAAGAGCTAGAATGGATGGTTGAGATTTAAGCTACACCGCTGATGTGGACGTAATGCACCTTGGGAACATCATTGTCATGATCTGATTTGAAGGTGATCGTGATGGCCACGGAGCAGGAAATCTATTGGTCAATTAGTCATTTATCCCCGCTCCAAATTCTTATTTTTGGGTGTGATCATCTTGAACAGTCCAACCAATAGTTATGTTGAAGAAAATGGAGAGAGTCTCCGGATGACATGGGGGGATGTTGGTAAGCATCACATCAGGACCGGAATAGCTTTTCTTCCTTTGTCAGGAGTAGCTGTTTAGCTTTGCGACCTTCTTGTGGACATCAACGCAATGTGTTTAAAATCCTTCGATGATAATGGTGAGAGAATTTTAGATGATTAATTAATTCTGACAAAGTTTTATTTATGTAAATAAAAAAAACACTCATGAAGAGCATGGTGACGGGAATATATTTGAAGAGGTAAGATCTCGTGTCAAGTCTTGAGCCGTCCGATTCACGGTATCCGTAAGACGTAGTCACTCTCGCACAGAATTATGTAAAGAGGGAAGAAAACGATCAAGGGGCTCATGGTTGTAACTCCGGGGAAAATCCTCTTATGTCTAAGTCAGCGAGTGGTAGAAACGAGATGCGAACGGAGGTAGGAGAGGAACGGAGGTAGGAGAGGAGAGGGGCACGAGATAACTCTCCACCAGTTGAAGTGACTCAAAGTGGGCTTATCTTTCTAGAGGGATTCTCTGGATTTATATAGCTACGGGCTCCCTCCCCAAGGTAGAGGAGAAACGGGGGCCTGAGGGAGACTACGTCCATAAGTGGAACTATTCCCGGTCAAGGACTCTCACCTCCTCCTGATCCCTTTGGGCTTCATTCTCCCAAGTAACAGTGTAACCCCTGCTTGGATAGGTACTAGCAGTGAGGATTTCGCCCTAGCCCGTCCAAGAGTCTTGATATCGAGTTAATCCGCAAAGAATAAAGGGGGCACCCCTTTCCTAGGCCGGGGGCCCAGGCACGTGGGCATCCGTCGGGGATATTCCTCCGATCTTGGGGTGACTCGGTAAAACTGCTTGTAGGCATTTCACGGAAATGGGGAGACCTAATCGGTCGGGCGACCGAGTAAAGGCTCGATGGGTTATGCGAGCCTAAGGCGAGCGGGGCCTTGTGGTAAGTAGGCCCTATAAGAGCTGTCACTTGTTGGGCCTGGCAGGCCTCGAAGGACTATTTGGGTCACGTATATAGTGGGCCGCGAATCTTCCCCTCTCTAACCCTGATGAGAAAAAATTGTCACAGTTAATTATCTCTTTGAGGTTATTCCAGGAGTGTATACATAAACTGTATTATTACGAGAGGGATGTCTATGACATTAAAAGGATAATTATAGTACCTTTCTATCTAAATAAGATAATTAATGATGTTGTGATTTAGTAAATCCCTTTCTTTTTTTTTTTGGAATCAAGAGAGTACTTTCATTTCACATAAGTAACAGAATACAAGGGGGACAAAGATCAAACCACGAAGATACAACCCTCTCTGGCCCTTGAAGACAAACAGCCCAACGAACTACATAAGATGAAAATAGTAAAATAACAGCAACTATCAGAGGGCGGATGACTCTAGACGACGATGGGGCAGCTGTCGAACTGAAGGCGACTGATAACCTCGAGGAGCACAAGGCTTCCGAACCGCTTAAACAAATAGCGGAGTGAAGAGATACTCGGGAGGCAAGCATCCGAGAGGTGCTTGGGGGTAAGCGCACCGTCTCCGAGCTCTGGATGGACCGAGGGATACCCGTCACCTGCAAGTGCGACCAGCTGGGCACTTCTTCGTCCGGAGAACCACACAAGTGCCGAAAGGCCCAGGGGAGGGGGACAAAAGGGTTTGGTAAGGGGAGGATGAAGGGGGGGGGGGGCACCGGAGGGGGGGGGGGGACAAGGAGGGAGGGAAGGCGGAGAAGGAGGGACGTCGGAGGAGGGGAATGGGGGGGGGGAAGTGGACCAAGGGATGGGGTAGTGGGGGAAGGCAACGCAAGAAGGGGGGGGGGGGAGCAGCGATGAGGGGAGGGGGGAGGCCGGGGAGAGGATAAGCGTAGAAGAGGGGGTTGCGGGGAGCGGTGGGAGAGGGAGGGGGGGACGGCGGAGGGGGATAGCCGAGGGAGGGGGCGGGACGCCGGGGCGGGGGAAGGCAGAGGGGCGGCCGAGAAGGGAGGTCTACGCTGGAGGGGGGCGAAGGGGGCAGGTGGGAGTGGGGGGGGGGAGGGGGGACGCCGGAAAGGGGGGGGTTTTGTTTGGGGAAGGGGGGGGGGAAGGCAGGAGGCGGCCGGAGGAGGGGGAGCAACGCAGGAGGGGGGGGGAGCAGGAGGCGACCGGAGGAGGGGGAGCAACGCAGAAGGGGGGGGGAAGGAGGGAAGCGACGGGAGGGGGAGGGAGGGGGGACGCCGGCGGAGAGGAAATGGCCCGGGGAGGGGGGCGGGAGGATGGGGGTAAGAGGTCGGAGTACGCTGAGGGCGGAGCGGGAGGGGGGGGAGGAGCAGACGGGATGGAGGATGGAGAGGAAGATGAGGGCGGGGTAAGAGGGAGGAGGGAGGGAGCCAGAGGAGATCGGAGGGGCTCCGATCTCCCTGAGATTCCAAGTAGGGTAGAAAGCCCACCTGACAAAAACCCAGAGGTCACCCCCGGAGAGACGATCCTGGTAATGGAACCTCCAAAAGAGGAGAAGGAGGGGGAGGGGGGGGAGTCCCCGACGGGAGCTCCCCCCCTCCCGACGATCCGCGAGGCTTCTCGCGACCGGGAGGGACGACGCTCGGCGCGCATCGAACAGATCCCGAGTTGAACCCCCGTCTTCACTACGATTCAGTAAATGTAAATATATTTTTACTTAACGTATTCATATGGATCAACAAAGCGTCGAAAGTCGGTCATAAACATTAGACCCTTGTATAGGGCTTACCTCATTGCCACATGCACTTTAAACTCAAATATGAGGATAAGTCACTTCATTTGGCATCGGGATATAGGTGGACGTCAAATTAACTTTAGTTTATCACACTTTCTGAGTTTAAATATATATGAGTATTGAGGAGGGTCTATCTTGTCAGTTCAATAAGCACCCATCCTCCAATCCATCACGGGAGTCCAACTCCTCTGGCTCATCACGTCGCGCGGTCGGCTCATCACGCCACCTGCCACCTGCCCTAGTGCAGGCCCGGCACAGGCTCTGTACGCGCTTGCGTCTCCTCCGATAGTGGCCACGGCGCACGATTGCTACAATATATTAATGACGAACAATGCTCTAGTCCGACGACGAGGTAAGAACGGAACGCTGCCCACGTCACTCCCCCTTTCAGCATAGTCTCACACCCTCTCTCGTAATCTGTTTCATTAATAACTGACGACCCTACCGTATTAATGTCGAAGCTACCTCCTCGGTGGGAGACAGTGAGTCAACGATCATACCTCCCTGTCTCGTCAGACATGTAAATTGGATAGTTCACGTCTCTCCCGGTCACGACAACCAACGATCAACTCCCACAGTGATAATATAAGTAGGATCTTAATCCAATAGTCAGAAAGGTAAGACATACTCTCCCCTCGAGCTCACCCATTCTCTTTTACTCTACACCTCCCTCCCTCGAGAGATCTTCTCTTGCTCTATCGTTACCTGACTTGACTGTCAGAGAGTTATCCTAAGAGATAAACTCTCATGACTCTATCTGACTTTGTACATACTGATGGTTGTAGGTCTCTCTATGACGAGACCTTTCATCCCAAGCAAATAAATTATTCGATTTATAAATCAAAAAATGAATAATCATTTCTCGACTCCTACAAATATATAAGTTATCTTCGTACATGCAACGGCGCCAACACTACTAAAACTGTTCTTGAAATAAATAACACTCCAATTAATAGGAATGAACATTGAGCTCCTTCTACGTTTGCTGGATCCCCTGCCACCGGCTTATCTTTCAACATCGGATCAAAGGACACAACTTAAGACGTGCAGTAATATCTTGTTTTCTATTTTCAAGAAATATGTTGATCTCCGCTCCCGTGCAAGTTACATGTTCTCACAAATCACGTCACGATGGAATATCTAAAATCTAAAAGTAAAAAAATAGCTTTAACTGTGATGTCACATGCATGTATGAATATTACTATTTTTATTTTTTTAAAAAAATTTAATGTCCAATGATGATGCTATTTGCATGTACGTATAACTTGCACAGATCTTGAAGTCAACATTTTTTTTAAAAATAAAAATATAAAAAATTACTGCACATCTAAAGTGTGTAACATAGAGAATGGGCAATAATTAGAATTACTCAAAAGTTTGTGCATAGACCCAAACCCTTTGATGCAACTAAAGGTATGACAAGTATGATTCGCCGACTCGGTCTGATTTGAGTTGACTCGGACGTGTCGTATTATATCTGAAAAAAATTGATATCGTACTGTATCAGAGAAGATCCGATCTGATACGGATCACTGAGTCGTCGAATCTTGATGACAAAGGACTTGAGCTCATGGGTTGACCCTTATTTGATAGTTTTCTTTTTTTCTCTTAGAAAATAGAGAAATAACATGCTGTCATCCTTTTTTATCATTTTTGTAACATTTCTTTACATCTTCCAATTCAAAAAAAGCAGAGATAAGAAAAATGGACTTTTAGTTTGATGCTATTGTATCCGATAATATTGAATTTAAGTCATTCAATTTATTAGTCGTCTGAATGTAAATTTAATGAGTAACAAAAAGAATTAATGACACCATAAGATTACGATAAAAAATGCATTGTGTTAAGATTTGCCGGCTGTAACGAGATATTTACGGTGATGAATAATAGAAATAAATTAAGTTTCAGTCAAATTAAATGTTTCAAAACTTGTACAGCTTCTCCTTCCCCTCCGTGTCAGAGCATTCACATGTAACTAATTAATTTATCCCGTTTAGAGCCGTAACAACAATTTACTTTCATCCTATGGTAATCACAACCCGAATCCAATTAAAACAAAGGAGTCCACCCATCATAAAAAAAGGAAAATGTCCTTTTCTTCTTTTTCCTCATCCTTCTTCTGTCTAGACTGTAAGTGGAACGTCCACGATAGAGTGCCACAGCTACACTAAATGCTGCATCCAGCTGCATCCCCCCCTGCACAAGGACCCAAAAATGTTAAACAGTGCACCCCCCAATGGAGGAGAACAGAAGGTGGTGGATCTAGTGGCGCCCCTATACCTACCACCATTTCTCTTTTTAGGGTTAGAAGTTTGAAGGGTAAATTAACGAGGATAGTGAACAAAGATAAAGGATCCTTCATAACAGTGGTGTTTTGTGTCATGTCAGTAAAACACTATTAAACACAAAGAAATGTCAACAGAAGATTATCACAACTTTAATTTAATGCCCCCCCCCCCCCCCTTGGGCACGACCCGTGACTGGGTCGAGATAAATTTGGTCAAAGAAATAGAGGTCCCGAGTTAGATTTAGTCTCAGAAGTGAGTGAACTGGTGAAGAAGAAGAGTCCTTATAAGGGCCACTTTGAAATCCAGGTGGGGTTAACGCATTCGACTCGAGAGGGTAGAATACGTTAACCGATCTTGATTACGTGCTTTGTGTGCGAGAGGAGCGGTGGAGTCCACATCGCTCTCTCTCTCTCTCATCGGATATCTTAACCCCGCTATCTTACCCTGTTAGCAAAGCCGGCCTAAAAGGTTATTAACTGGGAAGTTTATATTCTCATTTTCATCTCCCATTAATTTGATAGCAAAGCTGAGGCTCTTCCTAGATGAGTTCTCTTGCACTGAGGCATCAAGCATCCCCAGTCAATAAAAACTTGTAGCAATTCACAAGACAATATATGTCTTAAAAGGTTCCAAATAGGTGATGGAGATACTCATAGATGATAACCATGTAATTAGTTTTCTTCATCGATTCAACTTAGACAGAAGCAGAACACATGCAAAGTTGATGTCGACAGTGATAGCAATATGCATGGCTATACCTTGCTAACGACTCGGTACGTGACTGAATCATTGCCATCCATCCATCTCGCCACTCAACTCAGAACGTTTGGATAACCCACATAGGATTTTATGGTATGTCCCCATGAGACACATTACATCATCCCGCGAGGAATCTTGTTTCTTCTCCTTCCATGATTGCGTAATTGCATGTGAGAGGGGCCTCCCCTCTATATATCTCTTAATCCATCCCCGTCTCTCAACCCTTTCATCAGTTCTACTTGAGTATTACTCATCTTAATTAAGTACTTAAACGTTGACGTTCATCACATCATTAACAAAGTAAAATCCCCCCCTCAACTAGAATCAATGAAGATAATTAATCATCCATCTCCATCACCTATTAGGAGCCCTTCGCGAAGCCACGTTAGCTAGTTTCATGATATGCCCCTACTTAACCGGCACATGCAAGACTATCATATGCCATAGGGAATCTATTTTTAATGGTTCCTTCTCCTACTAGAGTAGCTGCATGTGAACATGGGGGGGAGGGCGGGGGGTTTCCCTCCCCCTTAACTTGCTGATGCCTTGCGAGCGAGGAGATGATCAACCCCCCTCAGATTGTAACAAAACGCTTTGTGCCAAACTACGTTAAGGGGAGACTCCCCATCCCCCACACACCCCCACCTTCCCCCAACCCCCCCTCCAATGTGATACATATTTTTAGTACGTGGTGGCGTTATCTTCTTATGGGGTGGGGTGCAACAAAAAGCTGTGGGGCTTGTGGGGAACGTGGGGGTGCCATCCCATATGCTTCCGTACCTTCCTCCTCGAGTTGTGAAAACAAAACCCAAAGTAATATGCCCCCCGTCACCCCGCGTTGAAAACACTGCTATTGCTCTCTTTGTTTTTTTTGGTCACAATTATAACGCGCGCGGAGAGTGATTGGGGACTGAATGGCATACTGGTGTTCTCTGAAAAAATATCTTCTTACCTCTCAAACAAGGCACCTACAGTCGCTCCTCCCCTAAAACGCAGAAGAGAGTGGAGTCACCGGTCTGGCCACCCCAATCGAGGTGCCCAGATACCAGAGGCCTGCAATCTCCCAATAACCTTTGAGAGGGATTGTAAGGTTCTGGACCTCTCTCCCGTTAATGTCCACTGGGCTAGTGCATGCGGATATGTTGCGGCTCATTGTTTGTGAGCATCAGTTGTGACCTCCACCAGTCCCGGCAGCCCATCCTCTAATTTTCTTTTTTTTTTTCAGCGGCACAAGTTGGGATGTGTGTATATATAGGTTTTCCTCTTATGCAGAGGGATCAAATCACAGTTTCTTAATATGAGACGTCCCTTTTTTTATGTTTTGACAGTGAAACATGCAATGTTTTTTATCGTCCGCAGGTGATTATTTCATTTGTAACACAAGTATTTTAGATTCAGGACGTGCATGATGAAGGAAAATTTGTGAACCCTTCTGTCTAGAGCATACGAGTGTAGATCTCCGCAAATCCGCAAGTTGCCTTTGGAAAGAGAAGCAGAATTGATTTGGTTTTCTTTACAAAATCAACCGCATGGAACGAGCCAAATTATGTAGAACGTTCACAGAATTCATAATAAAATTACCTGTAAAACTTCTAGATCTAGACGTATTGTAGTCTGATTAACTTCAGAAAGATTGATCATTAGTTCTATACCTCGGTAGATTCCTCTTCCAACCCACCGAGGCTGAAGTAAAACAATACAATACCCATTGTCCAAAGTCTCAAGATCAATGAAGGCGACTGGACGGCATCACCAATTTTATCTCCAGAGATCCTAATTAAACTTGAAACAAGTGTGTCCGCTTCAATTGACACTATCATCTCAGTACAAACCCCACCTACAAATCAATCAATGGCCTCAGTGACTAGGGGAGTCATCCAGTCTCTTGTGTCCCTCCCCCATTCTCTTTCTCTCCCTCTGCCTTAAACCATGCTAAGACAGCGGCTCCCCATCATCATCACCACCTCCACTATCCAGCTGGTGGCACACCACCGCTAGATGAACAGCTGCTTCCACTGCCTCTCAGTGTCCCGACAAAGGTGGGTATGGATGGGACGTCCTCAGCTACTTCCTCTCTCGAGGTGAGATGAGCATGAGAGCCATTGTCCTCTCTCCCTTGGTTGGGGTACACTGCACTCTGCAGTAAGGTCTAGAGAAGGGGAGGTCAATTTGAAAGGGAAAAGTAGACGACAAATTTGACCAATGTTTTAGTTTAGGGAGTTTTTCTGAACAAACAGAAGCATCTATCTATCACCACATATTTTTTTTTCTTATTATTTGGGTATGATCCTCCAAAATGCTAAGGGAATCAAACTCTGCAGTGGCAGGATGCCATAATCTCTCTATAACAAAATGGCATTTAAGCTGTAAGGGCCAGTTGTGCCTTGTTGTTGGGTGGATGCAGCACATGAAGGGTCCTTGTTTTTGCAGACAGATATTAGAGATAGATGGGTAGCTGGCAGAGAAGTTAGCAGCAAAATCCCTATCTTCTGCAGGGGGAGATTAAGATAGACACATCATTACATGGACTAATCACACTGCATCTTTCAGCTGGGGACTTATTAGATGGTATCACCTGCCAAACCCACTTGAAATCTTCTTCCCCACACTCCCATGTGTGGACAGACTTCTCCAAACATCTGCATTACCTAACAAAGACGCACAGAGAGAGCTAGAGATAGATAGATATATATATATATATAGAGAGAGAGAGAGAGAGAGAGAGAGATAGTGCCAACCCATAATGCTGGCGTCCCATACCATCGTGGCACCAGAACAGTAGCAGTCGATTGACATGACATAAAGTCACATTCTTCCATGGCAGTCTTATGGCAGAATGGTTAGCCGACCTGAGTTAATGAACTGGAGACCTCAAATTGGGCGATGGTTTGGTTGTCATCTTCCCACCGAGGAAGCATTCTCAATGCTGTATTCTATATTTATCATTAATTTTTACTTTTATCTTAATTATTTGATCTCATAGTCAGATAACTGTGATGAAGTCATTTGGAATTTAAGTTTGGTACTCTCAAACTCGAGCACGGATAAAAAAAGAATATCACAAAAGCAGTGATAAAAAGTGAAACTCTAGCATTTTTCAATTTAAAAATAATTAATGGTTTTAAGTTGATGCTTTTGGTTTACAAATTTTTTTTTTGGGGTGAAAACTAAAAGCAACGGATTCTTTTGCAAACAGCAGATGTTAGTTTTCAAGTGTTCATATTTTACATCAATCAAAATAAGAAAAGTAGAAATGTTAATATTTTACTTCAATCAAAACAAAGAGATTCTGAAGAATTTTAGTATATTGCAGCATGTTAGTCTATCCAAACTGCCTTCAGCTCAATTTTGAAGAAAATCAGTTTCATTGGAAAGAACTGATCGCAAATAATGGAAACTGAAAGTATGGTTTGGGTTTTGTTTGGAAGGTTGTATCTAATTCTCAGGTCCATTAATTAGTTTGTTAACATTTCCTTTTTATTTAGAAAACAACGATACAAATTTTCATTAATCATTCATCAAAAGAAAGATCTTTTGATCCTTCAAAAAAAAGCTGTACTCCATTTGGAAAATCAAATTGCACAGTGATTATATATGGAGAAAATTGACCACACTTTCCATTTTATCTGTCACTCTGATCTTCTAAATAGTTCGGGAAAATTGGAAACATGAGAAAAATGTTTCAGCCATGTTGGTGATTTTAAACGATCGGAATAGATCGGGCAAGCTTAATTTTCAAATAGCTTCCTTATAACTTGTTGCCACAAATCTTTCCATGAATCTTCATCAAGAAATTGGAACAAATTTGAGCATCACCTCAGCAAGCCATCTAATTAAGTCTCCAATACACACACCCCGTCCACACCTACCCGCTAATTTCATACCACATCAAGGCGAACATTTGTCAACGTTAATCCTATAATTAACAATTTTCAGAATGGATACCATGAAGTTGAGTTTTCAAAAGAACGCTGCATATTCAGGTAAATTTGTATCTTCCATTGTCTAGAACTAGAGGAGAATACTCAATAGGTGTTCTTCTTCGTGCATGAAAGATGTTATATACATAAACATTACATGGGTAAATTCTAGGTCAAACAAACCCATGTGCAAAAACATTTTATGAGCTATAAATTATGACACAAGGCATCCTGTTAATAAATTAGGGATGAAAAGCAGTATATTTTGATGTCTATTTAGATGACCCATTTCATTTGCTGTCCTTCAACAATCTTGAAGCACCACTGGCAGCAAGAGGATGGATGTTGGGATTAGTTTAAAGGAGTAGACAGGGATTTAAGTCATCCAATTAAACTAAGTTTGTGTATTTAAAATCTTTCTCGATTTTCCTCCCAAACTTTCCTAATTGATGTGAAGTGTGGGCTAGTCAACCCTCTTCACAGGTGCACACACTGGGAGAAACCAAACATTTTGCCAACTTTCTCATGCGTCTGATGCTGACAAAACTAATTAGAATCAGAACTAAAGACAGATTGACATGTTTTCAGTTTCGTCTCTGATTCTGGCTTTCATCAAGTTTGGATTTGAGATCAAAATATTTTGATTTTTTTTTATAAAAAAGGCTGTTTTTGCAGTGTCGCTGTACATGTTGGCCTTGAGATTAGGGGGTGAAACGAGGGTTGGAGGAGGCCAACCCAAAACAAGGGCTCTCTTCCCCTCCCTCTTGTGCTGATGGTACAGGATTAACTTTGACTACATGGTTATGAAATGCCTCTCAAACACTGTTACGCAGGTCCAATTTATGGATCACATTCATGGTTACTCTAAGTCTGATGCACGGAGACTAGGGTGAAGTTTAAGATTCACAGTTAAAATTAAGCTTACAAACTGTGAATACTTTCACGCATTGCAACCTGACAGTCTTAAACATGAGGGAACTACCTAGGACTGGTGGATGGAGCCACCCAACGGTCTTAACACCAGTGGTAGTTGGACTGGTCGGTGGTCTCTCTCTCTCTCTCTCTCTCTCTCTCTCTCTCTCAATAGGTAACGTGTAGTAAAGTTACTCGTCCAAACGTGATATTAGTCCGCGTATTGACACGCTGATATCACCCCGCAA
This sequence comes from Amorphophallus konjac, assembly GCA_022559845.1. Classification (NCBI taxonomy): domain Eukaryota; kingdom Viridiplantae; phylum Streptophyta; class Magnoliopsida; order Alismatales; family Araceae; genus Amorphophallus; species Amorphophallus konjac. The sequence continues at coordinate 205,646 of JAHNEJ010000220.1, forward strand.
ATTTTTTAAATGCTTCTTAAATATTTTTATGTCTTTTTTCATAAAATTATTTGTCACTACTAATTTATTGTCGGTCAACTTTAGAACTAAATGTGATAAATAACAAGTTAATAGTGGCAAATAATTTCAATATGAGAAAATATTTATCTCTTTTAATTTGTTATTTGTCACTCTTAGTGTCGAGAGTGACGAATAACTAACTAAGAGTGACAAAATAACTTTTTGTATTAGTTTGTTATCTGTCAATTTTAGAATTAAATGAGACAAATAACAAGTTAAACGTGACAAATAATTTCAATATAAAAAATTTGACAAGTAACTTTTTCTATTGAGAATGTGAGTTTGTGATAAAACTGAAGGGTAAGTTCGTCATTTCAACATATCTAACTGCAACTGTTGGAATTATTCAAGAGCATTTTCGAGAAATCACACAAATCATGAGTACTAGTCAGACAAACAAAAATCAAACATTACAAAAGTATACATGTAAAAAAAAAAAACCCACATAGTTATCTTTAATGATCACCAAGTGCAAGCTCTCTCTCTCCTAAAATGTCTTTTTTTTTGGGGGGGGGGGGGGGGGACGAAGAAGCTCTCCCCCCCAAATGCCAGCCTCCCATCTCTCTGGGGTGAGGTAAGAGAGGCACGGGAGAGGGAACCATCAACCTGTGCGTGGATGCATGTGGCAAGCAAAAGGCCTCTCTTTTCCAGGCCCTGCTCCCCCTGCTAGCTGTTGCCGCTGCAGTTTGGTACGCGTGCGTGCATGGGCACGTCTCTGTTTTCGTCTTGTGTTTATAAAACCATGAGGGCCTCCGGACACAATGTCGGAACGAGAATCTCTGACCTCTCTCTCTCTCTCTCTCTCTCTCTCTCTCACACACACACACACAGAGAGAGCACCGGCATGTGAAGGAACCTTGGAAAAAGTCAGTTGGGGACTCACTCATCTTTCAGAGTTGATGGGGAGAGTAACAAAACACAAACAACAATTAAAAGTTTTGAATGCCGGTGATTGAACTGAACCTTTCTGTGTGTCTTTAACATCTAGTTGATTTTCATATGTGAAAAATTCTTATTTTACATGTAATGGGTAAGAGTATTTTATTCTTATTTTACATGTAATGGGTAAGAATATTTTTGTACTATTTTCATGTATAGTATATGAAACTTGATCCCACATTCAAAAATATGAGCAAGCATTTCAATTTCTGATAACAAAGCTGCCTTCTTGATCTCATAAGTCTTTGCGGCTACCAGGTGAACCAACCAGCTTCGAAGGTGGTCTCTCACACTTTCTCGGAGCTCTTCAAAGGATGAGGCAGAATGTTCCTCTGTGACATTTAAATTTTTAATAACAATCCGTCCTATTTAAACAACTAAATAATAATTCTATTTTTTTTAAAAAGAATGGTTTCGACCACTAAGTCCAAAAATGTTGAGATTGTAAAAGGCCCAAACCAAGCCTAACCCGGCCTATCACTGCCCACACTAGTACGAACTGGAGGATGGGGACCTACAAAGCCCATCCCCGCTGTTAGATGGGCCGGTCTTTGGTGGGCTGAACCCCCTCCTAGGAGCAAACCCTGCCGATTCCCCGCATGGGCCGGATTCTTAAGGGCATATGAATTATTAGTAAATTGCGGAGGCAGGCACCCGCCGAAACAGTGGTAAGTCCAAAGGTCCATGGGACCAGTCCAACCCACTAGGGCCCTAATAGCCAAAGGTAGCTTCGTTCATCTCAAAATTGGTTCCATTTCTTTACTCTTGTCGTTTTGTTCATCTCCCATTCCAATTTAGTTCCAAACTTGGGGGGGGGGGGGAATAAACTTCACGTGAGAGTACGTAAGTCACTTTTCTCTTCGGACATCCTGATTTGTTATATGTGGAGAGACGAAAAGATGTGGCTCTAAATAACTCTTCTATATATAATTGGTAAAAAGATGATTATGTATTTAATAAGCCATTTCCCCTTAATTCAAGAGGTGTCTAACATTGAGTGAGATTTTTTTCCCTTAAAAAGACCCTTTTCAAGATTGACAACTAATAGGGAAAAATATCTTTTCGATTGAACGAATTAAGGATGACAATTGTCATCTTTCGAAGTAAGAATATTTTAAAGCACGAAATCTCATCTCTCTACTCTAAAGATAATATCTTTTAAGGGCATAAAAAATTAGAATGACATAACCTATTAACAAGAATGCGGAGTCAATTAATATATAGATCTATCCTATTGAACATGTTGTCTTGAAAACATGACTGAACTTAAGATTATTGTCAAAATCTACT